>VYZX01002901.1:0-58600 GCA_013401335.1 Brachypteracias leptosomus | reverse complement strand
TCCCTACACAAGTAGGGACATCTCTACCTAGGTCAGGTTGCTCAGAGCCCCATCAAGCCTGACCTTGAAGGATTCCAGGGATGGGGCCTCCACCACCTCTCTGGGCAGCCCATTCCACTGATCTCCTCTTATGGCACTGGGGTGATGGAGTATGTCTTCACCACTGGAAATTAGTATACCTGGGAGCAAAGTCTGGGCTAGATGACGCTGACATGTCTAGACCATACCTCACTCATTTCAAAAATATAGTGACTGAAGTCATCAAGTAGGAAAGCTAAGGTCAAAGAAGGTATGCAGATGTCTGGAATTAGGAGGCCATTAAAATGGAGTAGTGTCCATAAAGTTCTGCCTTGCTGCTGGTTCATTTGATGTCCCCAGAAGGAAGGGGGCTGTGGAAAATATGACTGCTGCCTTTGGTTTCCCTGTGCATACACTGCCTGAAGGATAAATGTACTTGCCTTCCTGAGGGGATAAAGAAAGATCAACTTTCTCCTCACAATCATTATTTAACATCTCTGAATAGGGCCCAATACCCAGGATTCTTTCATGCTTGTAAAAGGCCACCTCCAGATCTTGCCCCCAAAGAGAGGTTAAACCTTGAGAAATCAGGATGAAAGAATGAACACAGAATCATAGAATGGTTTAGGCTGGAAGGGATCTCTAGAGGTCATCTGGTCCAACCTCCCTACACAAGTAAGGACATCTCTACCTAGGGCAGGCTGCTCAGAGCCCCATCAGACTCCAGGGATGGGACCTCCACCATAAGGAACAAGGAGGATAGGCACCATAACAGTGAGGATAGGGACTCCATATCTGCATCCTGGGAAATGCTGAAGAACAGGAAGACTCCTGTGTGAGCAGTTCCTCCAGGTCCACTCACTTCATCCACCCCAAGGTCCCTTCACCCCAGCCTTTGGCTACAAAGAACCCATCTCAAGAGTGAGAGCCATCCACAAACCTTTCCACTTCCAGAAGGACCCATCCATTTCCACAGCAGATCCATCTGCAGCCAAGCCTACACCTCAGCTCCTTCACACCATCTCCTCATTCCCCTTCCTACTCTTCCCATGCTGGGCAACCAACTGTAACCTCTTCCCACAATGCCTCAAGCCCTCTTCAGAGCCCATCAGCTGTGGGTAACGAGTGGATGAAGTAATTGCAGTAATTTGGTGGGAGAGGGACCCATGTTTAATTCAAGACTTCAACCTAGCTGGCCCTTTCACCTCTATTAATTTCTTCCTCACCTGGAAGATTCATTAATCAATCAGGCCAAAGCAATCTTGACAATTTGTCATGGTGGGTGCCCATGTGCACATGTCCACACAGACCACACACTCCTCTAAACACATTCTGCTGCCAGTGCTTGACTTTGATGCCCATCTGCTGCCACCAGCTTTGACAGCTCTATTGACCATTTCATACTTAACAACTTTGCCAGCATCTTGCATATATTTTAAAATGGGATGTGAGGATTGGATGGCCCCAGGATCATAGAATCATATTAGGTTGGAAGGGACCTCTAAAGGTCATCTAGTCTAAAGGTCATAAGCAGGGACATCTCTACCTAGGGCAGGTTGCTCAGAGCCCCATCAAGCCTGAGCTTGAATGTCTCCAGGGATGGGGCCTCTACCACCTCTCTGGGCAACCTGTTCCAGGTTCAAGGATCAACCATCCTCATATTAAAGAACTTTTTCCTAATGTCCAACCTAAATCTACCCTTTTCTAGATTAAAACCATCACCCCTCATCCTATTACTACAAACCCCTGTGAACAGATCCACCCCTGCCTTCCCATAGGCCCCTTTCAGGTATTGGAAGGTTGCTATAAGGTCCCCCTGGAACCTTCTCTTCTCCAGGATCAGACATGCTACAGAGCTGCACATCCTTTGGTTGAAATCCAGCTTCTGGCACTGTGTGTGGAGGACTTGGTCTTTGCAGAGATGTGGAGCACCAGCTGCTGAAGATGATACAAGCCACAGGTGCCCAGCTTCTCTGAAAACCATCCTTCACACAAAGCTCTCTCTTGTCCTGCCTCCAGCTCCCACTGCTATTTTTGTTTGCTGGTTGATTATAGCCTGGCCCAGGACAGATGTCCATGCCAAGGAGATAGTTTCTGGCATCTATCTTGGTAGGCAAGCATAACTATATCTCAGTGGGACCTGAAAATGGGCTTGTTTTGGGACCTCAGTGAGGGACACACAGATGTGTGAAGCTTGGGGAGAGCAGAGATGATGGTGGCAGTTCATGTCACTCCATTTTCTGTAGCCTGAGGATCCTCAAGAGATAAATTTTACAGTAAATTTTCACAAGAAGCCAAAGACAAAAATGGCAGCAACCTCTCTGAGTCTCTTGGGGTGATCAAAGGGTCAAAGTTTTTCTAGTAAATCCCTGCCAAAAGCCACAGATGCTCTGGAAAGCACCTTGAAAAGTTGATAGAAAAAGGAAACAAAAAAGGGCAGGAAGTTATGGGTGGTGGGATCATCCTTGGAGACACAGCTTTTCCTGTGCTGGACCATTTTAGGAGTCAGTAGCAAACCTGGAACAGCTGAAGACAGCAAAGTCTGGGGACAGAGCCAAGGAACTGAGCATAGAGATCTACATCTGGGAGGAGCAGGATGACATTACAGACAGGTTCATCCAGGTCTGCCCAACCTTCTGGCTGCTGCATGGGGTGGGATGTGTTGAGAGCACGTCCAGCCTCATTCCCTGGGTTGTGAAACACCAGCCTGGGCAAAAAGTGAGTGACTATCCCACATCCAGGTCTTGTCTTTGCTAGATGTATGCAACTGCCACTCGGTGGCAGTCTGAAAACACACAGCATCAAACATCTGAGCACCTTAATGCAGGTAGTGGTGATGCAGCTCAAAGCTTGCACACGTGTGGACACAGAAACACTCATTCAGACAACTCATGCTACAAGGTGCTGCTGGGCAGCTCCACCAGTGAGCGCCACCACAGTGTCCCATCTACTCCCCATGCTTTACATACCCTGTCCTCAGACTCCCATGAGCCAAACTCTGCTTTGGAAGAAAGAAGGAGAGACCCAGGGATGGGGGGTGAGGAAGGGAGGGAGGAGTGGTGCAGATGGAGATGCTGTGGGATACCCACCATTCTCTGTGATGATCTGGGGCACTTCTTTGGCAGCTGGCGAGATGCACTGGATCTGACTGCCCACCACCAAGCCATCCATCTCTGAAAGGTCCTCAAAGGTGCAGTTGACTCCTGCTGACAGCTCAGGGACATTGTAGGTCTCCAAGACCAGCTGCAAGTAAAGATGGAGGGAGGGAAGAAGAAGAAGAAGAGGTAGGAAAAAAAAAAGAAAAAGAAAAGAGACAACACTAAGCCAAACACCAGAGCTGGGTGAGCAGGAGAGAATTACACTGGAGAGGTTGGACAAAGAGCCTCTTGCTAGAGAGAGCATCCTCCTTCAACAGAAAGCAGCGATTGAGGAGAGGGACGTGTGTGTGGAGGGGGAAGGGGATGAGATGCTGATGCCAACACAGGTGGTAGGTGGCTATGTGGGGACAACTGGACTGCAACTGGTGGCTGGGTGGGTGGAGGGAGGGAGTGCTCACTATCTGTCATGCAAGTGTAAGGTTAGGCAGGGAGTCTTTGGAGCCAGCCGTGAAGACCAGGGCGTTGGTGGCCCCAAGGGACGCGGTTTCTGAGGGAGGTGACCACTACTCACAAGAGGCACTCTGCAGACTACAGAGCAGCTGTAGTGCTCCAGTCTAACTCTACGGCCTGCTCTCCTAGCAGCAGCAGATGGGGGAGCGCTCTGCCACCAAGGTCCTGTGTGAGGAGAGTCTAGTTACAGCCTTCAGTCCACCACAAACCTCTCCTGCCCATCCCACCACAGAGAGTTGGCTCTGGGGACACGCTATGTTGGGCCTCTAGACATGAAAAAAAAAGTGTGAAGGTGGAATTGGCCACATTTTTAGAGTTCACAGCACCCACTGGCATTGCTCATGGTTATGAAGAAAGGAATCTCATGGCTGGTTTCCACCATGGTCATTCTCTGGAGAAGGATCCTCATGCTGCTAACTTTCCAGACCAGTTCTGCACCATGGCTCTCCATCACTGAGAGTCCTGCCCAACCCATGTGTGGTCACAGAGAGGCCTCCCAGGGTATACCTAGCAACCACTGATGACCTTGTAGTTAGTATAAATTTAGCATTTTTGTGACCAAACACTAGAGGAGCCAACCACTTGGCAGAGGCACAGATGCTCTCCACACTTGCCTCCTTCACGAGCTAGCTGAGGCCCCATCTGAGGTGACAGCCACTGAGAGGAGACACAAAAGCATGCTGAAGTGTTGTTTCTACCAGCACAAAGAACAGAGGAGGTCAGCCCAGGTGACAAAGCAGAAGATGACAACATAACATAATGCTGACTGCTCCCCCACACCCTGTTTCCCTCACTTAGAGCAGGCTTGGAACTTTTTCTTAATACCATCAGGGAGCAAGGCTGAGCAGACAGACCTCAGCCCCAGCTGACATAAAGCCTTTGACAGAGTGTGTTCATTTGGGGGCATTTTGGGGTTTTTTTTGTCTTGGATAAGGAGCTGGGAAAAGCTTTGGTTATTTGGATGGATCTAGAGCTCAGGTTAAACCCATTCTCCCGTCCCTCTAAAACCCTGCTAGCAATGGAGAAGGAGAAACTACTCTGCTTCACATCTCTCTCTCTGAGCATGGATGATGAAGAATGAAGGTGTGCCATGCAGAAGATGACACCAATGGGTAGAGCAGTAGGTCCTGGCCACAAATGTCCTAAGCCAGTGCACACTCTGAATAAACAACAAGTCCTATGTCCCACACACCTGCTCTGGAGCTCCTGCAAGGAGGAAAGAATGGAGCCTCCCTCCAGCAAGTATCTCTTCTCAGAGATTGCAGAACAGCAGCCCTGGACTAGAACAGACCTGGATATAATTTTCCAAGTCCCTGTTAGTGTCCCAAATTTAAAAGCTTAGGTGGCCACATAGATACCTTCACTGCCTCAGTGGGCAAGAACTCAGTGTCATTAACCCTTTCCTAGAACTCAAGTGAGACTCAGTAAAGACATCACCAGTCACTTCTTCATTGATCCTCCTCTCCTGCCTTACCAAGAGACAGACTGTGGTGACAGTTCAAGAAGGACAGGGAACTTCTTGAGAGAGTCCAGCACAGAGCCACAGAGATGATGGAGGGAGTGGAACATCTCCCTTGTGAGGAAAGGCTGAGGGAGCTGGGGCTCTTTAGCTTGGAGAAAAGGAGACTGAGGGGTGACCTCATTAATGTCTATAAATATGTAAAGGGAGAGTGTCAGGAGGATGGAGCCAGGCTCTTCTCAGGGACATCCAGTGATAGGACAAGGGGCAATGGGTGCAAGCTGGAACAGAGGAGGTTCCACATCAATATGAGAAGAAACTTCTTCCCAGTGAGGGTGACAGACACTGGACCAGGCTGCCCAGGGAGGTTGTGGAGTCTTCTTCTCTGGAGGTCTTTAAAGCCCCCCTGGACGTGTTCCTGTGTGACCTGCTCTAGGTGATCCTGCTCCAGTGGGGGGATTGGACTAGACGATCTTTCGAGGTCCCTTCCAATCCCGAACACTCTGGGATTCTGGGATTCTGTGACTGTGGATGAGCTGGGCCACCAGTCTATCTGGGACTGGGCTGAGACTCCCATTGAAATACTCATGTAGGCTATTGGGCAACAGTAAGAAGACGACAACTCCTGATCTCAACAGCTCCGGGTTGACTTGGCCTGGGAGTAACCCAGAGGTAAAGGTCTTTTATTCTGTTGTCATTTCCCACTGCCCTGAGCTAGCTAGTCCCCCAGGATTTATCCCAACATGAAAGAATTCAATGACTACTGAGAGAATAAGAAAAGAAACCTTGAACTCCCAGAAGAACAAAGGACTTAAGATGTCTCAGATCAGTTTTGTTTGAAGCCTAGGAAAGTAAAGTCACAGCAAAGTTAAGAGGCTGAAACAAAGCAGCAATGATTGGACATGCAGGCTTTGAAAGGCTGGTTTATTATCACTGGAGAAACCCTAGCACTCCAAATCCTGTCACCTGGAAGATGTCTGGCAGCTGCACCCCAACCAATTCCTTTTAGACCTTTCAAGGTGCAGAACTAGTGACCAACTCATCTAGAGATGGAGCTTTTGGGGCCTGGGTTATCATAGAATCATAGAATCATTATGGTTGGAAAAGACCTCTAGGATCATCAAGTCCAACCTTCACCCCAACATCTCCCTGACCCCTAGATCATGTCTTAAAGCACCACATCTACTCATTGTTTGAACACTTCCAGGGATGGTGATTCCACCACTTCCCTGGGCAGCCTGTTCCAATGTCTAACCACTCTTTCAGCAAAGAACTTCTTCCTAAACTTAATTCAAGCCCAAGCTACTACGGCCAAAAAGACAGAGCCCTAATAACTTGAATGAAATGGGTCTCTGCCTTCTTCTTGAAGTGTGTTGGGATCTCACCACATAAGGTACTGCTGATGTGAATCAGGGGAGAAACCACAAGTTGGTTACATCTTTAATTGAGATTTCTTGCCTCAAGCCCAGAAAACTATCAAGTTCATCTACTGCCCTGCCAGCATTCACTGTGTGGCTTTGTTGGCTGCTGACTTGAGTAGCTCAAGGCCAGAAAGGTTAAATCTTGTGCTGAGGAAGGTAACAAGAGATAGAATGAACTTCAGCAGCCTTAGGTTCCTCTGTGTAGCATCCTGCCCTTCAGCTCTGCACACAGTGCTGGAGCTAGAGCAGGGTGGAGCTCTTGGTGGCTTAAGAAGGAGACGTTTTTATCCAAGGTGATGGGGACTTGGAGCTTACTGAAATAACTCATGGTATTCTAGAAGGTAATTTCTAACCATGATAAAGTTCCTTGCCTAAAGTCCATGCTCAGCCATTCTCAAATCCTCTTCCAAGGAAGTAAACAATTGGGTGCATACAACACAAAGTCCTTTCAAACCTGCTCTCAGCTACTCACAGCAAACAGAGAAGCCTCTTTCCACACTTCTAGACAGGGGACAACCAAGGCCAAAATGATAAATCTTTCTCTGTGCCAGGAAAGTTGCTGGCAAAGTTAATGGACTCTGGAGCACCTCTTGCATCAGTCCTTCCCACTCATGCAGAACTCAGGTTGCACATAGAATCATAGAATGTTTTAGGCTGGAAGGGACCTCGAGAGGTCATCTGGTCCAACCTCCCTACACAAGCAGGGACATCTCTACCTAGGGCAGGCTGCTCAGAGCCCCATCAAGCCTCACCTTGAAGGACTCCAGGGATGGGGCCTCCACCACCTCTCTGGGCAGCCCATTGCACTGATCTATCACCCTCATGTTAAAGAACTTTTTTCTAATATCCAGCCTAAATCTCTCCTTTCCTAGCTTAAAACCATTACTCCTTGTCCTGTCATTACAAACCCTTTTGAACAGACCTTCCCCTGCCTTTACACAGGCCCCCTTCAGGTACTAGAAGGTCACTATAAGGTCCCCCTGGAGCCTTCTCTTCTCCAGGCTGAATAACCCCAGCTCTCTCAGCCTGTCTTCATAGGAGAGATGCTCCATTCCCCTGATCATTTTGGTGGCCCTCCTCTGGACACGTTCCAATATGTCCACACCCTTCTTGTGCTGGGGGCTCCAGAACTGGACGCAGAGCTCCAGGTGAGGTCTCCCCAGGGCAGAGCAGAGGGGCAGAATCACCTCTCTTGATCTGCTGGCCACAGTTCTTTTGCTGCAGCCCAGGATGGGATTGGCCTTCTGGGTCTGTCAGACTTGCAGGGGCAGATTAAACCTGAGAGGGAGTGGGTGGGGGTGTCAAGGATGAAGGTTGCTCACCAACACGTTGTACTGGGAGACAGAGATGTTGTTGGGGTGCACGGTGAGGCGGACGCACTGCTTCAGCTCCGAGGCGAATCTCCGGGGCTCGCTGGAGCGCTCGCACCGCTCCTTCCGTGTGCACCTGGGAGAACAGGAGCAGAGAGGGACAGAGTTAGCACACAGCCAGGCTTGAGAGGATGAAGACAGCCCTGGGACATGGGAGGAGCAATCATTTTGGGTGGAAAGTCAATGCTGTAGCATTTGGAACTAAGCTGGAATCTTTTTCGTTGGAACATCTACAATCAACAAATCCAACTCTTAACCCAGCACTGCCAGGACACCACTAAACCAGGGAATCATAGAATGTTTCAGGCTGGAAGGTACCTCTAGAGGTCATCTTGTCCAACCTCCCTACACAAGTAGGGAACCATGTCCCTCAGCACCACACCTACACAGCTTTGAAACCCCTCCAGAGATGGGGACTCCACCACTGCCCTGGCCAGCCTGGCACAGCCCTTCACAACCCTTGCCACAAAGACATTTTCACTCATGTCCAACCAAACTTCCCCTGGAGCAACTTGAGGCTATTTCCTCTTATCCCATTGTTTGTTCCTTGGAAGAAGAGACCAACCCCATCTTGCTTCAACCTTTCAAGGAGTTGTCTAGACTGAAAAGGTCTCCTCTGAGCCTCCTTTTCTCCAGGCTCAACACCCCCAGCTCCCTCAGCTGCTCCTCACCACACCTGTGCTCTAGACCCTTTCCCAGCTTCGTTGCCCTTCTCTAGACACACTCCAGCCCCTCAAGGTCCTTCTTGGAGTGAAGGGCCCAAAACTGACCCTGGGATTCGAGCTTGGGCCTCCCCAGTGCCTGGCCCAGGGGGACAATCCCTGCCCTGGTCCTGCTGACCACACTAGTGCTGATCCAAGCAAGGATGCTGGTGGCTTCTTGTCCAACCCCTCTGCTAAAGCAGAGTCACCCAGAGCAGGGTGTCCAGGATTGCATCCAGGCAAATTTGTAATCTCTCCAGACAAGGAGACTCCACAACCTCTCTGGGCAGCCTGGGCCAGGTTCCAACCCCCTTACAGGAAAGAAATTTTTTTCCTTACATTCCTGGCAGATTAAGATGTTTCTGGCACCTGGTTTGGAACTGCCTGACTAGAGGTGCCCAGGGTTGAATCCTAAAAACCCTGGTGCTCCCAATTAGTGATAGTCCAGTGAAGGTGGTGAGTTCACAGCACCTGGGCTGCACCACGAAGCTCACACCACACTCTAACTGTTGTCAGTGCTTCCAGCAACGGCACCCTCCCTCATCTTGTCCATCCAGTGTAAACTCAAGCCAGCAATGGGAACTGGTAGAGGTGCACCCTGTTCCCACCCAGATTTGCATTTGCTTAACATAAACCACATCAGCATTTTACTCCATGTGCTCTGGCAAGGCCATCGCTTCGAGGAAGATGTCTGCCTGGAAATCCACAGGGTTAATACAAAAGGACAGCTTCAACTGCATGCCAATTACCTTGTGCCATTAAGCTAATGTTATGGACTTGCACGGGGTGTCTTCAATGGATTTTGTTATTAGCAGTGCTATTACCCCCCATTAAAACCAGCTATAAAGACTAAGTGCGGATGTTAAATTATTCACCCACTCCCAGACTTCAGAGTCTGAGCTGTGAGAGCACAACGGGGCTGCTGGAGGCTCAGCTCCAAGAGCACCCCTCAAAGTCCTTGCTCCTCAGAGCAGAGGGGGGTTTGTAGATGGGAGATCTAAGGCAACACGTGCAAGAGCAACCCAATATATGCCTAAGCCTGGATGTTACTAAAACTTTAGGGCTTGGCTTACGAGGACAGACTGAGAGAGTTGAGGTTGTTCAGTCTGGAGAAGAGAAGGCTCCAAGGGGACCTTATTATGGCCTTCTAGTATCTGAAGGGGGCTACAAGAAAGCTGGGGAGGGATTTTTTAGGCTGTCAGGTAGGGGTAGGACTGGGGGGAATGGATCAAAACTAGAGGTGGGTAGATTCAGATGAGATGGTAGGAAGAAGTTCTTCCCCATGAGGGAGGGGAGACACTGGCACAGGTGGCCCAGAGAGGTGGTGGAAGCCCCCTCCCTGGACATTTTGAAGGCCAGGCTGGATGGGGCTGTGAGCCACTGATCTAGTGAGAGGTGTCCCTGTCCATGGCAGGGGGGGTGGAGGTGGATGATCTTTAAGGGCCCTTCCAACCCTGGCAATTCTATGATTCTCTCTAGTGCATGACTCTAGGGAACATGAACACCCCAATTTCAAACTCCTCTGTCTTTCTGGTATTTCCCATGGCAGGAATCATAAAGGGAGATCTCTGCCATTCTCAGCACACTCTCAGTGTGCTTGGCAGATTCAAGAGAGCAAGAGCAGCACTGCAGCTCCCACCCTCCCTTCCCTAGGAGCTTTCATCCCATTAAGGCTCCTTTAGCACTGCTGGGTCAGGAATTTTAAATGTGCAGTCTCCAGAGGGTTGGATGGACAGCTGATGAACCACTCCCCAAACTGTAAGTCCCCTATTGCAGAACAACAACCATGGCAAAATGCTGACCTGAGATTTTTGGGAAGCAACTCTAGAAAACCAATAGACACAGCAATCCCATCAAAGCTCTGCAGGGTTGTGGGAACTCCTCTCCTCAGAATAGTTTGGAAGGAAACCCTTTTGGGCTTGATGTCAAGACATAAGCCCCCAAATTCTTCAAGACGTCCTGCTACCTCCTATTCATTTCCTCCAGCTGCAGCATGACAGAAATGTCTGGGTTTTCTAGAATTGAATGGGCAGATACCCAGGCTCAGCTCAACACAGAAGGTTGTGAGCACATCCAGCACATCTGCACAGGAGGACAACACATGGGTTTAGTTTAAGGATCTAGGAATATGGTTTGTGGTTTGTGTTCCCAGCTCCACCACCAAGCAGGAATATTGTAATGAGCATCTTCTCTTGCTCTTTACTGGTCATATACATTTAAGACATGAAATCATAGAATGGGTTGGGTTGGAAGGGACCTCAAAGATCATCTAGTTCTAACCCACCTGCCATGGCAGGGACACCTCCCACTAGACCAGGTTGCTCAAGGCCCCATCCAACATGGTTTTGAACCCCTCCAGGGATGGAGCATCCACAGCTTCCCTGGGCAACCTGTGCCAGTGTCTCAAGACCCTCAGAATGAAGAATTTCCTTCTAATTTCCAATCTAAATCTACCCTATTCCAGTTTGAACCCATTACCCCTCATCACTACAAGCCTTTGTGAGAAGTCCCTCCCCAGCCTTCTTGTAGACATGTAACTCTTCAGACCAAAACCCCACTTTATATTAGACTGATGTGTCTTGCAGCCATGATACCTGTTGTAAGGTGTGTTGACATCCAAATAATGAAATGATGGAAATCCAAACCAAACTAAGCCTGGTTTTAATACAATGTTAAGGTTGCAGCGTCAGGCCCCCAGGAATTAGGTCCTGCCAGGCTGAAAGTAGCTTCTGCACTCCTAAACCTGCTCCCTGCACTGACACACTGCAAGCCAGACTTTAATTACAGGATTATTCCTTTTTTTTTCAATGAGTGACCTCAATTCTGCCACTTCCTAACTTCTGACTTCAATTTCAGTGCCATTTCTCAATTGAAAACAAAGTTGGGGGGAAACCCCAGACACCCAACTGTGCCTGGAGCTGGAGCCTAATGATGGAGGATCTCTTGGCTGAACCAAACTAAGCTGGGCTGTGGGTCACTGGCAGGGTTCAGACTCTTGAGTCAATATCACAGACCTTTTCCTTGAGCTAGCAGCACAATTCATCCCAGGCAACTGACCCCAGCTGCTGCATAAATCAAGATTAAAGGGATGGAGCCACCTGACAGTGGATTATGCAGGTTTGTTCATGCAGAAAGGAGTGATGGGGCTCTTCTCTAGACCCATGGTTTCTCCCATCTTCTCTTCCTTGATCACCTTATCTATCCTGAGCTGGAGCATGTGGAGCATCCCAGGGGTTTCCACACCATGCTCTCCCAGGTGTCTGCCCAGCACCTGTACCATTTCTTCAGATGCAAAATGTGGTGGATGTTCAGGGGAGCAGAAAAAAACCCCCTCAAAAACTAGAGGTGGGTAGATTCAGATTAGAGGTTAGGAAGAAGTTCTTGCCCATGAGGGTGGGGAGACACTGGCATAGGTTGCCCAGAGAGGTGGTGGAAGCCCCATCCCTGGATATTTTGAAGGCCAGGCTGGCTGGGGCTGTGAGCAACGTGGTCTAGTGGGAGGTGTTGCTGGCCATGGCAGGGGGTTGGAACTAGATGATCTTGGAGGTCCCTTCCAACCCTGACAATTCTATGATTCTAAAATACGTAACTTCTCCCTCCAGCCTTCCTCTGTGCTGCCAGAAATGTTCTACCTTCCCCCAAGAGTGGGGGGAAAAAGAGCAGAGCAAATTGTTTCAGCATGTGCAGAGCAAAGCGCTGCCCTCCAGCAGCAGCCTCTCAGACCCCTGGATGGTGTTGGCTGAAATGCAAGAACCAAACGTGACAAAGCAGCCAGACACTGGAGGCAGCTGCCCAGAGGGGACATCCCAGCCCAGAAAGTAAGTTCAGCAAACTGTAAATAAAGGCAAATGGGACTTTTACTAAATAAGTACTTCCAGACACAAGTGCCTGCCTTAGAAGGGTGGTCATCTGGAAAGCAGCTGCCTGTGCAAGGCAGCTGGGCTGTGAGAGGGATAATGGAAATAGCCCAACCCCAACTCATCATTCTTGTTGTCTCTGCTGAGAGTCAGGGTGGACTTTGGGCCCTCTGACTCTGCTGAGCTATCCTCTGGTGTATCTGGAATCATAGAATGTTTGAGGCTGGAAGGGACCTCTAGAGGTCATCTGGTCCAACCTCCCTACACAAGCAGGGACGTCTCTACCTAGGGCAGGCTGCTCAGAGCCCCATCAAGCCTGACCTTGACTGACTCCAGGGATGGGGCCTCCACCCCCTCTCTGGGCAGCCCATTGCACTGATCTATCACCCTCACGTTAAAGAACTTTTTTCTAATATCCAGTCTAAATCTCTCCTTTCCTAGCTTAAAACCATCTCTCCTGGTCCTATCATTAAAACCCCTTTTGAACAGACCTTCCCCTGCCTTTCTGTAGCCCCCTTCAGGTACTAGAAGGTCACTATAAGGTCCCCCCGGAGCCTTCTCCAGCTTAGGCAGGAAAAAATACCTTGTACTGCCAATAACTATTTTGCTTTAATAACCTCAGTAACTCTCACGTGCTGGGTCTGTCAATACACCGAGATCACTTTCTGCTGCCATATAACCTAATTCAGAGCTATTCATGCTGTAATTAGCTGGTGTGTAACTCCCACCCAGTGGCATCACATTACACTTAAGACACCTAAAAGAGACTATTCTACTCCTGAGCTTATTTGCATAAGATTATGGTGTAGACACGGCGCTTCCCTGCACGTCTTAATAACAGCTGCGATGTCATTATCAGCTGCATCTTCAACAATTGCAAGTGTCCTGCCTCTGTCCAAACCATTAATACAAACACTGAGAAGCTGGTCCTACCACTGAACCATGAGCAATGTTATTTCCTCCTCATCTCCCATGAAGAATAAATACTGCTAACGCCGACCCTCTGTTCACCAGCCACTACCCAATTATTTTAATAATGTTAAATTAATCCTTCGCGCTTCTACGGCGTCTCTCATCCGAGGATCTCTGAGGGCTTTGCCTGGAGCTAATTAAACTTCACAACACCTCTGTGAGGTTGAAATGTTGCCACGCAGAGATAGGAAAGTGAGGTATAGACATACACGTGTGTCAGAGAGCAGAGCAAAGCCCAGGAGGGGATGGATGCCCTGGTTTGGGACCCAAGAGATCATGGTTAAATCCCATGTTTGGCATCTGGGATCTAAAGCAACCTGCTGGGACCACACTCTGCAAGCATCAGCTGCAGAGGGGTAAGGTGCTACTTCACCTCTGCAATGAGATGTTAAGGGCTCTTCTGTCTTGCTAGGGCTTGGTCAAACCAAGCCTAGACTCACTCCACCATCTTCAGGGTTTGCCCCTAAATGTCCAAGGTTAGGAGGGTTTTCACCACCTCCAGGGTTTGCCCCTAAATGTCCAAGGTTAGGAGGGTTTCCACCATCTTCAGGGTTTGCCCCTAAACATCCAAGGTTAGGAGGGTTAATCTGAAGCTCCGAAATCTTTGGAGAGGCTGAGCACAGACCAAAGAGCTCCATGCACCTGGATAGACCAGGGTCAAGTGGAGTATTCCTCCATCTTCACTATATTTATTTTCCCTGTGAACAGTGTGGACAACAGATGATGTTGCTACAGGGTGGCCAGCCTAGCAGAAGACATGTGCCACCATGTGCATGTTCTCACCTGCCTTTGCCTCTTGGTGAAGACACATCTCCACCATCCTGTTGTAGAAAAACAAATCCAAAACAACTCTCTACACACAATCCACTCACACAAAACCCCTAAGTAGAAAAACCCATGATGTTTGCTTGCTTTATTTTTCACCCTGGCCTCTTTTGGGCTGCATCTTTCTTTCACAAAATCATAGAATTGTCAGGGTTGGAAGGAATCTCAAAGATCATCTAGTTCCAACCCCCCTGCCATGGGCAGGGACACCTCCCACTACAGCAGGTTGCTCACAGCCCCAGCCAGCCTGGCCTTCAAAATTGCCAGGGATGGGGCTTCCACCACCTCTCTGGCCAACCTGTGCCAGTGTCTCCCCCCCCTCATGGGGAAGAACTTCTTCCTAACCGCTCATCTGAATCTACCCACCTCTAGTTTTTCCTCCATGTCCATCATAGTGGGGGCCTGAACCTTACCACATCCTCACCCTACATTCTTGCAGAACCTCATCCCCATCCTATCAGTTTAGTTTGAAGAGTCACTCTTGTACTTCTCCAGAGCATTGCAACCCCCCTTCCTCCACCCTGAGATTTTATCTTTGCCATCCAGACCTCATGGGACCTGGACAATAAAGTGGCTGTGACCACACCACCTTCAAGGGCTGGAGCTTGGTTTGGGAGGCTGAAGGTGGAAGGGAGGTCTCTTCTGACCATGTAGAGGCTGGGAAGTGGAGAAAACTGGGGAAAAGATGCTGTTTGCAAAGGGAAGAGAGCAGGGAAGCTGCAATGCCAAGAAGTGCTAACAGAAGCCATCCTGGCTTGATGGGGCTCTGAGCAGCCTGCCCTAGGTAGAGATGACCCTACTTGTGTAGGGAGGTTGGACCAGATGAGCTCTAGAGGTCCCTTCCTGCCTGAAACATTCTATGATTCATAAGAGCAGTGTGGTGGGACAAGGGCCTCCCAGGGAGATATTTCTCTGTGCCTCCTACTTTTTGTCCATCTCTCCATCCCACCACGCCTGAAATGCCTGAATTTGCTTTGGGTGACTCTTGATATCTTCACAGAGGGAAATGAGAGGAAGGTGTTGGCAAGACCTCCCCTCCTAAGTAGGTTGCTCAGAAGCTGCAGACCTGCTCTTAGGATCTGAGCCAGAACATCCCTGCAGCTCTGTAGCCCCTTTTCCTTCCATGCTGCATAGAAAGCTCTGCAGACCAAGTTCTCCAACCTTCTCTGGGCATTCATTAGGGACAGGCTATTCCACAGTCCCATGAGTCACACCTGCCAGTAAACCAGCCCTTAGTATCCCTTGTGATACCAAATTAAATGCATCTAAACAACATGGTGGCCCTTGTGCCTGGCCCTCCTAGTGGTGATTATTTTCTAAGACATGCAAAACCCTGATAAGATCATGCAGCAAATTTCTCTTATCCTTTGGGCATGCAGGGTTGGAGGTGCTCAGCTGCTCCACAGACCCATTTGGTGGCCTGGGGACACAAGGCTTCAGGGAGAAGCTTCACACCAGTAGCCAGATCTGGTGGTTCCTGGTGGAAACCAAATGGACTGACACCCTGAGTGGACTATCCTATGAGGACAGACTGAGAGAGTTGGGGTTGCTCAGTCTGGAGAAGAGAAGGCTCTCAGGGGACCTTCTTGTGGCCTTCCAGGATCTGAAGGGGGCTACAAGAAAGCTGGGGAGGGACTTCTTAGGATGTTGGGCAGTGGTAGGACTTGGGGGAATGGCTCAAAACTAGAGGTGGGGAGATTCAGATTGGACATTAGGAAGAAGTTCTTCCCCAGGAGGGTGGGGAGACACTGGCACAGGTTGCCCAGAGAGGTGGTGGAAGCCCCATCCCTGGCAATGTTGAAGGCCAGGCTGGCTGGGGCTGTGAGCAACCTGCTCTAGTGGGAGGTGTCCCTGCCCATGGCAGGGGGGTTGGAACTAGATGATCTTTAAGGTCCCTTCCAACCCTGACAATTCTATGATTCTAAATAGACAGAGGCAAATAGTCCGAGGAGGAGAAAACTGGGGTGAAAGTTTCTGTAAATCTTTTTTTCTTCCTTTTTTTCCTGTGGGGACTTGGAAATACTGCAGTCAGAAAACCAGCACACAGCCCTGACTGAGTCTTTCTTGCTCATATCCATAGCTGCTGGAAAAGAAAAAAGATTTTGATTATCTTTTTTCTTTTTTCTTCCTGTTCCCTTCATTTTCCCAGAAGCAGACTAAACCACTCGACTTTTCTACTAAAAAAAAATAAAAATTGTCAGTTTTCTGGCAATGGAAAAGGTCTTATCTGCAATTTTGTCAATTAAAAACAATTTCCAAGACAAAAGAGTGGTGATTGGATCTGATCAGACAGTGCTGCTCAGAACAGAGGGGCTTTTTTTTTCTTAACAAATGGCCATTAGCACATTATACAATTTTTTCTTTACTCTGGGGAAAAAAAAAATAAATTCTTACCATTAAAAAAAAAAAAAATCCCAGAAATAAAAT
Source organism: Brachypteracias leptosomus (assembly GCA_013401335.1). NCBI lineage: Eukaryota > Metazoa > Chordata > Aves > Coraciiformes > Brachypteraciidae > Brachypteracias > Brachypteracias leptosomus. The sequence continues at coordinate 41,942 of VYZX01002901.1, read as the reverse complement.
CCAAACAAATGAACTCATTTTTGTGGAGAAGCCTCACCCTTTGATGCACAAAAAGGGTTTTTTTGGCTGCTTTTGCATGGCAAGGCTCATAATCTAGGGAGGTGGGATTGCAGGGATGAAGGAGGATGTGAAGTGACTGCATTTGATGCCAAAGGAGCAGCAGGAGAGACAGCTCAATGGCTTGGGTCAGCTCTGCACACCAAAATGACACCTTTCCACCACCTCCCAACAGGTAATTTGCAGGCAGGGCTGTTTTGCAAAAGGTTTTGACATTTCAGCTTCTCTTTCTGCTTCCAAACGGTGACATTTCCTGCAGAGGACAAATTCACTCACCTTCTCATAGAACACTCACAGTCACCCTTCCCTAACACCTTCCCCTCCAGTGCTGGTAACTCGAGGTGGCAGGTGGGAACCTGTCCACACCTTGTTCACACCAGCCAGGACAGGCCACCAGGGCTGGATGGGACACTTGGATGGGTCACAGGCTCAATGTTGGGCTCCTCATTCACCTCCCTAACCTGATAGACCTTTTTTTGTGCTGTGGAGTCACTCACACTGAGGCCCCCAGCACAAGAAGGGTGTGGACATATTGGAGCATGTCCAGAGGAGGCCACCAAAATGACCAGGGGAATGGAGCATCTCTCGTATGAAGACAGGCTGAGAGAGTTGGGGCTGTTCAGCCTGCAGAAGAGAAGGGGGACCTTAGAGTGATCTTCCAGTATCTGAAGGGGCTACAGGAAGGTGGGGGAAGGTCTACTCAAAAGGGTTTGTAATGATAGGACAAGGAGTAATGGTTTTAAGCTAGGAAAGGAGAGATTTAGACTGGATATTAGAAAAAAGTTCTTTAACATGAGGGTGATAGATCAGTGGAATGGGCTGCCCAGAGAGGTGCTGGAGGCCCCATCCCTGGAGTCCTTCAAGGTCAGGCTGGATGGGGCTCTGAGCAGCCTGCCCTAGGTAGAGATGTCCCTGCTTGTGTAGGGAGGTCGGACCAGACGATCTCTAGAGGTCCCTTCCAGCCTAAAACATTCTATGATTCTGCAAGTTGGAGATGTTGTCCCTTCCCATTCTTCACCCCTTCCCAGTTCTGTGGGTTTTTTGCTTGCATGCAGCTTCCAATGGTTTTATTGTGTCTTTTCCCTTTAAATTCACCCTATAGTTTGGTCCTGCCTTCTTCTCCGGTTGTCTGTCTCCTTGACTCCTATCACATGTGTCTCCTAATCTCCTCATACCCAACCAAGAGAAAATGGATAAAGAGAACAGGGGCATGGGTGGAGTGAGGATGGGGACATGGAGAGAAGGGAAGGATATCTGTAAGGATAGAGATGTATAGGGCTGGTGTGAACACCCACATGGCCCAAACCACAAGCACTCCCACCTCTTTCCAAGCTTTATGATCTGACCTTTCTGCCACCTCCAGTGGCCTCCTTGCCCAAGAGTGTTGGATAAATAGATTCAAGGAGAAATTTCAGGAGGAGGGTAAATAGGATGAAGGGAAACTTTCAGAGAAATATTATTTAGGTCTCAATTTGAAGACCTTGAGAGCCCAGATGGTCCCAACTCTCCTGATTCAAGACAGAGTAAGATGCATTGATTTTCCATTTCTTCCATCTCTTAATTTCCAAGGGACAACCCTAGATTTCCCAAGCCAGCAGGAGCCCAGGGTGAGGCAGGCTGCACTTGCAGGTGGCTGCCAAGGGTTGATCTGAAGAGGTTCCCCTGTCCCCAGCTCAGCACAGACCAACAAACTGGGAATCTGAGCTCTAGTGGGAGGTACAGACATGGCCCAGTAGCAGCTCTCCTTGACCCCAAGGGAAAGGAGCACCTCCTCCAAAATGAAATAACAGAAGGGACGGCTGCTCCTCAAGGTTTTTGGTCTTGCACCACACCAGCACTTGCATCCTGGTCAAAGCTGGGGCAGGGACAGAGCCTGGGAGGTGACAGGGAGTCTTCTGGCATCACCACATCACTTGGGTTTCCCTCTCTACACAGAGCCAGGCAGCTTCTGGAAGAGGATCACTTGATGTCCTTCCCAGAACATTGCCCAGAAGATCACCCAAGACTCCCTGCCCCTCTTCTCCCCTGCTCAGAGGCCAGAGGAGGTGTCTCCTCAAAGAACAGCCAAGTAGGTCTGCGATGCCTTTTGCAAGGTGGTCAGCAGAGGGAGCTCAGTGGAAGCCAAGTGCAAACCATCCTAATGACATTTTCAGCCGTGGCTGGGGACAGGAGTTTGGGAAAGGGACTGCAGGACACAGAGAGACGTTCCCTTGCAGGAGGCTCTGGAGATTGAAGCTATCTGGGCTGCCATGGCCTGAATCGGTCTCATTAGTCTGGTCCCTCTTTCAGGATGAGATGTAATATGATAGCTTCTTTTTTTTATTGGGGAAAAGTTTTTGATTTCCCAGTTGGAGAGAAGGGTGAGATAGGAACAAAGCAATTAAAGGAATCTGGGGATGTAAGAAGAGGTTTGTTCTAGCCAAAGTCTGACCTATGCACAGGACCAGCTTTGTGTCTCCTGAGATCACTTTATCACAAGGGGGGAGCAAGGCTGGGGAAGGAGGGAGAGGCTGAAATTTGCCTTTCCCTCAGCTGGACCCAAAGCAATTTTCTGGCTGGAGTCAGGAAAAAGGAGGAGGAGATTCAGTCCCACTTGCATGTAAAGTTTAAGGTCAGTTTTAGCAATGTTTTGACATTTCCAGGTTCCCTTGGGCTCCTCAGAATAAGGATGCCATGAATGCTGAGATGCTGGCATAAAATGTTCTGTGGTGGTGTGGTGAGTACCCATCCTTCCCTGTCTACCCTTCCTGGCCTCCAGGTTGCCCTCCATCCCTGCCAGAGAACAGCTGAAATCTACCTCTCCCTGGCATCAAGGAGTTAAATCTTATCCACTGCTCAGGATACTCCATTCAGGACAGAAAGACAGGGAAAGAAGGACAAATCCAAGCTGAGATCATGCACAGGATCATTCTTACCAGTGCTTATCTTAATGCTTATCTCATAAATGATCATCAGTATCTAAAGGGTGGGGATCAAGAGGATGGGGCCAGACTCTTTTCAGTGGTCCCCAGTGATAGGACAAGGGGCAATGGGCACAAACAGGAACACTGGAAGTTCTACCTAAATATAAGGGAAAAACTTGGTTCCTGTGAGGGTGATGGAACAAGCTGCCCAGAGAGGTTGTGGAGTCTCCTTCTCTGGAGAGATCCCAAAAGCACCTGGACATGATCTGCTTTGGGTGAGCTGCTGGAGCAGGGGGGTTGGATGAGATGATATCCAGAGGTCCCTTCCAAACCCAACCATTCTGTGATTCTGTGAAACCTGTCCTGGCAGTGAGAGAAGGGAAAGCTTTCACAGTAAATTCATACTCCTCCTCTGAGGAAGGAGCTGGACTCTTGTTCTTGTCTTTTTCATCTACATGAGAAACTTGTTTCTGGGGCATCAAAGATGAGCCTAGGCAGATAGGGAAAAGGCCATTGGGGTGGTCCAGGGAAGCCAAAGCAGCATTTAAAAAAAAAAATTGGCAATATTTGGGGACCCAGAAGAAATCTCTCAAAGATCCATGGAAAAGGTAACTCAAGAAAGCTGAAATTCACTCTTTGGAGCTTCACACCTTCCCAGGGCAGCTTTTCAGGGACCACGTGCCACAGAAAGTTTCAGACCACTGCCTAAAGCTCACCCCTACCCCTGCTCTTTTCAGCATCCCAGTGGGGGAGTGTCCTGGGGAGAAAGCCCAGAAGTCCCCTCCATCCTTGGGCTGCCATTCAGGGAGGGAGATGCCACCTTGCCAAAGCTGTTGCTTCCCCACACGCCCCTTGCCCGCTGCCACCACCGACCCTGTCGCTGGGCCAAATAGAGTGAGGATGCTAATTGCTCTGCCTGCTAATCTATTCTAATGCATGGTAATAGAAGCTGAGTTTCTGCCCTGATAACTCTCCCGGCTTATGCTGCAGAACAGCAATCCCACCGCCCGCCCCTTATCTCTGTCCCCAGGTGGGCTCCTCCCTCTATGGCAGAAATTGAATGAGCCCACCCCTGGAGCCCCGCGGGGTGTGGGTGCAAGGGATTTACTCCTCCATCTCCCTCCCTACAAAGCCAGGCACTCCATAAACACCAGCTTTCCCCCCTGCTTTGGGGGATTTCAGGCCCCTTCTCTTTCCCTTCACCCCCCTCCCCAAGTTTTCAGAGCTGCAGATTGTCTTGGTGTCTAATCGTGCCTGGGGGGGGGAGCCTGGGTTGGTCCAGCAAATGCAACCTGCTCCTCAGCCCCAGCCTGTGAACAAAGGTTCAGAGGTGGCCCAAGGACCACACCAGCTCCCACACCACTGGGGTGCAGCCGGGGACAAGCCATTTGTGTGTACACATGTGTGTGCCTCTGCAGGCAGATCCCTGATGAGCATTTTGATGGCTCATTCAAGCCTGAGATGAACGGGAGCATTTCACATGCAAATCCCTGGAAACTTGGAGCCTTTGTCCAATGAAGAATTGAAAATTGTTTGCTGGCACAGGGGGAGGAGAGTGTGGAAAGGGAGGGGGTCTGTGGAAGGTGGTGTTGAAATAATGCTCCTCAGCTGGTACTGCTCAGCACTACAGAAAGGCTCCGTTCCTCCCATGACAGCCATCACCTCCAGAGAGACCTCAAAGAGCTCCAAAAATCTCTGAGCATCAGTCAATGGCTGGGATTGAATGACTTTAGAGTGGGGACTTGGCCCCAGGTGGGTCCCAGCCTGGGCAAGCCTACTTCCATTGTCTTTGGTTTCCAGTAAGACCCATGCCATGGAGTGAGGCTGCCCTGATGAGCACGTGGTGATTCCCACCTAACTCTGCAAACACCTGAAGCAGTGACCAGCAGGGTCATGCCAGAAATGCATAGATCCCTGGAAGAATCACAGAATGCCAGGGATTGGAAGGGACCTCAAAAGATCAGCTAGTCCAAGCCCCCTGCCGGAGCAGGATCACCTAGAGCAGGTCACACAGGAACACGTCCAGGTGGACTTTAAATGTCTCCAGAGAAGGAGACTCCACAACCTCCCTGGGCAGCCTCTTCCCGTGTCTGTCACCCTTACTTGGAAGAAGTTTCTTCTCATATTTCTGTGGAACTTCCTCTGTTCCAGCTTACACCCCTTGCCCCTTGTCCTATCATTGGATTCCCTGCTGTAAAACCAGTCTGAAAAAAGCCAACGCGTGTGTTTGACATGTGGGAGGATGAGCATCACCTGCCTTCATCCACTGACCCCTTCCAACCTCCTGCAAGGGTCAAAGACACAAGGAAAGGACACCTCTGAAGCAGCAGGGTCTCTGCTATGCTGTCCTTTAAATCACAGCCCTCTGACTCCCTTTGTTACATGAACTAACCAGTCATGACACAAGCCTGGAAGCGAGAGGCAGGAGGAGGATCTCCGAGCACAAACCCACAAGCAGCAGGCAGACCTCAAGCCAAAGGCACGTCTGTGACCTGCAGCCAGTCCAGGGCACTGAGGTGGTCCACGAGAAAGAAATCACAGGAGTTCTGCCTGCAACCATCTTTTGCCATCTGCCCATAAAAGGCTGGGCTTCAAATGAAGATGGAAAAACCCCTGAAGATTCAGCTGAAGGCTACCTGAGTAATACAAGCTTCTGTCTCTGAGGAGGCAGTGAAATAACTTTCCCCAGCCCTGAATTCACTTACAGGCAGTTTAAAGAAAATTAAAAAAGAAGAAAGCGAGAGAAAGGGAACAAGGTTGCTAGATAAGGCAAGTAATTAATGAACAAAATTACTTTTCCCAGAGAGCATCCTATCATGGCTCTTCCTATTCATGCTAATAATATTTGTGAGTGTCTTCCCCAGAACCTGGGTAGATAACACCTATGCTCACCCGTGCTCCTACATGCTCCCCTCTGCAAGGGTTGATGCAAATAATTTGTTCAAAGAGGCTAAAGTTCTTTGTTCATGGCCTGATTCGGATGCCTTGGAACATCATCCCTGAATTCTTCATGGGAACCTCTCTCGAGTAACTCCAGAGGAATATTTTTGGATCTTTCCTTATCACTGTGGCCCAAATGCCAAATATCTGTTGGTGAAGATGATGGGAGGTGCCCAGGCTTCAGAAAGGTAAAATTTGGAGATGGGGGGTACCCAAATCAGTGGTCCTGAGGCTTTCTCAGGAATCACTGCCAAGATTCCAGTGTTCTACAAGATTACAAGATTCCCAGAAGTCCTACAAAAAGGGTGGGAGGGTTTGGTGCCACTCCAGCCTCACCTCCCAAAGCATAAACAGGGCAGGAATATTGTAAATGAGGAGCACAGCATCTGTGTTCAAGGAGGTTTGCAGGGAGGTTTGGGGAGCCATGAGAAGTGCACTGTAAGGGGTCCCCCACCTACATAGATACTGAATCACTGCCAGGCTCAGCCAGGCTGTGATTTAATTGTTCTTTTGCTATTAGCATCTGCTGCCCTGACTTAGGAAAGCACAGTAAGAAGAGAGAAAACATTTCCACAGGATAGACTGATTGGCCTTGAACATTATTCATCAAAACCTCCCACCCACCTCTTAGAAACCCCTAACCCCAAGCAGTTTTAACCAGAAAGGTGCAGGGCATAGAATCATAGAATGTTTTAGGTTGGAAGGGACCTCCAGAGGTCATCTGGTCCAACCTCCCTACACAGGTAGGGACATCTCTACCTAGGGCAGGCTGCTCAGAGCCCCATCAAGCCTGACCTTGAAGGACTCCAGGGATGGGGCCTCCACCACCTCTCTGGACAGCCCATTCCACTGATCTATCACCCTCAGATTAAAGAACCTTTTTCTAATAACCAGCCTAAATCTCTCCTTTCCTAGCTTCAAACCATCACTCCTTGTCCTATCATTACAAACCCCTTTGAATAGACCTTCCTCAGCCTTTATGTAGGCCCCCTTCAGGTACTGGAAAGTCACTATAAGGTCCCCCTGGAGCTTTTTCTTTTCCCACAGAGCTTCTCAAACCCTCCCCAACTCCATCAATCTCTCCTTTTTCATGTCACTCTGCAGCTCCTTCCCTTTCCTCCTCCTCTTGCCTGCTTGCATCCATCCATCTGCCCATGTCCCCTGGCAGCAGAGCCCACAGACAGTGACGTGTGCTGGAGCTCTGCTATTTGCTGCTGGCAGAGACAATTCTTCCCTCTGGGCCCAAACTTTCCCCCTGCTTTGCAGCAGCACAATTAAAAGCCTGGAAAATGACAGAGAGAATTACATCGAGTTGCCAGACCTGGAAAGGGAGGTGTCTGGCTGCCCCATGGTGCTGGCTGGAGAGAAGAGGCACTCTCTAAACAGAGTTAAGCCTCACTGGGGAAAAATAAGCCAAGGAACCTCTTAGTCCAAGCTTGGCTTTCTCTGTGAGATGTGAAAACCCCACCTAGACCACGTCTGATTCATCTCTAGGGGATTCATCTCTTTGGAGCAAGGAAAAAGCACAGGCTGAGCTGGATGCACAGCCTTCAACAGCTAAACTGTCTCAGAGACCATAAATAAAGGAGAAAATGTGTTTACACGGTGGTTTTCAGAGCCTTGCATGACTGATGCACAGGCTTTTGGGCAGAGCAGAGCTTCCCAACTACCTAAGTCAGCATTTCACCCCAGCTCTGACACAAATAACTATAGGAAACCTACTCAGAGTATATCTCATCCTGACTTCCACAGCTCAGCTCCTTCACACTGTGCACTAGGAAAGGGAATTTGGAAGGCAGAGGAGCAAGAGGAAGAATAGAGCAGGGAGGATCTTAATCTTAGTCTCATTGCCCTTCTCTGTCCAATCCTGCTCCAGCCAAAAAGTCAGAGCACGAGCTCAGTTCTGCTCTTAAGTCTCTTCTCTCTGCTAAACACTAAGGGGTATATCAGGCAGCCTGAGCTGCTGCTACACTGAGTGTCTACCCACCAAGGACAGCAAGCTGCTTCTTCAGAGAGGTTTGGAGCTGAGCAAGGGTCCACCCAGAGCCAACTCATGAGAAATAAAAAGACCAGAACTTCAGACCACCCTAGAAATAATCCTAAGAATCACAGAATCATCCCAACCATTAACTCAGCACTGCCAGGTCACCACTAACCCCTGGCCCTCAGCACCACATCTCCACACCTTGGAAACCCCTCCAGGGATGGGGACTCCACCACTGCCCTGTCCAGCCTGGCACAGCCCACAACAACCCTTTTGGGGAAGAAATTCTTCCTAATGCGCAACCTAAACCTCCCCTGGAGCAACATGAGGCCTTGGAAGAAGAGACCAACTCCATCTGCCTCCAACCTCCTTTCAGAGAGTTGTCAAGAGCCAGAAGGTCTCCCCTGAGCCTCCTTTGCTCCAGGCTCAACCCCCCCAGCTCCCTCAGCTGCTCCTCACCACACTCCTGCTCTACACCCTTCCCCACCTTCTTTGCCCTTCTCTGGACACGCTCCAGCCCCTCAAGATCCTTCTTGGAGTGAGGGGCTCAAAACTGACCCCAGGATTTGAGGTACAACTTCACTGGTGCCCAGTACAGAGGGTACAATCCTTGCTCTACCCCTGCTGGCCACACTATTTCCAATACATAAATACATACATAATCCAATATACATCCAGAAATACAATATTTCTAATACACTTCTAATCCTTGCTTCATCCCTCTGCTACTTTAACCATTCAGCCAAAAAGAGCTCCTCGGGGCATTTTTCTCCTACAACACGAGGAGAAACACCTAGCCTGGTCTGGCACAGCTCACTGAGCTTGTCCCTCATACCACGAGGCACAGGAAAGCCCTCCTTGACCCCAGGCTTTGCTGGAGATCTCAGCTAATGCTCCAGCTGCAAGGCAAAGGCTGTTGGCATGTGATGTATGAATTTCCCCTCACCCATGCATGGCTGGGAGGGATGGGTTAAACGCTGAGAAATGGCTGTGGTGCTGTGCATGACCTCCAGCAGGCTGGGCTGTCAGATGTACAGCAATAGAGCCATTTGTTATTCGTTCCAGGTGTCCATCTCCCTCCCACACACATTTTCCTCCTTTCCTTCCCTTTAAAAGCACAGAATTTCTGGAGAAAACTTGCATGGTGCTCCTCTCTGGACAACTCTGAGACTCTTGGATGAGCAGGATAGCCTGGTGGCACTGGTGGAAGCCACTACAGGAAGATGCGGAGGTGTTCAAAAAACATGTAGAAGTGTTTCTACACTTCATGTAGAAGGCACTTCAAGACATGGTCTAGTGGTCATGATAGTTGACAGTTGGACTCAATGATCTTAGAGGAGGTCTTTTCCAACCTTAATGATTCTATGATGTTATTTCTTCTGGCTGTGACAGGGCACAGCAATGCTACAACCCAGGCTGTGAAGTGACAACGTGGGTAGGTGGTGGGAAAGGGTTGGTGGTGATGAAGGAGGTGAGAAGTCAAGTACGGTTTTGTGATGATGTGTCTCATGCTCAATCCACTCATATGAGGACCAGGAGTAATGGTTTTAAGCTAGGAAAGGAGAGATTTAGCTTGAATATCAGAAAAAAGTTCTTTAACATGAGGGTGATAGATCAGTGGAATGGGCTGCCCAGAGAGGTGGTGGAGGCCCCATCCCTGAAGTCCTTCAAGGTGAGGCTTGATGGGGCTCTGAGCAGCCTGCCCTAGGTAGAGATGTCCCTACTTGTGTAGGGGGGTTGGACCAGATGACCTCTAGAGGTCCCTTCCAGCCTCAAACATTCTATGATTCTATTCTATGACATCTTCTCCCAACACAATATTTTGTGATGGACAAGAGTCCCAACTATGCCCTCAAAGAGCAAGAGAGTCCTGCTAGACTTGAAGTCCTTCAGGACCAACCCTATAACATCCAGCCCAGAATTCTGGATTCAAACCCTCCATCTTATGGGTTGGTGACAGAACTCAGGCTTTTAGTTGCATCTGGAAGGGAGACAATAGCCTGGCACTGTGACTGAGGGAAAGATCAGGCAGCAGAAACAGAGCTCTTAGGTGGGCTATAAATTAGGGGTAGGACTCTTTCAGACAGTCTAGTTGGAGATAGAGTCAGGTCAATGCTGTGCACATCAGGAGATGGTAGCATAGAAAGGTCCAGGTAATGCACTTCTGTTGTGAAGGTCCCAGATTTGGGAATAGACTGAAGTGCATTAAGCCTCACTCAAATGATCCTGCTCCAACTTGTTGAAGGAAAGCAGAAGTTGGGACATCAGCTGGTGGGACAGGCTGGACTCTGATCATCCTCACTCATCCCTGACCCACTGAGGTGACAAGAAACTTCAGCATCCCAGCACCCAGGCCCCCCTTGGGTGGAGAGCTGCCAAGGATGTCTTGGCATCAGAGAAGGCTTAGACCAGAGTTTATCTCCTGCTGCAGATGTGTCCTTAGGAGCATGGGTAGGTTGGCAGAGCCAGGAGACAAAGGGTGCTTGGTGCAGGCTCCTTCTCCTGCCGTAGCCACCCCTGCAGCCCAGGGTGTTAAGCATCATTTGAATCTGGTGCAGCACACGAGGTGAAGGTGTTATTATTCAAGCCACTGGTTCCAATGAGATTATCCAGCCTAATGGAGCAGCTTGCATGGACCTCCTCTAAGCCTGAATTTTCACTGTCAGAGAATCCCCAGTCAAGTGGAAAATTAGAAGGAGAAGGGAAGAGGGGGTTGTGGAGGGGAGAAGGGAGGAGATGATTAAGTTCTCCAGAAATTAATTCATAACTAGAGAAATGGAAATAATAACTCCCCAAGCCGATGGACAATCCCCAGCAAACACATTTCAATTTGGAAGCCAGCTTTGCTGCCCGGGCATCGTTTGCTTTCTGGCTCATGCTGCTTCATTGATTTAATTTTCCACCCAAGGTGTTGACTTTGTCCTCAGATTGTGGTTCATGCTTTCTCCTTGCCAAGGCTTGAGCAGTTCAGAGCCACCTCGCTGCTCCTGGACACTGCAATGCCTTGTGTTGGGCAGGTCCAGTGGAGAGCACTAGTTGGAAGTGAGGGTAGAATCATAGAATGTTTGAGGCTGGAAGGGACCTCCACAGGTCATCTGGTCCAACCTCCCTACACAAGTAGGGACATCTCTACTTAGGGCAGGCTGCTCAGAGCCCCATCAAGCCTGACCTTGAAGGACTCCAGGGATGGGGCCTCCACCACCTCTCTGGGCAGCCCATTCCACTGATCTATCACCCTCATGTTAAAGAATTTTTTTCTAATATCCAGTCTAAATCTCTCATTTCCTAGCTTAAACCCATTACTCCTGGTCCTATCATTACAAACCCTTTTGAATAGGGTAGAGATGAAGTAATGCAGTGGGGAAGAGAGAGGAGGGAAGGAAGAGGAAAAAGGGATGGGGAGGGAAGGGTTCATAGACACCACCAACCTGTTTCACTCTGACAGCAAAACATGAATCTCTCTTTGGTATATTATGATCCCACACACTGTCCAAGGGTAAGACAGGACTTGGTCAAAGCCACTCGACCATCAAAGTTGCAACAAGCAGCTTATTAAGTGAAGCAGCTTCTAAACACAGTTGGATTTTCAATTCAGAGACAGCAGAGCTCACCTCTGGGGCACTATTTAACAGCAGTGGCACATCTGGCAGCTTTGTCCCCAGTTGTGAGAGATCATAGAATCATTCTGGTTGGAAGAGAACTTCAAGATCATCAAGCCCAGCTATTAACCCAGCACTACCAGGTCACCACTAAACCACATCCTTAAACATCATAGATATCTAATATCATAGATATCACAGTATAGGCTCATAAATACTGTCATAGAATTATAGAATGTTTGAGGCTGGAAGGGACCTCTAGAGGTCATCTGGTCCAACCTCTCTACACAAGTAGGGACATCTCTACCTAGGGCAGGCTGCTCAGAGCCCCATCAAGCTTGACCTTGAAGGACTCCAGGGATGGGGCCTCCAGCACCTCACTGGGCAGCCCATTCCACTGATTTCTCACCCTCAGATTAAAGAACTTTTTTCTAATATCCAGTCTAAATCTGTCCTATGTCCTGACTCTTGACAAATCACGCCCTTGGCCATCCAAAGCCTGTTGTCCAACAAGTGTGTGGACCTGGGAAATGGCAAGATAGCAAGGCAGAGCTGTCAGTCCTGAGACACCAGGAGCATGGGCTCAACTGCAAACAGTTAAAGAGCAGAGAGGTTGGGGCACATGGGCCGAATTGCAGCAGGGGCCAGCAGATCTCCTGCTGCAGATGTGTCCTTAGGAGCATGGGTAGGTTGGCAGAGCCAGGAGACAAAGGGTGCTTGGTGCAGGCTCCTTCTCCTGCCTTAGCCATCCCTGCTGCCAGGGGCTCCTGAGCATGGAGCTCTGCTCAGGTGCTTGGCAGGGTTTGCACACACACCAGCAGGCACAGCTGCCCTGCAATGGCCTTGAGCTGGGGCTGGAGAGAGTTAACAATTGTTTACCTGATTCCCCAGCGCAGCTCCGTAAAATGTTACTGCTTCCCAGAGGCACCAAATATAATTTTGCCTTAAAGGTTAATAGTATTCTACTCACTGAGAGGAAAGAAATGAGGGTTTGCAAAGCTCTTTCATTAGGATCCCAGCCTGCTGCACTTCAGCTGGTACCCAGGGCTCTGCCCACCAAGGGGAGCTGGCCTCTCCCACCAACCAAAGCCTCTTCTCCCTCCCCTCCCGCCCGCACAGCCAGCAGCAGCAGCTCTCACTGCAAGAAAGATCATTTCCCAGGGATTCAGAAGTTTCTAGCACTGAATTTAAATTAAAGGCACTACCCATGGCCTTGGGCAAGAGTGAGTCCCTCACTCATGAAATGCAAGTGATATTCCCCCGATTTATTATCCTTACTAACAATGACAGCATCAAAACAGGGAAAAACACCCGATCCTTGTGGCAGGGAGAAAACAGAGTCCTCAGCAACCAGGGGATGAATTCCCCTGAGCAAGCCCTCTCCTTGCTCACCCTCTTCAAGCACACCCTCAGCAGCAGCTCCTCTCCTGCTGCAGAGCAGAGGATGCACCCACAGCTGCCAGGTGGGAAGATGCTTTGATGAGGGAGCTGTGACCTTTATGGGCTTTAAGCCTCTCCCAGAAGAGGATGCTAGAAAACAAGGCTGCTCCTAGTTTAAATATGGCAGGTGCTATGACCCACTTGCTTTCTGCAACCACGATGGCTTTAGCTCAGCTCTAGGCTACCTGATCAAACACTCTCTGTCTTGGACCCATCTAGGTCCTCCCAGAGTGTGAGTGGCATCTCACAGCATCTTGCTATTGACTGTGAAGCCTGCTTCAGGATGGGTTGTCCTGGTCCAAGGCTGGATCAGATTGTGCTTGCTCACAAGCTGCCTCTGCACGTGAACTGGAGCCAACACTTGGATGCTAAGGGATGATGGGCTCTTGGTGGGTCTTCCAAACTGTCAGGTCACCTGTGGGAACATCAGGCTGACCTGAGTGAATCCAAGATGGTGTTTAATTGCCAGTGTATGAGTCTGCAACACGTACAAGCCTCAGAGGCCTTCCAGTCTTGCTCCTGGCCTCCTGCTTCTCCCTCCCAAAGCCCTGGCTGGGACTGAGCATCAGTCACAGAGCAGGCTGACAGTTGCCCTTTGCCTGGTGGTTAGCAATGGACGTGAAGGCTGAGAAGTCACTGAGATAAATAGAAAATAGAGGGCTCCTGTCCAAGCTCCACATCTTCCAGACTGATGCAGGATGCAACGCCAGCAGGGTGTCTCCTGAGCCCCCCAGCAGATCCATCAACTCCCCCAGCAGCTCAGGAGCCGCCGTGAGCCACAAAAGGCAGCAGCAAGCTAATCCGTTTGCTATATAAACCAGCCAATAATATGCAGGACATTTCCTATTAACCACCACACATCCAGACAATTACTCTGATTGATTCCAATCAGGTTTTACACCGGGCTTTATCCATCAGCACAAAAAGCTTCACTGCCTGTTAATATCATGGGGCAAACCATTCTTAATGGAGGCTGCCAAACAGGAGAGCATCAGCATCAGCAGTCACCAGAATTGATGAAGTCAATGCAGCGTTTGGATGGCTGAGGTTTTGCAATCTCCGTATGGAAAGTGCAATGAAAAAATCTATTAGAGCCATCCACACAACAGCAAGCTCACCAATAACTCTCCCGGTGTTCTGAATAAATTTTGAACCTGATGGAGAGGACGTGGAGAGATACCTTGAGATGTAGAGAATCATAGAATCATTGTCAGGGTTGGAAGGGACCTTAAAGATCATCTAGTTCCAACCCCCCTGCCATGGGCAGGGACACCTCCCACTAGATCACGTTGCTCACAGCCCCAGCCAGCCTGGCCTTCAACATTTCCAGGGATGGGGCTTCCACCACCTCTCTGGCCAACCTGTGCCAGTGTCTCACCACCTTCATGGGGAAGAACTTCTTCCTAACATCTAATCTGAATCTCCCCACCTCTAGTTTTGATCCAATCCCCCTAGTCCTACCACTAGCCTAAAAGTCATCCTAAAAAGTCCCTCCCCAGCTTTCTTGTAGGCCCCCTTCAGATACTGGAAGGCCACAAGAAGGTCCCTTGTGTGTCTTCTACAAGCAGGATAATGACGCATGCATGGTACTAATGTGATGGATGGATAGACAGACAGATGGACAGACAGACAGAAGATCTGTTGCATCCTCTGCCTGCCTTTAAGCTGGGACTAGGAACTTTTCCCACCTTTCAACTCAAGCAGAAAGTCTGTCAACTTTGTGGTTGCTCTTTTTAACATGTTTGCAGTAGGCACAGTGGCTGTTGAACATAAGACAAGGATCTTCATGATATTTAGAGACGTTAATCAACTATTACCTTCTCAAGGCAGGGAGGAAAATTATTTTTGCCCCTGTCCCCTGCCCTGATGCAAGAAAGTCACTGTGCAGCAGAGAATAAGGGTGCACGAGGAACTAGGAACAACTGTATAGAGGCCATGACTCCAGATACACCATGGGCTCATGAAGAAAAGGGAGATCAAGAAATGGAGAAGAAATCATCCACAGAGCTCCTGCATGTGGATATGAGTTTACCTAGCACTTGAATATAGTTAATGTGTGAGGTGTGTGTATGTGCACACAATGTATACACAGACAGAGAATAAACCCTCAAGCCCCAGCACTGAAACAAGCCCACACTGAAGAGAGTGAGAAAGAAAAGTCTACATGGAGGACTCTATATGGTAAGAGCAACTGGAGCCTTCCTCTGGAGGAAGGAGATGGCTGAGCCACTCCAACAACCACTGCTGAAGACACTAAAGCCTTTCCAGTCCCAACAAACAGAGACAGTATCTCCCCACAAAACCAGCATTAGTGACAAAATAGGTCCAGCACAAAAGTTTTGGCTGTAAGTGACATCTCCACCACCATGGGCACCTCTTACTTAACCAGAAAACCTGAAATTGGGATGAATGTCCCAAGTCACCCCCTCCACTCTGTATATGTTTGTCAAGCATCTTCTCCAGGCTGTATTCCAGACCTCTCTTACTTGCCTTATTGATGTGTTTCTGCCTCTTCTATTAGGAAGAATGCTCCACAAGCAAATGAATCCCCTTGTCAGGGATTCCCCTGATGACAGTCTCAGGTGACAGGTTGTTGCCAGCTCACTTCCAAGGAGCCACGCTGCAGAATCCCTGCCCCACACTCACCCTCCCTCCACTAACCTGTTAACTACTTTACCTGCAGTATATGGATTTAGCTATTTTGGCCATAATGATGATATGTTCTTGCATGTACAGCCTGCTGTTAAATAGGATATTATTCAGACTGGGTAGTAGCTGGGGAGTTGTTCTTGCTCATCTCATGTCTGAATGGGTGCTAGTATGGATTAAAGTCTTGCTAGCATTGTATTTTCTTGTATTTTCAGTTCAGAACTACAGATTACCACCACTACAGTAAACTAGACCTTGATCTCCACTGGAAGCTTCAGATCACCTTTAGAAACTGTCTTCCCTCAACATCATATCATATCACACCATATCACATCATAAGAATGGTTTGGGTTGGAAGGGACCTTAAAGATCATCTAGTTCCAACTTCCTGATTACTTCTTTTCCTCACTCAATCAGTTTTCCCCATTTTTTTCTTTCTTTCCAGTAGGAAAAAACCCTCCACACTTCCAAAGTGCTATCAATAGCAAGCGTGAAAAACACCTCTGACCAAAGCCCTGGGTTATTTTATCAGATGTCGAGGAGAAAAAAAGGAATGGCAAACAGCCCAGAGCACTGATCAGCAAACCTGGTGCAGCTTATTAATTTGAACACCTGGCATTGGCTGTTTTGTGCAGCAAGGTCCATAATATGGATTCCAAATAATTACAGGAAGGTCACAGGCAGGTACAGACCTTCTGCCTTCACTAAGGCAGCCAGCTCAGACACACCAGGTGGGGGGTGCTGACCTCAGATATGTGTGGAGGCTTCATTTCTAGTCAATGATTCAACACCTAATTCAAATACGTGCAGCACCCATGGATTGATTTGTTGATGTTACCCTAAAGGAGCATCAATTGGACCAGCTCTTTGTGGGAAAGCAAATCCCTATTCCCACCCAGCAATATCCTACTCTCTGATCTGCAAACAGCCTCTGAGCTACAAATTTTATTTCTTGTGTTTCTGTAATACCCTTGAACTGTTCCCTCCAGTTTCATGGGTGACGTTTAAAGGAAAGAATCAGGGATTTCTGTCCACGGTCTTGCAAAGGGGGAAATGGACAAAGAGATGTGGCACTTTGAGACAAGGTCTAGGGGTCAGGGAGATGTTGGACAAAGGTTGGACTTGATCCTGGAGGTCTTTTCCAACCTAAATGATTCTATGAGCATCAGCCAGACACAGGGAGCCTTAGTTCCTTTCCTAGGCACAAGACACACAGGATGCAAAATTCAGAGTAGAAATGAGTACCTGAGATGAGTGATAGTGCCAGTTTGCAATGATATATAAAAGGATCTGGGTAGAGACAGCAGAGCTTCAAAGATATTTAACAACTTAATTCCTTTGGGGCAATAATCACAGTGTATCTTGAGAAATGCTCCAATGAAGGAGCTTTTCTTGCAAGAAGGGGTGGAAGCTCCTGCTACCAGTTCCAGGGTGCTGGGTGATGCCCACAGTCAGTGCCTATTCCTATCGGGCTACCAGGCTGTAGGGGTTTTTTATCCCAGTTTTCCTCCATCCCTTCAGACAGCTCAATCTCAGTTTGTGTTTATTTTATAGAGTTCTTTCCTTACTTTCACACCCAAATTATTAGCAATTATCACATGCAAAGAAAGGGGATCCTCAGCACCAAGAAGTCAATGCCTGGAGGTGGCTGTGAAAGAGGAGCCAGCAGCAGGATGTCAGATCCCTCTTTGGCACTAGAAGCTTCTCTTGTTAAAATAACTCTTCCTCTATTCCCAGTCTGACCAGAATGGGTGCCCAACAACTCAAACAGTCAATCCATCTCAGAGCTCACAACAGGCACAGCTCTCACATGACTAAATGAGATGCACTAACATCAATCACAGAATCATAGAAGAGAATCATAGAGGAGAGGGGCTACTGGAGACATTCCAGCAGGCCCAGTTCTGGTGTTTCTTGAGTAGCTGATTTTGAAATAGTGAGAAATACAGAATCATAGAATTGTCAGGGTTGGAAGGGACCTCAAAGATCATCTAGTTCCAACCCCCCTGACATGGGCAGGGACACCTCCCACTAGACCAGGTTACTCACAGCCCCAGCCAGCCTGGCCTTCAACATTGCCAGGGATGGGGCTTCCACCTCCTCTCTGAGCAACTTGTGCCAGTGTTTCCCCACCGTCCTGGGCAAGAACTTCTTCCAAGAACTTCCTGTCTCATCTGAATCTCCCCACCTCTAGTTTTGACCCATTCCCCCCAGTCCTACCACTACCTGACAGCCTAAAAAGTCCCTCCCCAGCTTTCTTGTAGCCCCCTTAAGATACAGGATATTTAGGTAATTCTCTAATCTAGGAGGAAATAAGCCTCAGATCCAGAAGGATCCATTCAGCAATTCCCTGCAGACTGTGTGTCACTCATGGATTTCTCCACCCTCCTATCTCTCCTGACCTTGTCACAATGACTGGCAGATTGGATTTTAGACTAGCTTGTGGCTGTGACATTGACACACCTTATGCAGGACTCGTTTAGATGAGTAGATAAAGTTGTCATTCAACATCCATCCTTAAAGCATCACCCATCACACACTCAGTGAAATAAATCAATAAATCCAAGCATAGGTCCTCCCTGTAAAGCCTGGAGGAAGTTCAACTGGTGAGTCACCAGTTTTCAGAACGTAGAACCTGAGGTCTACAGGAGAAACATCACTTGTCCATTGTGCCTCAGTGACAGAGTTTTAAACTGAAATCAGGAATCCTGATGCCTGGTCCCCAGGGAGAAGACAGCTTCAGAACAGACTCACCATGACAACACTGATACAAACTTTAAGGAGTGATGGTTTTAAGCTAGGAAAGGAGAGATTTAGATTGGATATTAGAAAAAAGTTCTTTAAGATGAGGGTGACAGATCAGTGGAATGGGCTGCCCAGAGAGGGGGTGGAGGCCCCATCCCTGGACTCATTCAAGGTGAGGCTTGATGGGGCTCTGAGCAGCCTGCCCTAGGTAGAGATGTCCCTACTTGTGTAGGGAGGTTGGACCAGATGACCTCTAGAGATCCCTTTCAGCCTAAAACATTCTATGATTCATCAACTGTAATCAAAGGCAAAAAACCAAAGGATGAGATGGAAGGAGACAGCAGAAATGACTGACTTGAGCTGAGCACACATTTTAATGGGTATTTGGACTCCCTGCTGCTGCTGCTGAAAGGCTTCTGCAACAATCTTGGCTTCCCCTTCATGCAGCTACTGAGCTAATCAAACACAATCCAGCCCAGCCCTGGACTCCCGTCCAACAAAGCTGATGAGAGGGAGATGGACTTTCTGAGCAGGACCACGGGGTGGCTGAAGGGAAGAGAAGCCCCTGCTCCAGGCAGCGTGGGGCAACTGCCAAACATTGTCTTGCTCCAACCCCATGCCAAAGAACCAAACCAGCCAACCATGGCAACCTCGGAGCCAACTCCAAGGAGTGCTGGGCAGGGTGAGGAGCAGTTTAGTGATTAAATGTCTGCAAAGGGCTTCCAGACACATCCTGGCTGGATGGGCATGGTAAAGATGCTCATCATACTGTAGATCAACTGTGATGAGACCATCTCACGCTAGTTAGGCCACAGATCAGTGGGGGTTTATTTAAGGGATGAGCTTGAGAGGCACTTGAAAAGGCAGAAACACAGAAATGGCTGCAACAACTCAGCCCAAATATCCCTATCATCCTGCCTCTGACTCTGCCACAGATACTTAGGTGGAAAAAAACCCCAAGAAACAGAGATTATAGAGTGAAACTTCTCCTGGTTTAAATTCCCAGCAAGCAATGACATGGAGACTGCTTGATCTGGAGCCTGCAGTGATGTCACTGTATTGAGCAGCTCTCAACAGATCTTTCTTTCATTAATTTGTCTAATTGCTTTCCAGACAGTTGTATTTCTGGCTTCTGTAATGTGCTTCATAATGTTGCACAGATGAATGATAGGTTATATGAAAATGTCCTTTCTTCTGTTTGTTTTAATATTCCACTTGATAATCTCATATAAAGTTCCCCAGATCTTGTGTTATGAGAAATGGTGAGTAATCATCCCCTATTCACTTTCTTCATTACACTCATGATTGTCTGGATGTATTATTGCCCTCTCAGTCATCTCTCTTTTAAGATGAAAATTGCCAAGTCATACAATCTCTCCTTGGATAAAGACCATCAGAAACCAGTGTCCCTGCTTCCCACACTTCCCACCACCTTCCCAGGTCACCTATATCCCTTTTAACCCCACATGATCCAAAGTGCCCAGTGTGAGCAGCTTAGAATCATAGAATTGTCAGGGTTGGAAGGGACCTTCAAGATCATCTCGTTCCAACCCCCCTGCCATGGGCAGGGCCACCTCCCACTAGATCAGTTGCTCACAGCCCCAGCCAGCCTGGCCTTCAAAATGTCCAGGGATGGGGCTTCCACCACCTCTCTGGCCAACCTGGGACAGTGTCTCCCCCCCCTCCTGGGGAAGAACTTCTTCCTACCCTCTCATCTGAATCTACCCACCTCTAGTTTTGACCCCTTCCCCCCAGTCCTACCACTACCCGACAGCCTAAAAAGTCCCTCCCCAGCTTTCTTGTAGCCCCCTTCAGATCCTGGAAGGCCACAAGAAGGCCCCCTTGGAGCCTTCTCTTCTCCAGACTGAACAACCCCGTGGTGCATGGGAGAGCACCACAATCACCCCAGAACCACACTCTGCTGTGCTCTCCATTCACTCCCCAAACATTATAGACATTGTTTGAGGTTCATGGAGGATTCCCCAGGCTGACTTCACCACAGCTGGTCACTGAACACCTCGACCTACAACCCTCTGCTACCTTTGCTGGTAGCCCCAAGCTACACTTGCCATTATTACCCTGACACTCAGCTTTATATATCCCTTCCACAACCCCTTGTAGAGTTTTTTTTTAATTTTTGACAACCCTGAAAAACCCTCTCTCACCAGTCACCTTTTCTGCTTGGCTCTTTACCCATTTTTAGCTCATTTCTGAATACACCAAACAGACCCAGTCCCGTGGGACCCCCTCTGGCCATTCCCTCCCCCCATCATAATCCTTTGCTCCTGATCCTGATTTCCCATCTTTGAACTGGTTGCTAATCTATCAGAAGACTCTTCCCCCTGTCCCATGACAGCATAGTTTAAATTCCTGGCTATGGGAAAAGTATTAATTCCTCTGTATTATCCACATCATCCATATCACATGGACTTTGATTTATTTAAAGAACAATAATTGACTCGTGACACCCACCCCCCTCCCCCAGCACATCAGATGCTTCTTATTCTTTATTCTTAATCATGGTTCAAACAAATTAACAGGTAAAAAAAAGCCAGATTTCTAGATTCTAATTCCTGGACCCTTCATGAGCCCAACTTAGAAAAAAAATTATGTTTTCCAGCTTTCATTCCTCCAGTATCAAGCCTGGTTTGAGTAATGAGGTTACCCCAGATTTAATAACGTGGCTATTTCTTGAGCTCTTTCAGTGGATATAACTTTTATGTTCTGAAAGCATTTTTTACTCAACCTTTCGTGGCAGAAACTTCAGACAGCTTGTGCTCTTTGGAAAGTAAACTTCCAGGGGAACCTTGTTAAACTTTAATCACTCATTTTTATGAGGTCAGCAATGTGTTTCCTCTCTGCCTGGTGATTGTTTTCCAATTCACACTACAGAGTTCCTGATCTTTTTATTATGTTTTCCTTTCAGTGCAACTTCCAATTTTGAACAGTATTTCCCTGCCTTGCTGTTTAAGCAGGCATTTTTTAATTTTTTTTTTTTTTTAATTCACTTTTACCACCTTTCAGGGTTTTTTTTCACAGGTCATATAACTTCAGGATAAGCCTCTCAGCTGATATCTCTATGCAGTCTCCAGCACTTCACCCTTGAGGCTGCTCCTTTTAACAAGCTTCCTCATTTTTACGTTTTTTTCTGCTTTGAAGCTGAACTTTACAGTAATTTTAATTTTTTTAATAATATTTTGGTGCTAGAGGACACTGAATTTGAGTGCCAGGTGGTCACTCTTACAGAGCAATTCATTGATAACTGTGCCCTGCGAGTAAGAATAAATCCTTGTTTCTTTTTTAGTGGGTTTACAGGTTCTGTGACATTTGCTGGGTGCATACGAGGCCACTTGAAGTCTCTCATTACCACATTTTCTGCCCTCCCAACCTTTCAGATTTCTCTCAGCATGTCACAGCCACTTTCCCCACATTCAAGTGGTCAATAAACCAGCCTTAACACCATTCCCTTCCCCAGGGACACCTTGTCACTCGTGCACAGATTGACCCTATTTTCTTCCTTTGATTTTACATTTTCCTTAACATAAAAGCCCTTTCATTACCATTTTGGCCTCCTCTATTGTTCCTCTGTGATTTATGCCACAGATGAGCTTCCTTCTACCAAGGTTTCGGGCTGTGTATCCTATTTGGATCTCCATTTAAAGCAGACTACTACCATATGCACAGGGGCAAATATAGATTTAATTTTATCTGACTGCCTATTTCCATAGAATCATAGAATTGTCAGGGCTGGAAGGGACCCTAAAGATCACCTAGTTCCAACTACCCTGCCATGGGCACCCTTATTAAAAGAGGCATTTGTTGGGACTCATTTTTGCTGCTTCTTACCTAAATTTTATCAAATTCCAATTAATATTTTTTAGGGATAAAGGCATGTTATGACTTCACCATCAGACAATGAGTTTCAACGTTCAAAACCTTTCTTGCCTAATCTTTACCTGGTAAACAGACAGATTCCTTCCTGTGTTGGCTCCTATTCTTTCAAAAGGTTTCCTTATTCCTCATAAACTTTTTCTTACTCTGTTTTCCTAACTATTCACTGTGTCTGTGCCTGGTTCTGCAGTCAAGAAAGTGCTTCTTGATTTTTAGCTTGTTATTTTACCAGCTTGTGTCTTTCCTCTGGGATTTCCCTCCTACTGTCTCCTTGCAACTGGGAGCTGTGGCTACATCCCACTAGTATATTCAACAATACTAGGAAACATTCCCTGATCCTGGGGCCAAATTACATGATCAGGTCACATTCATGCTATTAAAACTCTATTAACTTCCAAAACACCAAGTGGAAATCCTCCTTGACCCATTTAATCCTCAAACACGTCCAGGAATTGTTTGAAGGAGCCATAGGTGGCCCAAGCCAAACTATATTCTAACTTTGCAGCTTAAGTAGTTGTCTTCTAGTGCCTAATAACACCCCCTGGACTTGTTTTATTTGCTACTACAAATATATATTACACGGACCAGGACACCAGGATTCCTCCTGGTTGAGTCCACCTGGATGCCCCATGGGATCTGTCATGTCTCTGCCTTGCAGGCAAACCTCTGATCATTCCTTGTTGTCCTCAAACACAGGTAGATGTTCACTTGTTGATCAAATCTCCTACCATTCACCTTGTTTCTCTGTTACATTTGAAGATATGTCCCTCTCTGAACTTGAAGACATGTCCTTGGTGTGATGGGCTACATGGATATCATCTAGGAGATGTATTTATGTGGTTCTGCATCCTTTCTCCAACTGTTAGCCACGTGTTACAAGGTGTTCCTCTTAAATTTGCCACAAGGGAGCATCTGAGTAACCTGATCTAGTGGGAGATGTCCCTGCCCATGGCAGGGGGGTTGGAACTAGATGATCTTTAAGGTCCCTTCCAACCCTGACAATGCTATGATTCTATGATCCCTCCCTCTAAGCTGATGGAGGGATTGCTCTGTCACGTTGCTCTAAGTTTCATTAGTGAATTTCCCCATCACATCAAGTCCTTCCAATCTGAGCACCTTGATCACAAACCCCAACACTTCTCCCTAAGGACCACGAGCTGCCAATATCATTTGTACCTACATAACATCTGCCCAGAGGGCAAAAGCTGATGCTCTGTGCCATGATCCAAAGCCCCAGTTTCTTCCCAGACACTTAGCAAACCATTAGGATTGTGATATCAGCTGGAAAATCTGAGGTAACTTGATCAAAAGAAACTCCATGACACTAACACCATAACATGTAAATCAAGACCAGAGGGCTGCAACACCTATGATGAAAAGCCTATAAGAAAAAGGAAAGCAGGGCCTGTTGGGACAGGACAAGGGGTGAGGGTTTTAAACTAAAAGAGGGAAGACTTAGACTAGACCTAAGGAAGGAATTTTTGATGCTGGAGGTGGTGAGAGCCTGTGCCAGGTTGCCCAGAGAGGTGGTGGCTGCCCCCTCCCTGGAACCATTGCAGGTGAGGTTGGCTGGGACTCTGAGCAACTTGCTCTAGTTGCAGATGTCCCTGCTCAGTGCAGGGGGGTTGGACTAGATGACCCTTAAAGATCCCTTCCAACCCAAACCATTCTATGATTCTAAGTCAATGAGGGAAGACACCTCCTCCACATCACCTCACAGGGATACCAATGCAGTGCCTGCTCTGGAGCCCCTCCAGGGTTCCACCAATGTAGCCCTGCTTAGATTTCCTTCTCTATTCGTGTCCACACTGCTGGAAAAAGCAGATTAACCTTCCTGCCAAGTACCCCAACGAGGCAGCTCCAGGATTGACAGGCAGGCCAGCAAATTCCCATCTATTTTCTGAGAGAAAGTTTCATTCCCAAATAGCTCTGACATGGCAGAGACAAGTTGCTATTTCAGGTATTTAAAGACGTGGCATAACACTGCTCAGCCTTAATTTTGGGCTTCAGCAAGCTATTGATTTTTTGATTCTTTATATTATGTTAATGATGTCATGATCAGAGCAGAGCAGCAGTGTACTCCTGTAAAGCTCCAGAGTGAGATGTTTAATAGACACTGTTAGTACTAATTTATTTTGCTATAAGTCATTCTGTGCAGTTTTCACTCTCCAGGAGTTGGTTTTTTTAATTATTTTTTTATTAATGGTAAATTCCCTCAACATCCAGGCAGAGTGAAAAGTCAAAGCATTTACTTCTCCTCTTAGTTTTTAATTTGGGAAAGAGGGTAGTGGGGAAAGTTGTCTTCTTCAACTCACCCCAGTCAATAGGAGATGAAATGTAACACTCAATAACCAGACTCAAGTGCTCCTGAGCCACTCAAGAGGCAACCAAATGGTATTTTATCAATTGGCCAGATGAGCTTATGCTATGGGGCTGCTCTTCCTTTCTCACCAACCTCTCCATCAGGGAATCTTCTAGGTCAGTTTTTTGCTTTCAGTCCTTGAGAGCAGAGATGGGATCAGAGACTCCCTGTTGCCCCAACAGTTCTAGAGTTAAGTCCCTACCATGCAGAAAAATCACATTCATATCTAGGTATACTGAGACCCTACCCAGAGAGGCTGTAGAATTCAGATCCACACCTGAAAATAAATTTTATAAGACAATAGGATTAAAATGGGAAAAAATCATTCTACTTCTTGGATTACTCCTACACCTACTCTCAAGTTTGTTTGCAGGATTGGGACAGGGTGAGAATGAGGAAGGGATCAGATTGATTCACTCTCCATCTACATTTGCAGTTTCTCTTCTCCTTGAGAAAAGCACAGAGCTAAAGGTCTTGGCAAGCATCCCAACATCATCCTCCTACCATTATTAACTGGCTGGGTCTTTAGATGTGATGGGTGGAAGAGGGCCAAGGAAGCCTGCAAGGAGTTGAGAAAAGCCACCTCTGGCCCAGCCACATCTCAGTGGTGGCTCCAACAGAGATGTTATGCTCTGATAACACCTTATCAAGCCTTATCACCAGCTCTTAAGAGATCAGGAACAGACAAAATAGGAAAGTGTTATCTGAACTGAAATCCTGCCCCTTTGCCCTGCACAAAACAATCCAGTGCTCTTTTGGCAGGGCTGGCTGGCAAACAAGTCCCTTCCAAGCATGTGCTGGAGGTAAGAATATGTCTGATCCCAGCTCCTGGGGTGCCAAGGGAAAGGACAACTCATGGGGGCTCCTGTCTCTGCTGCAGACAAAACTTGTACTTGTGGTGAAGGTTTGGTTCTGGAACTAAACCAAAGGAGACTGGTGTTCTTGTGGTCATTCACTCATGAGAATGGGGCCCCATTAATACAAGGAGAAGACTAAACACCCCCTTTCCTTTTCCACCCAACTGCAGGCAAGGCTGTTTTCCAAACATCTGAAGAATCTTGGCCTCCTTCCTACTCCTGCTACCACGTATCAGAAGGAGAGAAGAGGGGATGCAACTGAAACCAGAGGACAACCCCTCCATTCCCAAAGTCAAGGCTTCTCCTAAGGCTCAAGGGCCATTGCCCAATGCCCTCAGCCCCTTGCAGTACCTCTGCATGGTTGGGTTTTGCATGCCACTACTTGCAAGAGAGGGAAAAGAGCTAAATGAGATCCTGCCATTTTCTGCTCTACCTTTTCCTGATGTACAAATCCAGCAGGGTTGGAAGAAGGAGAGAACCAGACATATAATAAACCCCCCCACCCCCCAAATATGCACTTAGCATCTGCACCAGGCTAGCAAGGGAGAAGCCTCCCAGGCATGGGGGAGCTAGATTGAGATTATTTTCTTAGCATGTCTCAATTAAAATGTAGATCTCCTTCACTGCCTGGGGCCAGAGGGGCAGGAGGTATTGGGAATGAGATATGGGAGGGAGCCCAAGACACAGGGGCCTTTGCTTCATTCCTCAATGTCCTCTCTGCATTAACCCTTCTGGTGCCACCTCTGCTCTAACAGCCAGATAAGGGCACAGGGTGACTTGGGTATGGTCATTGGGTTAAGGAAGGAACTACACGTGTGTTTGCACCTTGCCATGTCTGCTAAGGTTCCTTCTGCTTTAATTAAACCCAGATTTAGAGTCCAGCAGGGGGAAAGGATCCATCTCTGCATCACTGGTTGGGAGAATGAGTGTGGTGGGGTGTGGGAGCAAGAGGGAGAATTCAGGGCTGGAGACATGTGTGCTGGTGGCATATGGGGACATTTGGTGGCAGGTCTCTGCATGTGGGAGTGAGCAATAGAAGATGATGGCATGTGTTTATGGGAAGGAGTGTGTGTGTGCAGATCCAGAGGATGATCAGAGGGCTGGAGCACCTCTCCTATGAGGACAGACTGAGAGAGTTGGGGCTGTTCAGTGTGGAGAAGAGAAGGCTCCCAAGGGACCTTATGGTGGCCTTCCAGTATCTGAAGGGGGCTACAAGAAAGCTGGGGAGGGACTTTTTAGGCTGTCAGGTAGTGGTAGGACTGGGGGGAATGGGTCAAAACTAGAGGTGGGTAGATTCAGATGAGACGTTAGGAAGAAGTTCTTGCCCAGGAGGGTGGGGAGACACTGGCACAGGTTGGCCAGAGAGGTGGTGGAAGCCCCATCCCTGGAAATGTTGAAGGCCAGGCTGGCTGGGGCTGTGAGCAACCTGCTCTAGTGGGAGGTGTCCCTGCCCATGGCAGGGGGGTTGGAACTAGATGATCTTTAAGGTCCCTTCCAACCCTGAAAATTCTATGATTCTATGACCCATGAAGAGGGTGAGCCTAGATAAAAACATTCTTTAAAGGTTTGCTGGGCTTTTCTTTAGGAGGAAGAGCTTTCTCATCTCCCCCCCACCTCCCTGCACCCCTCTGAGACCTGTCACAGGTTGAGGATGATGAAATGTCACAGAGAAGCAGTGGAAGTGGAAGGCAGATGTACCCCCACCCTGGGGAGACCTCGTTTGGCATGCCATTTCCCCTCATTGACAGATCACTGGCTGCAGAGGCACCAGGGAGCACCTGACAGCAAGACAGAGAACAATTCCATACAAAGAGCCCAGCAACTGAGAATTTCCAGAACTATCCATACATCATGGCACTCACCAGGTGACAGAGCCTTGCAGGAAACTCAAGCCCTACTTTATTGCAAATTAAGACCTTTAAGGACTCAACATCCACAGGAAGAGTGAGACAGGTCAAGCTGCAAATCCCAGACCTGAGCTTTGGCCACCCAGAGAATACGTGGGCAGAAGACATTGGGCTTTATTTTGTTGCCCACACACAGGAGTCTAAAATCACTTGAGATGACTCCAGCTGGTCCCCATCTTATTCTCCAGAGAAAATGGGTCTTCTGTAGACTCTGTGTCATATTTACCAGCCCCAGGTGCACATCTCAGATATCTCAGGCTCTCCAGCTGTACGGGCAACTGAATGAGCTCCTTGCATAAATAAAGCCACCTATATTTCAAAGTCTCCTTATGTTCTCCATACATCTGAGGCACCAGAATTAAGTCCTTATGTTGCTACTCCATATCTAGGTCTCCTTGCTGTCTCTGTCAACCTCTCACTTTAAGTCAGGGCAAGCTCCCTCCCTGTGGCAGACCCTGTAACTCTGCATCTCAGCTCCAGTGTCCATCTGACCAGCTCTCTAAGCTGATCAATGTGGTCATGTAGCTTTTCCCCATCCCTGTTCCCTCTCTAGCTGTTACCCTTGACACATACTGTGGGTTATCTAGATATATGTAGTGTCCCAGAGAAAGGGTGATGCTGAGATGACAAAGGCATGTCCCCTGTCAGGAAACCAGCATACAGGAGGTCCTCTAGAAGGCCCTCAGGTACCAGTGAGCACCATTATCCCTTTCTCATTGCATGTCCTAGCACCTGAGCCACACTTCCTGGCCCATGGCAGACTGCATGCTGTGTTTCACATCAGAGAAGAAACCCCAGAGACCTTTCTCTGCAAAGGCTGAAGCCTAAAGGCTAAACCTGAGCTGCTTCTATGATGGAGACAAATCCCAAGTAGGACACCTTAACTCTCAGGGCTGCATCAGGAGAAAGCTTCTGCTGGAACCCACTGCACAAACTAATTATCTTCCCACCCCTCCTCACTGCCCTCTAGCAAAATAAGCTAATCAAGGAGGAAGGTTGTTATCAAAACACATTTATCACACGCCTGCATCTTATGGTCCACAATGCCCAGTGCTGTCCCTGAGCTGCCTCAGGCAGGTATGGCCATGGAGATAATCAACCTGTGAAGGACACAGTTCTGCCCTGCCCTGCTAGGTAGACCAGAGCAGCAAAAGTGCTCCTAAAAAGGACACGATGGCACCTAGGGAATGGAAGGACATCACAATGTGCAGGTACAGCAATGGGTCAGCTCTCCAGTAGAGATCAGCTGCTCTGCTGGTTCAGAGTGGTTTAATTCAATGTCATCACCCACCTGTAGTGAAATGGGATTCCCAGGAGCCTCCATTTCACTCGGGGCTTTATCCCCATCAATAGGCATGGTCCCACTCCCAGGAATTTCCTCCTGCTCTCTGGACTAAGAGCCCCGATCTCATTTCAAAAGGCCATTGGAGAGCTGTCACAGTTGGGGCTATTTGCTCCCCTCCAAAGGGGAGGCACTGCCTAGGTGTGAACTGATGGGTACTTTAGCTCTATCTCAGCAGACAGATTGAAGATTACCCAGGCTCAATGTCACTCTCTGCAGCCCCCCTGCTGTGTGCTTCCCTCTGTGAAGAGGCTGAAACATCATCTCCAGTTTCAATAACTACCTGAGAAAAAGTGGGAATCACTCTGTGCCAAGGCCAATTGTGGGAAGATGACTCCACTTTCCCTTCCTATCTGATGGAAGAGGTTCACAGGCCATGCTCATGGCTGCCTGAGCACCAGCTGTGACCAGGGAGGAGCCAAGTCAAGCCAAGCCTGTTTGGAGACAAGATATCTTGACAGCTGGTTCACTCCTACCTTTGCCACCATGGACTAGTCATGACAATGCTGCCAAACAACTGATTGGAGTCTTTCAAACTAAATGAGAGATTTCAGACTTCCTGCAATTACTTTTCCTCCCAGCATTTACATTTTTCTCCCCATCGTGCACCAACAGCATGTTATCTGGAAAGCTCCTGTTGCAATGAGAAATGTCCCCAGGTATACAGGTACATTGAACATAGCAATTGAAGCAGCTCTGATCTTCCTCTCTGATGGGGAAGAGCAGCCCATCCAGCTACAAGTTTCAAAGGCAAAGCAGGATTTGAGCTGGGAGCCATTTGTTCTCCTTGGGGTTGATCTATCTTCAGGAAGATTAGGCCTGATGTTATCAGCNGGCCACAATAAGGTCCCCTCAGAGCCTTCTCTTCTCCAGACTGATATGTCACAACCATAATTGTGAAGACTTATTACTCTTCAAAAATCTTCAAATTCCAAACATCTGCAAATTGCTCCCTTATGGAAGGGACTCTGGTTTGCACCCTAGGACACAACAGCTTGGGGAGTACACAGCAGGGACAGCTGAGGGTGTATAGAACCACAAGACCCTGCAAAAATCAATAAATCACTCTTTTCTCACTCCCTGTTAGAGCTCAGAATGGGACAGGACTGGGTGGGATATTCCACCCTGTTAAGCTGCTGGTGGAAGCCCCATCCCTGGACATGTTGAAGGCCAGGCTGGCTGGGGCTGTGAGCAACCTGCTCTAGTGGGAGGTGTCCCTGCCCATGGCAGGGGGGTTGGAACTAGATGATCTTTAAGGTCCCTTCCAACCCTGACAATTCTATGATTCTATGTGTCCCTGAAGCCAGATCCCTACAGCCCTTCCCCACGTTGCACTCCCTCTCCTGTGCTAACAGAGGAAAAGACAGGGAAGGAAGAGAGAAGTGAAGGGGAAAAGAAAGAAAAAACCTCAGCCCTGAAAGACAGTCCCAGTCTCTCAGACAGCAGAAAGTCAAGCAAGCAAAAGCCCCTTCAGAAAAGGTCTTATTGCAGCATCAGGAGGCAGCTCTGGTTACCCGAGACTCTCTAGTGATTCAGAAGACTTTGACCAAGAAAGTTCAAGCCAGGGACGATCAATGAGGCTCAGCAAGCAGCACAGCATCAGGTTACCTGCTGAGACCAGACAGCAGGAGCTGCACTTTGGTACTTTTTCTTTTTTTTCCTCTTTTTTTTTCCCCCTGGTCTGGCAATGAGTCTGCATGTGGATAACAAGCCTCCCTCCCCCTCACACTAAGCCCTCAATCTCTAGAAAACAACTTCTTGAAGTGCTTTTTTTTCTTCCCTAGCATGTTAGAAATGGGAATTGTAATTTCTGTGTGCACAAGTATCCTGCAGCTACAACGTAGATGGGAAGAGCTGAAGAGCAGGAGGACAACATCCTAGATACTGGGGTAGGTGTCTGCTGCCAGAGGATGGCATCAAACCCTTCTGAACAGGGTTGTCCTTTTGTGGGGAAACCAAAAAACTCTCATATGGCTTCTCAAGTGTCTCATAAACACCCTCTCTACTGCTGCAGCTATCCAGCTAATCGTAGAATGTTTCAGGCTGGAAGGGACCTCTAGGGGTCAACTTGTCCAACCTCCCTACACAAGTAATCCATGGTCAGCCCAGCCTGAGTAATTGTGCACACCAGATTCTGGTCATTCCTTGACTAATCCAGAGCTAAAGGGACTCAGGAAGGTGACTGGTATGGCCCATATCTAAGAGCCTTCTGTTCTTGCTTCATTCATGGGGTAGGATGCCTACAGGAGGCCACTACATCCTATTCCCATGGTCCAAGAGTATGCAACTAGGGTACAACTAGGCTGCAGAGCCAGCTCAGCTCCCTAGATGAGGTTCTTGGGTGCCAGAAGGACATACAAAGAGCATGTGCAGCTCCTCCAAGATAAGCAGAGGAGCACAGAGAGCAGAGCCAACTGGAGCAGAGTCAACTAGGACAATTGTCATGTACCTTTGACATTGTAGAGGGTCTCCTAGGTATATGAAGGCACCAAGAGCTGACTCATGGCAAGACAATGCTAAGGAAGGAAAGGATACACAGTAGGACAGTAGGTGATGTGAAAACAAACCCTCTTCCCTCTGAAGCAAATGTTAGTTCCCCCAAACCAACAGTGTTTGTTGAAGGCCTACTTTGCTCAGTCTCTAAGAGCTGATAAAGTCTTCTGGGGGAGAAAGAAATCACAGATGCCCAAATGTTTAATTTTAATGAGAAAAAACCCCAACCAACCAGTAATGCTTCACTTGAGACTGACTTTTTGCTTTGAAATGTTAAGCAATTTACTGAAACCTGAAATAAAATCCCCAAATAAGGACTTGGGAGGTCTAAATGAATGACTCTCCAGTCACCAAATGGTATTAAGCCCTTCCAAAACAGCTTTCAAGAAGATTTCTTATTAAAAAAAGCAATTGGTCCACTACAAGCTGAAAAATAAGTCTTGAAATATCAGAAGTCCTCCCAGAAAATGGGGCTCTTTGCCTCTGTGATTGCAATTTATGATTTGTTGGCCAAGGATTCCCCACGACAGCAAGGGCAGATCCCAGACTCAGAAGGAGGCTGGTGTCTTAGGGCTGCATCCTCCTTTAAGGACAGCTTGTGTATGTTCAACTCATCCCAGAGTCAGACAGAGGCTACACGAGGATAAAATGAGGCTGCATAGCTAAGATCTAGGATTTGTGGCTCACAGAGCCTGAGACATATCCCTTCTGCACCCAGCAAGGTCAGGGGGACCTTATAGCAACCTTCCGATACCTGAAGGGGCCTATAGGAAGGCAGGGGAGGATCTGTTCACAGGGGTTTGTAGTGATAAGATGAGGGGTGATGGTTTTAAGCTAGAAATGGGTAGATTTAGGTTGGACATTAGGAAAAAGTTCTTTAATAGGAGGGTGGTTGATCAGTGGAACAAGTTGCCCAGGTTGGTGCTGGAGGCCTCATCCCTGGTGACATTCAAGATCAGGCTTGATGGGGCTCTGAGCAACCTGCCCTAGGTAGAGATGTCCCTGCTTATTGTCAGGAGGTTGGTCTAGATGACCTTTGGAGGTCCCTTCCAACCCAACACATTCTATGATTCTATAGGGATTCTACTGCTCTTCTGCCTCAAATACCCATTCTGCTGGCAGCTGGGGTGTTAAGCACAGCCCAGAGACACTCTAAAGGCTCAAAACTTGTGTGGTCACCACATGCACACGGACCAGAGCTTGTGCATGTCTGGTGCTTGGCCAGACAGGGGTAGCAAGGACTTATTCAGCTGCTGAAGAGCCTCAGCTCTCTCTGCCCCTCTGTACAGGAGGGGGAAAGGAGATAAAGGAGAGGAATAGTTTGGATATGGATAAAGACAGAAGAAGCTTGCTGGAGTGTTTAGAGGGTTTGGATATGGATGAAGACAGAAGAAACTTGCTGGGGGGTTTGGAGGGATGCTCAGATATTTGATGGCATATTTGGCTGTGGCTGCATCTGACATAGGAAGAAGCTGCAATCTGAGGCTTGGAGAAAACTTTGCTCTGCTCCCTGCAGCCCCCAGTTTGGGCTGGTGACATTGCTCTGACCTTGTGACCAGGCACTGAGTGTCTCCATGCCAGCTCTTAGCTCTTCAGCCTGGTTCCTCCTCCCAGCTCCCACCCAGGCCCCTCCTCACCCTCCCCTGGAGACCCGGGCAGCAGCCGAGCGCCACATTTCCAATTTACACCAACTAAATGATTCATTGCTGCCTAAAGAGGCCTGAGCAGAGCCCAGGAGGGGAGCAGAGCTGTGGCAGAGAGGGAGGGGGGGGACAAGATCAGGGCTAAAGATACAGAGATGAAAAGCTCTGGTGACCTGCTCTATATCAGCTCTCCTCTTCTCGGGGTAGAAGCCAATCAATCCTCCCCCCCTCCCCCCTTCTCTGCAGCCGTCTGTGGGTCTGTCTGTCTCTTTTCTCTCAGCAGAGTCGAGTTTCTTGGTGTAAGGTTAGGACAGCAGAGCCCTGGAAATCGATTCCTGAGCCCTGGCACACTGCCCTCTGCTCAACCCAGCTCTGCTGGGAGACTCTGTCCCCACACCTCTCATGTGGTGGGAGCTTGGAAATGGGGGCCTGGGGAAAAGGGGCTGCATCAGCCCTTGGAGTGAAAATCCCCAAATAAGAGAGACACATGGGAGAGACAAAAAGATAAGTGTTGTACCTATCTGGCAATTTTCACCTGTATCCCACTCTACCACTGTTTCTCTTGATGGTTTATACTGGAGGAGAAAGAGTGAAAGGCATGGCTTTGTCCACAGGCAACCTGCTTTCCAGCACCACTCTACCCCAGGTCTTGCACAGTCTGGTCGTCCTCTCCACCCCTTCCACAAAACAGCTCCCACATCATCATGGCTGAATCCAGCCATGGACTGGAAACCCCCTGGGATTCCTGACTGGGAGGCAAGAGGGAAGGATGAAAGTAAATACTTAATGGCACATTTCCTTGTGCAGGAGTCATTGATGATGCATCCTACTTGAGGAGAAGTCAGTTAATGAATCTTAAGGGGTTTTGTTGTCCAAAAAGTTCTAAGAGATTTAGTACTATGACTCTGTAATAACATCCCATTTAGCAGGGCCTGTTGTGGCAGGATGAGGGGTGATGGTTTTAAACTAAAAGAGGAGGATGTAGACTAGAGAGAAGGAAGAAATTTTTTGCACTGAGGGTGGTGAGAGCCTGGCCCAGGTTGCCCAGAGAGGTGGTGGCTGCCCCATCCCTGGAACCATTGCAGGTGAGGTTGGCCAGGGCTCTGAGCAACCTGCTCTAGTTGCAGATGTCCCTGCTCAGTCCAGGAGGGGTGGACTAGATGACCTTTAAAGGTCCCTTCCAACCCAAACCATTCTATGATTCTGTGATTCTATGATAATTGGCTCCTCTGCTCTCAGGGCTACCTAAAAGGATGAGGAAACTGAGATCCAGAGAGGAACACCTGAGACTGCACTGAAAAGCCCTTTCTAATAAGGACTGGAAATCAGGTTTCTGGACTGCAATGGAAATTAGGGGGATGGAACAGACTGGAGTGGGGTTTGGTAACATTTACCTTCAAACTGATTTAAAAAAAGAAATAATAAAGGGGAAAAAAAAAGGAATCAATCTCAGTGACCCTATTGCAAGGGGGGTCCCTTTCTTTTGTAGATAAGGAAACAGAGATAAAGTGATCAGATGGAAGAGAGCATTGGGATCCTGCCATCAACCAAGTCCAGGCTGTGAGGCCAAACCTCTCCTTGAAGGACCAAGTCTGTATGGGGGTTTCTTGTTCTAATGAGTAGGTCTAGTGGGAATGGACCAAAACTAGAGGTGGGTAGATTCAGATGAGACATTAGGAAGAAGTTCTTCCCCAGGAGGGTGGAGAGACACTGGCACAGGTTGGCCAGAGAGGTGGTGGAAGCCCCATCCCTGGACATTTTGAAGACCAGGCTGGCTGGGGCTGTGAGCAACTTGGTCTAGGGGGAGGTGTCCCTGCCCATGGCAGGGGGGGTGGAACTGGATGATCTTTGAGGTCCCTTCCACCCCTGACAATTCTATGATTCTATGATGCTGCCACCCTCACTTGTCACCAGCCATCACTTTCCTGACACTCTTCACTCAGCTGCTGGGAAATCTGCTGTTGTCTCTGCCCCTTTTCTCTCCTTTTGGGGATTTTTTGCTGCATCTATCGGTTGCTTGTTTCCACTGCCCCTGGGCAGCAGGAGATAAAATATCTAGCATTGCTGTGGTACAATCAAGAGCCAAATTCATGCCTTCCTACAATGTTTGCATAGTTCTAGTCTGTGCTGTCCCTCCATTGTCAGCAAAACACACACTGCTCTGCAGGATGAGTTGAAAAATACTACAGAGCTGCATAACAATTGGAAATATCCTCAGGTCAGCAAGGTAAAAGTTTCATGGGTTCATTAAGACAAGACAAAACGGCCTCAAGTTGCATCAGGGGACATTTAGGTTGGTCACAAGGAGAAATTTCTTCCCTGAAACGGGGGAGGAACAGGCTGCCCAGGGCCCTGGTGGAGTCATTATCCCTGGATGTATTTAAAGGGCAGGTAGATGTGGTGTTGAGGGACATGATTTAGTGGTGGACTTGGCAGTGCTGGGTTAATGGTTGAACTTGATGCTCTTAAAGGTCTTTTCCAATCAAAATGATTCCATGCCTACCAGACCACAACTCAGGATTGGTTTGCCAAGGATCCCTTGAACAATTCTAGAGCCTGAGTCAAGTTTTTAGACAAGTTTTGGGATGGATCACCTAGATCTGAAATTAAGCAGACTGTCATTGTTTGGGATGAGGGTCACACAAGCTATAGACCATCCACAGAAGGTTGAAATAGGGTACAGCTTTGTTCCCCATTCTGTTCCAGAAAGGAGATGTAGCAAACAGCATCACTTCAACCAGATCACTGTCTCCACCAGGAAAGTTTGAAGCACAACAGGAAGAATTCAGAGGTGAACTCATCAGGAGAAGACAGACACACTGCAATAGCAGGGTCCAGCAGAAAAACCCTCCTTGTTGCCAAGGACACTGTGAGACTTGGAGTGACAGCACCCTGCAGAGCCCTGCTCAGCTGGAGATGTTTGGTTAGACAGATCCAATGTACTTTCCAGCCACTGTCTCTGCTGAGAGGTTCTTGGCAAATGAGGCCAC
The DNA here is from genome assembly GCA_013401335.1 of Brachypteracias leptosomus. Taxonomy (NCBI): domain Eukaryota; kingdom Metazoa; phylum Chordata; class Aves; order Coraciiformes; family Brachypteraciidae; genus Brachypteracias; species Brachypteracias leptosomus. The sequence goes on along the minus strand of VYZX01002901.1, from coordinate 6,140 downwards.
CTTGCCACTCATAGCCAGGAGCTCAGCCAATGTGATGCCTCCCTCTCCACAGCTTTGGCAGAAGGCTCTCTGCAGGAGGAGATCACTGGCAGGGAAGGCTGCAGAGAGGAAACTTCAAGATCAATAGCATCATTAAAAAGCCTACAGAAAACAAAGCCCAGGAACAAATCTCCCAGTCCTGAGGACACGTGGGTCCAGTGCTCCTTGTGGGGCACTGGTTAAGCCAGTACTGCAGCATAATGGTGAAACAGGCCAAGAGGGGACCTCATTTCACCATTACACAGAACACCAAGAACATGGATATAGACAAATTTGCTCAGCATCCTGGTCAGGTAAATCTAATTAGCAGTTTGGCTCATTTGTTCTCTTTTGGCACAGTTGAGTTGACCCACACAGGACAAACACTCAACTTAGAGTCAACATTTTCCCACAGTGAGCACACAAACCACAAGGTCCCATTGAAATCTAACTTTTTGTAGACACTATGGTGCTTACAAGGACTTGATTCCTCCCTAAGGGCAATGGAGATCATGACAAGTCTGAAAGAGGAGAGGTTCAGGTCAGCAATGGAAAGTTGGAGGTGCTGAGAAAAGCATCTGAGCTGAGCTGCTAGTCAAGAGACAAACTGCCTTCAGCAACAGAAATAAGAAGGTACTTGTCATCCAGAGAAGAGCTGCTGGAGGGTTGCCCAGAGAGGTGGTGGAAGCCCCATCCCTGGACATTTTGAAGGCCAGGCTGGCTGGGGCTGTGAGTAACCTGCTCTAGTGGGAGGTGTCCCTGCCCATGGCAGGGGGGTTGGAACTAGAGTCTCTTTAAGGTCCCTTCCAACCCTGACAATTCTATGATTCAAAGTCCATCAGGGTGTACAGGTGCTCTCCTGGTGCGGTCAGCAAATTGTGGATCAGATGGTTGAGGAGATCTGACCAGTCTCTACCACCCTTCTCTTCCAAAAAACCACTACTCAAAGTCTCCCCCAGTGAGTCCCAGAGACCTTGATGGAGGTACCTGGGTGACTCATTGGCTCACCAGGGACTGAGACAGCATTTTGCATCTCTGCCATGTGTTACCAAAGCTGTTGAGGGAAGATGGTGGCAAACCAGCAGGTACTTACGTGTTGTGAAGAACACACCATCCACAGTGAGGGTCACCTGAGCCCAAGCACTCGCTGCAGGTCTCGTACTGGCTACACGACTCCACAGGCACCCGAGTGAGCTGCAGGAGGAAAGAGGACAACCTGTCAGGCTTTTCACAGGGCACATAATGACTTGAAGGTGCCACCTCCCTATCATCTTCCCCTGGTGACTCTCCTCCCAGAGGGACATCTCTGCATTGCTCAGCAGACCTGGGCCAGAGGGATGTAGCTGCAGATTGCTCCAGAATTCAACCTGGTGCAACCTCTGTCCAGATCAGCACTCAACTTGGTGCAACCCCTGTTGAGATCAGCATCTTCCCTGTGGTTTTCCCCTCTTCCTCATGGCCTTTAGCACTTCATTGCCAGAGGACCTCACTTGCAGTTTCACAGGGGATCAGCAAATGAGGCAGGCTCTGTGCAGACTGTGGTGACCTGGTACCTTGAGACAGTTAAAGTAAGATCTTCTGCAGCAAGTTAAACTCACTGGATCTCAACTCTCTCCTACACTCTGGTTGGAGGACCAGAGTAGTCCTCCAACTGGTGGACCCTGTCACTTTCTGTGAGAACTGAGATCTTCTGATGTCTGTCTCCCTCCCATGACCTCCCACACCACCACCAGTCCCAGGAGAGCATTAACTCCACTCCCCATTGCCCATGCATCTTCCCAACCATCAGTTGTCCCACCCCTGAGAGGTCACTCCTAGGAACAAAGGACAAAGGCTGCCAAGCCTGGGTATCAAATGAGCTGCTGTCACCCTGAACTCACAGCTCAGAAGACATTAGAGGTGAACATGAAAAACTCATCTACTGCCAAAATATTGCATTATATTATCTTTTTAATTAAAAAGGAAGAAAGAAAATAAAAGTATTTCAACCAGAGATTTCAAAGACAGAAGGAACTGCCCAGCCTGACCTTCTGTCTAATGGACCAGAGTCTTTTGATTCTTTTTGTAAGCCCCTTACATCTTTTGAAGCCAAACATCCAACTTGGGCCCAACGACCTGAGAGTCTCTTTTTCCACTGAATAAGCTTCAGAGACCTTCTCTAATATACAGTCAATTGCTGGTGCCTTCACCCCAGCTCATGTCAGCTGGGAGAGTTTATTCCTTCAGATGACAGAGTGTGGTATTATCCTGAAGAAACACCACTGAGAAGTGCCAGCAATAAACTGCAGAGCAGTTACTTGTGACAAATGACAAGGGAATACACCTGGACCCCAGCCACCATTTTTTACTTGGTGCAACGTTCAAGAGAGATTCAGCTGTGAAGTGACAGATTAAGATTCATTCTGGCTGCACCTGTAAATGAACCAAGAATGGACTTTTTATATATAAATACATAGCAGGTGAAATCCCAGCTATTTATGAAGACCTCTTCAGTTTGTAGCAGAAATTGCCTTCCTAACCCCTATACAGACACCCCACATGGGAGCTGATAGTCTGTGAGCAAAAGCTGAAAATCAGAATTTTTCCTCTGGCAGGTGGCAGTAGGTTTAGAAAACTTCTAACAAGATGGGATTTATTTACCATTGCAACATTGCCTGTGTCAAGTCACCCAAGGAAACCCACTGTGGCTACTGAAAGCTTTTCATGAAAAAGGCATAATGCAAAAATAAAATTAAATTAAAAAACCCACAAAGAAACAAAACACCAAACCACCTTTCTCAAATTGAATCTATTGGCACAAGCATAAAAACATAACCAGGACAGAGCTCAGAGTAACAAAAAAAGGAAAATCAAAACAGGGAGTGAGTTGTTCAAAATTAGATCCATAGAATGGTTTGGGTTGGAAGGGGCCTTAAAGATCATGTAGTTCCAACCCCCCTGCCATGGCAGGGACACCTCCCACTAGAGCAGGTTGCTCAAGGCCCCAGCCAGCCTGGCCTTAGAAATTTCCAGAGATGGAGCATTCACAACCCCCCTGGGCAACCTGTGCCAGCGTCTCAACACCCTCAGAGTGAAAAACTTCTTCCTTACATCTAATCTAAATCTCTCCTCTTCCATTTCAAAGCCATTACCCCTTGTCCTATCACTACAAGCCCTTGTAAAAAGTCCCTCCCCAGCTTTTTTTGTAGGCCCCCTTCAGACACTGGAAGGCTGCAGTAAGATCTCTCTGGAATCATCTATTCTCCAGGCTGAACAAGTCCAATCCTTTCAGCCCATCCTCAGACATCATCTNCCACCTGAGGAACAAAACATCCTGCTGGGCTGGGACTCATCCATAGGTCACCTCCAACTCCACAGCCCAGGCCCCAGCACTTCATCATAGGAGGGGTGTACTTCTCTAAATACCAAGAAGTTTCAAAGGTAAGATGGCTCAGCCACGAATGTAGTTGTTCCATCTTCCTTAACCTTCTTTCAAGAAGGTATCAACTCTTCATCAAATATAAATTGTATGCTTCAAAATTTCACCCAGTTAGATTTATGTTGAACCCAGTATTCTGTTGTTGTATCCAACTTCCAAAAAGACATAACATTTTTCACAAGAAGATATCGAGGAGTGGAGAGCTTACAATTTCTTATGTTGGCCATTCCCACCTGAGAAAACTATTTTATGAACTATTTTTCCTTGATCGTATTTAGCTCGACCATGGGGAAGGACTTTTTAGGATGTCAGGTAGTGGTAGGACTGGGGGGAATGGGTCAAAACTAGAGGTGGGGAGATTCAGATTAGACGTTAGGAAGAAGTTCTTGCCCAGGAGGGTGGGGAGACACTGGCACAGGTTGCCCAGAGAGGTGGGGGAAGCCCCATCCCTGGCAATGTTGAAGGCCAGGCTGGCTGGGGCTGTGAGCAACCTGCTCTAGTGGGAGGTGTCCCTGCCCATGGCAGGGGGGGTGGAACTAGATGATCTTTGAGATCCCTTCCAACCCTGACAATTCTACGATTCTATGTCTGCGCTGGGAACATCAGAGAACTTGCAGAAGAGGCAGAGAATTCAGTTTTGAAGGACTATAAATCCACCATCCCTCAATCCAGATGCAACCAACTGTGTAATCTCCACCTAGGAATTAGAAATTTGTGACCACAGTTGGGATGGGTTATGCAGTTCCTACCCAACCTACCCTCAGTATAAGATATGGTGCTGCTGATTTATCCTCATTAGCTGGAGATAGTTTTTCTGAAACTTCCAAGCTACTTTACATCTGTCTGATAGAAGCGAGCCTTGGTTAAGAAGTTTAGATCAGAACATGCACTTTTTGACATCCAGTGATGCTGAGTTTGGATGTTCTGAGTCAAAACCAACTTGTGACTATGATAAGTGTACAAGAAAGAAGTCCTAGAGGACTGAAATTTGCTATTTCTTCACAAATTGCTACAAAAAGACTAGATAAAAAGCGGTCTCTGTAGGTTTTATTATTTTTTTTCTTTAATTAGCCATCAAAGGATATCCAAGCTCCTTTCAGAGGCAGGAGGAACCTATTGGGAATCCAGATCTTCATCTCTGCAGACATGCTTCTTTTTCAGTGTATTTAGGGTACTCGGTCTCTATAGTATAGAGCTTGTATGTTGTGTAGGAGCCACACCTTGCTTAACTCACTGTCCCAGAGAGCACAGCTATGGAGTATGAGCTTGCACCAAGCTACACATCCCACAACCTCCCAAGCAGACCAGTAGTAGGTGTCCTATGTCACCATTTCCATTGCTCTGTGTTACTCCTGCTGTATGAGACCTTTTACGAGTTCACCTCAAGTAGCTTCATTGTGAGATTAATTAAAATTGTACCACGCTGATAAATGTCTTGGGCTGTAAGTGTCAGACCTTCTAATTAATAAAGAAAGAAACTACAAAAAAAAACAAAGGAGCTGTGACTGAAAGGAAAGCCACCTAAGGGTCTTCAGCTGAAAAGAAAAAGAACATCAAGCAAATAAAGCACATCAGAGCTCTTATTTTCCTCTGGAACATAAACTGTAATTAATTCAGCTCAGCTTTCCTGGTTGAAAGTTTTGAGCACTGACCGTGCCCCCTGGGAACACTCAGCTTTTTATGCTGTCCCTAAAATATCTGAAAAAGAGAAGTCCAGGCAGCCTCCCAATTATGATGTCTTGTCATTATTCCCTGTGATGCTGGGGCCAGACAGTGTTGAAGGTTGAAATCTCCATTGAAAACCAGACTGTGATTACTCCTCCCACCCCTGCTCCATCCTTGGAAAGTCTAATAAACTTTTCAAGCTCATTTCCTAAACTTGCTGAGGCTCCCTAACCCTGGTCTTTCATTGGGGTAGAACTTGAACACAACATTTTGCAGCAAATATAAACATGGTTTCAGCAGACAGAGGATTAGGAAAAGCAAGGTGTCCTTCATTTTGGGGCAATATGAGCCAGGTTAGAGTCATTTATATTCCTGCAGTGGTCACAACTTACCTGATATTTTGGCCTCACTGTGCTAGAGCAATGTATGGGTCTAGGAAGAGACTCTGTGGCTTTAAGAGCTTATATCCCACATGTGATGAAGGACATATCCCCATTGAGGACAAGAGGAAATGGCCTCAAGTTGCACCTGGGGAGGTTTAGACTGGACATTAAGAAAAATTTCTTCCCCCAAGAAGGTTGTCAAGCCTGGAACAGGCTGCCCAGGCCAGTGGTGGAATCACCATCCCTGGAGTTATTTAAAAGCTATGGAGATGTGGTGCTGAGGGACATGGTTTAGTGGTGGACTTGGCAGTGCTGGGTTAATGGTTGGACTTGATGATCTTAAAGGTCTTTTCCAACCCAAATGACTCTATGATTTTATCAATGAGAGCTGAAGCTGAAAGTGAGGTCTCAGGCAGCTGAAGTAAGTGCAATCTAAATGCCTTTGAAGATGTGGGCCTAAGGCATCTGAGTAAGTTCATGCAAGAAGTCCAGAAAAGACCTGATTATTGAACACTATGTTATTAAGTACATCATATTTAGGCTTTGGCTTCACTGAAATATTGAAGAAATGAAGGCAAGCTTCTTATAGATCCCTGTCCACACATCTGATGGACATCTAGGAGCTGCTGTGCTTCCAAGGCTCTGTCCATAGCAGA
>VYZX01002900.1:126978-281409 GCA_013401335.1 Brachypteracias leptosomus | reverse complement strand
CATTTTTTTTTTTTTTTAGAAATACAGAACTATAAACACAATTTCCAAGCCTTTTCTGCTTATACACACTTTATGTTCACTTTGTGTAACAGCAATGCAGCTCCCAGATATGCAATGAACACCAGGACCTTTTTCAGGATCAGGGTAGTAGATGTTGAAACAATGTAATTTTTTGTTGTTTATAAAACACTGTTTACAAAGCAGTGTGGATTTAATGAGTTGTTTAATAAGAAAACAGGTGCAATAATCATGCAGGATTTTAGAGGCTGACATCTCTAAAGCTATTGCATTCCAATAGCAGGTCAGAAACCTGATTGAGGAAACTGACATAGAAATTTCACTATGTGTCAATATCTAATTTAATTTCTGAGGTTTCTATCATTTGTTCCTAAAATTCTCTTTAAAATGTGGAGCGCTAGCTGGTATTTTGTGTTACTGTTCTAAAATACTTCTAGATTTCTATATCTGATGATAAAATTAAAGAGATACTTTTAATGTAAACTTTTAATGAGCTGGGAAATCAAATCATCATAATTTCTTCAGCTTACTTAGTTTATGAATTTAACACCAGCCAATCAGGTTCACTGTTTCTTTTTAATGGCCACTTAGAAATTTAATACATGTGGAATAGAAATGGGGTACAAATTTTTAATGAAAAAAAAATGATCAGAATACACCCAAAGAAATGGTGGTTGTAATTTTAAAAGTAGTATTTTCTGTCCAAAGCCATAGACTTGCTGCAGGAACTGCTGAGTGAAGTGCTCTGATTTCCTAAAACACATATTGCTGGTTTATAGTAGTTTCTTCTGGCCTTAAAATCTTTGAATCCACAAATTAGCCAGGTCTTTTGCAAATGGAGAACAGTTTGGTGAGGGTAGCGGGGGGGGGAAGTGTATATAAAACTGACTGTAAAACCACAAACACTAACGGAACACAGGGAATGTGACAGTTTTTTCGTGATACGTTTCCTGCTACCTCACAATTTTCCTTGATGACTTTGGAAATCCTGTGCTTGTCTGTTCCTCTCTTCTGAAAACGGTGATAAAAGGCCTGACTTAGAGGAGCAGCCTGTGAATAAACCAGATGAGAGCAAGACAGGGATTCCCTTTGCTTGCAGATTCTCCTGAGCAATGTCTGTTACTAAACTGTGTCTGTGGCTTTCTGATCCGAGGGGTTTCTAGTCAAGAGATATCTATTGTATTTGTTGCAATAAATAGTTTTTCATCATGGGAGTTACCTTATCTTCATCTACAACTGCAAATATGAACACTGTCCTACACATTTAAGGTTTGAGACTGTAAGTCTCTTAGCACAGTCCAGCGATTGCTCATCATTTCAGCATATGGCAGCATTGCTTATGTTGACCTTTTAAAGGAGGCCTTCTACCACGACACAGTTTTAGGAACACGTCTATGAGGACCAGAGGCAGTGATGTCAGTAGGGACATGCCTGTATCTTTGTATTGCCACCTCCCCTACTCCTGTGACAGATCAGAAGGAGGAGGGCAGCCAGTAGTGGCAGAATCTGCTCTCTGCAGGAGGACACCAGGCTTCTCACAGTTTTCAAGGTGGAGGCAGCCAAAAGCAAACAACTAAATCTTCTCTCTGTTCTCCTAGCCTACAAGAAGACTATATGGTAAATGCCCAGCTGATGTGGTGCGAGTGCTTCCCGAATTCACTTCACAGTGCTCCTATTCGAAATGCAATAAATTGTCAAATCTAAGTCTGTCCGCAGACTGCACAATGAATTAGGAATGCTCCTCATGTAATACTGACTTGATCTCATCTTACACATACCCCAAAGCAATAGCAAGGGGAAAATGCTGTGAAGCATTTTTTTCCCTTTGTTACTGCCCTTAGGGCTCAACCTGAACTTTGTAGGAGACAAAAAAGAATAGCAAGGAAAAATAGTGTATTTCTGTATGCCATAAGGACTGGAGGAACACACACTGTCATCTTCTGCTTCTGTTGTGAGGGGATGTGCAGATGTTACAGTGAGCAGGGCTTTTCTAGCCACACTCAAGTCAAATGTGATCCGTATTGTATCTCTCAACAACCACCTTCCACTTGACTCTTAGCTTGGTCCCAGGAGGCAGCAAGATACCATCTCAGTTGAAGATTATTTTTTCAATACACTTAGACTGAAAAGAGGATTCTGGTTTTTTGGTTTTGTTTTTTTTTTTTTCTTGACAGAGTCTTGTTTATTTATCATTATTAAGCCTACTTATCACTGAATTGTCTGTCCTCATGCCCAGTTGAATCAAGAGTGAGGCCTTTGGGGTAGGGACTATGTTCCTTCTTGCATTTACACACAAATGCCTTAACCTATGGCTGGAGTTCCCAGGAAATAGCTACTCTAAAAAGCATCAGTAAAAATAATCTTTGGGAATAGCTGCAGCTTTATATTTCACATGGAAATTTCAGGAAAAAAATGGTTAAGTTGCTTTCAGAAAATTATTCCTTAAGAAAAGTCTGAATTGGTAATACAGTGCACTATTAATCTGAAAGAAAGATTGTGCAAAATGTCATCTTTCTGTATGTATGAATATGTGTCAAGGCATTAACCACAAGGGGCACGATTAAGTTGCAGTAAAATATCAGAATTTATTTGAAGCCTGAAAATTTGTTTTCTCAAATTTTCGTCTTTTACATAGAATTCTCTGAGGCACAGAAAAAGTGAAAATAGGAAGAAGGAAGGACATAAGCATTACTCTAAAGCTGAAAATTCAGTTGATACTGTTCCTTCTTCCATAAGAAATAACACAAAAATGTTTTTGTATGGTAAAAACGTTTACTGTTCTTGCAAAGATGTATGTATGTGATGAACTTTATTTGTTCTGAGCCATTGCATTGAACTCACAGTAAATCAAAAGGCCTGTGTTATCTGTACAGGAGGAGGGCCTTAACTGCAGCACATGTTTACAAGAGTTGGAATATTGATATGTTCACTTATTAAACATGTAATATTCTCATAATAAGCTTATTTTGTGAAGGATTATATGAATGGATGCTAATGAGAGTGGGTCCTCAGTGTTTGTGCTGACTCAGCAGTGCAAACAGTACAGATACTGACTTTCTCTTCTGTCTCCACTTTGGGTAAGAAAGCAAGATATTTCAACCCTTTCCACTGGAAAACTTTCTCCTGTATGCCACATTGCTGTTCTGTGTGCTGACTGGAGCTTGTAGCAGAAGCTCTGCCCCCTTATTCCCTGTTCCTGAGCATTCCCTTGCTGTGGAGTGCAGTACGTGAGCAGTTCACACTGTTGTCTGAGGCCAAGTTGGTCTCCAGGCAGGACCTGGTTGCGGGATGGTGGTGGTGAAAGATGTCTTCAGCCTCAGAAGGTTTTTGACAGTCAGAGCTTCAGTATGTGTATATTAGCACTGTTTATTAAAAGAAAATTGGTATCTAAAAAGAAAAATGGTATCTATAATATTGGAAAATCCTTTGTAAAAATGAAATCATTTTCATTATCTCTAGTCCCTCTGTCAGACATGAAGGAACTGCAGGCAGTGGGTACTGCTTGCTCATTATAGGCCCTCACTGGGGGGCTGTGAATCTTCACATCACCTCTGAGTGCTGGATTTTGTGTGTGGAGGCTAGGGAAGTTGAGAGAAGCATAACCTACAGAGACACCGTGGGTGAACTAGACACTTGCTGGACTTAGTATAACTTTGTTTCCTTTATACTGGCATTGGTATTAGTTTGGCTGTTCAATTAGATGCATTTTCATTTCAACCCATGAGTCTCCTCTCCTTTTCCCAATCCCTCTTCTTGGCTGGAGAGGAGTCATCAAGTGATAGAACAACTGCTATATTTTGGCCCCAGATATGGGCTAAATGTAGACACTAGATGATCTAAAGTACTTTGAGACAGGTAGCAGGACACAGCCTTGGCCCAGCAAACTTGCTTTTGCAGAAGGGGCAGTGTAGATATGCTCCAGTCTGGTGATCTTCCTTTGGCAAAAGTGGCCCTCAGCCCACACGATGCTTCTGCTTACAATTTGATCTTGGTTGATCCTAAGCCTGGGAAATTGTCTGTGAGCTCGGCACGTCCAGGCTAACCTGGTCACAATGGTGTTGATCATCTTAAGTTTTCCTTTTGGACTTGCAACCTGTTTTCCAAAATTTCATTATGGGTTTCAGAAGTCTGTGGGAGGAGTTGGCAGAAAAGTAAGGGAGAGGACAAGAACGTTGATGAGAAATTGAAAATGTGCAGAACAGAAATTAATGTATGCCCAAGGGCCATCTGATATGCAGGTCTGAAAGAAATACATTCACAATATGATGAACAAGCCCCCCTGCCCCACAAAAGTAATCAAGGGTAAGAAAGAAGCATATGTGAGGTATTAAACATCAAGTACAGGGGAAGACTGGAAAGATTACAAAGAGGAGTTGAGAAAGTATTAAAAACGATAAGAAAAGCAAAGGTAGAGAATGGAAAAAAGATTGCACCGGAGGTTGTGAAAAATAATAATTTTTTTCAAGTACACAAGAAAAAAGAGGTTTGTGAAAAAGACAGTAGGGCCTTTAAGACGTGGCAGAGAAAAATTATTGAAAGGAAAGGTAGGTATTGTTTAAAATATTCAATGCATTCCTTACTCTCCTGCTCTGAAAAGAAGGTAGTGGTGGCAGACACAGGTGTAGGAAACAAGCATAAATTTCCCTAGGGAGGAGAAAGAAACACTGAAGGAAATCAGGATCATGCCAGAACAGGTTGTTAAGAAATTAGAATGTCTGAAGACTTGCAGAATAACTTGTTCAGGTGGAATACAGTCTGGTTTCAGTAGAAAACATCAAGAAAGGCAGTATAGCCGCAGGCAGGCACATTTAAGATCCTATTTGTAGGAGAGCACATGGCTAAGGGGATAGCTGAGGCTACAAATTTCTAGCTGCTGTGCATCAGGACTCTGGCCTTCATGGGAAGGTTCTGGTGGCATAATGTTTCTCAGCTTGCTGTGGACTGCATCAAAAGTTTTCATATATAAAAAAAAAACAACAAACCCATGAAGAGGCATATAATGTTGGAGTTTAACTTCTTAAAGCAGTATTTCAGTTCCAGGGATTATGGACTCTGTAACAAACTGGACTTCAATTATTTGGCAGAGTCTTTAGTCCTGCAGCCTTCTGGTGATGCATCCTGCAGCTCAATAGCAGATTTGTTTAAATTAAATTAATTGAGTAAACTTTTATATAAAGTACCTAAATGAATGAAACAATTGATATTATTTATTTTGATACTGAAATCAATTTAATTGATGCTATTTTCCTGACTTTCACTCCCTAGTTGGTTCAGTGTTATAATGAGAATTTAGAACTGCATTGTAGGAGTTGCCATGGGGAAGCTGAAGTCTTTGGCAGTTGGGTAGAGGACAGTTGGAGCTTTTGGCACCTGGGAAGGCATGGGAGGCAGTTTGGGATTGTGAAGTAAATGCATCGGCTGGATGCTTCTGCTAAAATGATCATCAGTAGAATAATTAATAACGTTGGAATTTAAATTGTCAATTTTTGTTTCAGCATGAACACACTATTGAGAGGAATAGGGCTGTCCACACCTCTGAAAGCTATAGTTTCAAGCTATCTGCAATGTCAGGTAAATATTGGTTTACGGTCCATTAATGTGTTCAAGGTTATCTTCACAAGCATGGCAGTCAGCAAGATAACATGTAAGTTTTGCTTCAGAAACATAGTTTTGTAGTAAAATGGCTTATTCTACAGTACCAGCATCACAGGCTACAGGAAATTCAGCTAGCAGTTCAAAAATGTATGTAGGGAAGATCTGGAAAATTGCATGTCTATGGATTTGATTGATTTTAGTAGCTGGAGAGAATAAAATCATAAATCAGAGCCTGAAGGATGCAAAAAGACTAAGAGACTTGTGATGTTGCTGTAGATACTGTTTGTAGGTGCACAGAAGAGATTGTCTACTGGAACTTTTAAGTAGAGTCATGGAGAGTCATGAAAGGCTGGCCGAGGAAAGGCCTGGATTACAGCTCATCTGATCCTCAAGAAACCTTTTGATTTGCTATCACACAAAAGATTGCTTCTTGGGTTCAGTAGGCAGGTTTGGATATGAAGTACATCAGTGATAAAGAACTGGTGTGGATTTTAAAGAAGGCATTTGCAAATGAACAGGATTCAGGTCAAAGAGGAGAGGGTAAAGAGTGAAATGAAAAAAAGAATCAGTGTTTCATTTTATTTTCTTCACTTTATTTATAAATCAGGTTTGAAGAAATGTGCAAAAGTGGTCTAATTTCAAAGCTAAGTGGAGATAGTAGGAAAGAGGGATTAGGTAGCATAAGAAAGAGGGAATGAGGAGAAAGTGGGACAGAGGAAATGACTAGTACCGATGTGCTAATCTGTAAGGAAGAAAGAACCAGGATGTTACAGGGATTGTTCACAAGCTTTTGAAAATGTTGCATGAAGACATTTCTTGGGAAATTTGAACACCATGATAGCTTCTTCTTCCTCCAGACCTTTTCCCTTCCCTGTTGTTATCAAGAATGGTCTGAGAAACATTGCTGCTGGTAGGAGCAAAGTTGGAGAGGACTCAAAACAGACAGGAAGTGATAAGACCTAGTTCTCCATGCTGGAGAAAACCAGCATCAGCTGGGCCACTGGCAAATGCAAGGCAGTGGTTTGAGTGGTCGTGATAAAGTCATTGACTCAGAGATATGCAAAAGTTCATCCACGTTTGTGTATCTAAATAAACCTTCAATATATAATTTTCATCTTTATTTCCTTTAGGTTTTCTCACTTTAAAAAATTGATTTAATATGTGTTCAGTCTAGCCTTTAGATAATACAGTTGTAGTATTTATAGTAGTTCTATGTAGTAGTTATATAGTAGTTATATGATGGAAAGCATTCAGTATTTCAATATTTATCCTTTATATTAAAATAATGTTGCAGGTGGAATACACTATTTTTGCATGGTTACCAGCCAGATTTAAAAATCAAGTTTTTTGAACTAATATGAAAAGATATAATCTGAAGCTTCTGGTTTTGCTGGCAATTGCAAGCAACATGTATCTATGTTGTCCATATCTCTAGGTCTCAGGAATTCTTCCTCAGGGAGTGCCATCCCCCTAGCAAAACATCAACTGTCACCTCTGCATGCTGACAGCCCTGGCTATTGTCTTCAAGACGGGCACATAAGAATGCTAAGATAATGTCCCCATGTATTCAGAAGTAGGACAGTGTAGTAATCTGATCTGTGACAGATTCAGTGTCAAATGTTCTGAGCCTGGACAAGTTCATTATGGATCTTGGAGTGTGTTGGAGCCCTGTGCATGTCGGAAGAATGACTCACTCAAATTAAGATTACACACATAGCATTTGGAAGTTTGAGCCTAATAAAAATGTCTCCTATGTTCTTTCATGGTGCCTGTTCCCTTGGGGGTTTCTGAGCTGGTTTCTCAGCTTATGTAAGCTGGTAGGACCTTGATGAGATTAATAAAACCGTGTCTTTACAGTGACCAAAGACCTGGCATATATTCCTTCTGTTTGCTGTAAAATGATAAAATGTAAAATAACAGCCATGTAAAAAGTGTGCCCTTGTGCTCATCATAGTGAAAGCAGACTAGGTGCCGAATTGTAGGATGACTGCTTAGGTCTTGTGTGGCTGAATCTCTGTTGGTGTTTCAACATCCAGCACAGCTGTGGAAGAGCAAACAGGACTCTCTTGGGCCTCCAAGTCAGTGCAGATTCCAGGAAGGTCTGAGCAGCCGAAACCCTACCACTGCTGAGGCTTCTAATAGCAGAGAGATCGCAGCTGGATTTTCAAGTCTTAGGATGAAAGGGCAGAGTTGGCAATTGGGAAAATTATCTTTGGGTCTGCAAACAGAACAAAAGCTCATATGGAAGGCACACAATGAGAAAAAATTGTACAGAATGCCTCCTTATTATTTACATTAGTGTTTTCTGGAAGGCTAGATGCACTTTATTAAGCAAAAGCTAATAAATCTATTTTAGTGTCCTAATATTGTTCAGTTACCAGTTGCTATTCCTAACATGGCTGAGTAATATTTTGACTTCACTCCAGGGCTAACAAATAGTTGCTTTATGATTCTGATATGCCATATCTTGAAATCTGTTACGGCTGTTCCTGCTGGCTGGGCTGGGAAGAAAGACAATGTATGTTCGTTAACTTGTATGCTAAGGGTTGCTCTATCTTATAGATTTCAGAGGCTGCTGCGAGCAGGTGAAGTGGGTTTGGATGGTAGGGGAAGGAACCAGGCACACATCTGTCCCATTGCTGCTGGGGTGGAGCAACCCAAGTTCACCATAAGGAAGTTACAGTCCTGCCCCAAGGCAGCTCATTGTAGGAAACCCCTTTTTTTTCAGTTATTAGCCCAAGCATCCCCAAAAGATGGGAAGTATTATTTTAGGCTAGCCGATATAAGATATATTCTTCTTAAAAATTATGTTAAAACTTTTTTTTATTTCAAAATAAGACTTCATTTTTAAAAATCCCTTTTAAAATGAAAAAAAACCCCAAACATTTCCTTTAGTTCCAAAACATTGCATCAAAATGAAAAGTAAAAACAAAAAACCAAAACTTTTCCAAAATGTTCTTTTTTCTTTTTTTCCAGTTTGAGACTTTATATTTATGAATACTTCTGGTTGACTCAAAGCTTCATTTCTCGGTGAAAAAAATAATTGAAAAATTCCGTCCACTCCAAAACGACCCGAAGTTGATGTAAAATATTATTAGTAGCATAAATAATTCCATGCTTCTTGACCTGTAAAGCTGTTTGGGATACTATCAATACAGTCCTAAGTACTCTCATATCATTATAAAGGCTAAGGGAATATATTTTGGTGCTGGGGATAAGTATTAGAGGGATACTGGGAAGCTGCTAGTCTGTTTAACATCTGTCTTACAAATAAGCTTCATATGCTCTCTTTCTAAATTCTTCTCGTTTAATTTACAAAAATAATCAAGAAGGAACATTTGCTGTCTTTGGACAAAATCTTGAGGCCTTATTCAGGCAAATGCCAACTGAATAATTAGTGATCTTTCCAGCAGAAGGAATATCCGACTGACTGCGGAGTTTACAGAACAGCTTGACATGGTTTAGGCTATAGTTTCGTCGCCCATTGCTCTGAACAGACAGGGACCCGGCTGGGTGAAGAAGCACTCAAAATTAACTTGCAGTTTGGCTTATTGCCTTGTCATAGCATTCTTGCAAAGTAGCAATTGAAGAAGCAGTTTCTTCCAGGGATGATTATGCAATGCCATCATATAATAAGCTTTTTTCATTTAAAAATATTCTAAGTGTGGACATGGTCACTACACCTTCCTCACAGTATTATTCAGGTCCTGAACACTTGCTGCCAGGAGGGCAAAGGCTTGTGTCCTACTTCCCTGCTGTGTGAGAAGCTCTAAACAGTGAACAGCCTTCTCTCTCCTTGACCCTGCACCTCTGGAGCTGCCAGGTGGTGAGCTTAGAGGGAACAGGACCCCAGTGACTGTAGTCTTTCTTCAGCCCTGTATCACCTCCCTCGTTCCTGATTCCCCTCTGAGTTTTTGCTCTTCTCCTTGTTCTGATTGCTCATGCCCTGAACAGCCCTGAGCTGCTGTGAGGAGCCCTGTAGAAATTAAACAGGATGAAATTCCTGTTACCTCTAGGGTACCCATGAGTCTGTCTTTCTTGTGTTTTCTTTTGCTTATACTCTGGATTGTGTTTGGATGATGTGCCTGTCCCTGGATGTAGCAGACAGGCTGATTCAGGAAACTTCAACACAAAAGGATGCCAATGCTCTAAATCCATTAGATAAGACAAAAGGCTAAGCAAAGAAAACGCATTAGGAAGTAGAGAAGAACTGACACTGCTTGCACATTTTATCTGCTAACTTGAAACAACATGAAGAAAAAAACTGTGAAAAGACATTAATCTCTCTTTTTTCTTGCTTGGGCTCTTCTAATTATCCTGTTTCTTGTGTAGCTATTGTCCTTATAAATGCTTTTATGGATGTTTGAGAAATGTCCCTGAGTTCCTTCTAGCTTTTATAATTTCACCTTGGCTCTTATTTGTGTCTTTGCACTCTCTCCCTTTGTTTTTCCTCTCCAGCTCCTATACCTACCTTTTATTTCCTCCCTCCCACTCTCCTACTAAGCTCCAACCAATACCAGGAAACAAAACTTTTTTTCTAAGAATCAGAGCGCACTCTGATCACTGCCACATATGGATATCTTCCTTTCAGGAGGTTTGCTTGGCCAGGTGAACATCTGTTCCTTAGTAGTCTTATGAATAAACAGCAATAATTCTGACAGAGTGAGCTTAAGATGACAGCTTAACTACTTTCATGCAAGAACTTAATCGTTCTTTCTTATCTGACTCCCCCTCCTGGATTTGCACACACGCACGCGCATAAACACACTTTCTTATCTTAGCTATTAGACCTAGTTTCACCCTGGAATATAAATCTGCCTCTCTCTGTTCTGATTCAAATGAAGATTTTGTTAAATTATATGGCTTTTTTTGTGGCTTGTTTATTTATTAGGCAAAAGGTTTGATGTGAAAGAGATTTGGAGTGACCCTTATCTCCTCTCTCAGGTGAACTCTTTGTTTTCTGGCTGCGTAGTCCCTTTCCAACCCTACCACCATGCTCTCTGTACTGAGATACCTCCTCGTTGGTGTTTGAGGGACACCCTCCCTGTGCCCCTCTGTTTGCTGCTTGCAGGCTTCCTACAGCAGTCCCTGCTGGTGTTTTACTATGCCTTTGCTGAGCAAAGTCATTCAGACAGTGATTCTGAACAAGTCATGGAAGGAACTGACAAAGGATATTCATGAGGACATACCTGTGTTTTGCCTGTGCATGTCCTTCCAGGCAGAGCAGAGCCTCACCTCACCTCCCTCACTACAATCTGGGAAGCCTGTCCTGCATAAAAGAATCAAACTTTATTTGCTGTTTTGTTTGTCAGTTCTGCTTGCTGCTGAGAGAAGGCACTGGATTTGTAATTTGCTGCAGCCAGAGTGAGGGGAGCAGGGCATGCAATGAAGAATAAGAAGTGGGGATATGGAAAATGTAGTACACTTCTGATATTATGGCTGCTGGTGCCCAAAGGTCCCCAGGTAGTGTAAACCTGAGCAGGCAGCACATCACTGACACTTCATCAAGACCAGGGTTGTGCATGAAGCCAAGGACCTGGGCCTCACCTGGAGGGGCTTTGCACGGCTTTAATGACTGCAAATGGCATTGACTTATTCTGCTGCTGGGAAAGGGGATGTGACATGGGAGCTTCTTGCTTCATAGCAGGCTTGTAGGTTGTTTCCACCTTGGCCTGTGTGGAGGGGATGAGCCACTATGTCTCCTATTCTGCCTTTCCTTACCTACAAACATACCTCCTCTCTCTGATTATGCCTGTGTCTTGCTCCAATTGAGGTGCAAGTCCTGCGGACACTTGAAAGCTAGTGAGGGGAAAGAAGTTATTTTTAATTCAGGAAAAGGGTATGCACAAAAACAATGCAGTTAAAAGCTGCCGACATGGGAGCACCCTTTTCTTTTGAAGACTGGGAGTGGGAACAGGGGGAGAGCAGACAGGGAAAGGCAAGAGAGCACCAGGAACGGAGCAGGATGCAAAGTGAACAGGACGAGACAGTTGACAAGTTGTCACTTTCGCTTGTGTCGGCTGAGGAGGAAGCGCATGGCCACCCCCCTGCGCCGCACGCTTGATGTATCTCAAGGCGTGACAATATGGCTCTCTTTGTTCTGATCTTGGGGGAGGGGGACAGTTTGTTTTCTTAAGACTATTTAGTCCTTCTAAGTACCACTATCGGCATTCTATGATTGAAAGTGACAAACAGAAGCAACCCTATTTAAAAACTGCCACTTTGAATTAGTGGAAGTATCAGCTTAAGTTTTACAATATTTTACTGCTCCGTTTTTGCACTCTTTTTTTACATAAGGACGGCCAAATAAAAATCCCGGCGACTTGCCGTTGCCAGAATTCCTCCCCATGCTCCCGCCCCATTAGCTGCTGCCTTATGAACGCCGCACTAAACAGAAAGTGACAGCAGCTGACAGCGCAGCCAGGGCCAAATTATCAAACGTCTGAAGTTGCGCCCATGTAGCCATGCACAGGCTCACTCTTTCACATGCAAAGCAGATAACAGCGTACAAACAGGTGCTCATGTGTGCGAAGATCTTCTTGCAGGACCCCCCTCCTCAGCCATGCACTGTTGAAGGCTGTGTCCAAGACAGTTTGATACCTGCAGGTCCCTGGTTGGAAGCACAGAATTTTGATGTGGTGAGTCATTTTGGATGAAGGAAATGGGTTTGCTCAGTTTAGCTTTAGACTGTGAATTTAGTGCTGAAATTATGAGCCTAGACTGCCCGAACAGTCAACAGGGATGAAAAGAGGCTTTCAAGCAGTGCTGTAAATGTGCAAGTACTGATGCCAGCCCAACTGAGGCACTCTGAATTGCTTCTGGGACTGAATAGCCTGGAAGTATCCAGCGTGGCTACTTAAATTTGGGCTGTCCAAGCCCCTGAAAGCTTCTTCCCCACTCCAGTCTCAGCACTGGTATAGCTGCAGCTCCAGTTCACATAAGCACTCCTGGGTCTCCCACCTGTGAGTCATCAGCCTCCCACATATGAGATGTGAGTTATGTTGTACTGTGCAAGTGTGGTGTGATGAAAAGCTCAAGTTGCCACCACAGATCTCCTCTTGGCTTCAATCATGTCTGGGAATCACATTACGAACTTCTGTCTTATCCTGTTTAACAGAAAATATCCATTCCTCATAATTTGTGTGCTCCTCTTCCCTTGGGAACCTCTGCTATTTCTGCCATGCAGAAGGCTTTCCAGGCAGGCTGTCAGGATAAACTTGGACAGGAGGAGGGTTGAACCTCAGGCTTTGCTGGGCTCCATGTCTGTTGGGAAGGAGAGGATACAGAAAGGAGTGGGAAGTTGCAATACTTCTCAGGGAGCCTTCATCTGCTGTGGCAGGCCAAGGTGCAGTGTGAGCCTGAAGCCCATACGTAGAAGCCTTCTCTGTTGTTTGAAGGGAGTAAGGCATTTTGGCTTTCAAAACAAAGCTATGTTTGCAATCTTTCATCTTTCTTTTCTATTCTTTGTTTTTCATAAGGAAAGACACAGATAAAACAATGCAGACAAAGCAGGTTATTTGTAAGCCAGCTTGAGTACCCATTAAATCTTAAAGTCTGTATTATTCCGACTTTCAATACCAATGCACAAATAGCTTTTCTTTTTTTCCCATGGATCTTCCATATGGCCAGATGAACAGGCTGGCTGCATGGTGAGCAGCAAAAAGAACAGCTGACATATAGTTTGCAACCACACTGCAACATCTGGGCAGAGTTTGGTCAACTGCATGCCTGGTAATAGTTTTTACATTCGGGCAGAGAGATTCTTTTTATGGGATTGTGTAAAGTAGCAGAGAAAATATTAATGTCAACTTCGAAGTGTACAATGAGTGGTATGTTGTAGCAGCAAAGCAGCCAAGCCTGTGTACACAGAGCACTGAACTGGGAGGTAAGAAATGAGTCTTATCTCTGGCTCTTCCAGTACCTTTCTATGGGATCTTAAACAAATCATTTTTAGCCTCTCTTTCCCCTCCTCTTCTCTCCATTCATGTTTATTTTAGTCTTTTTTTGCCTTGCTACTTAGTCTGTAAACTCCTCCATGAGCAGTTGATTGTCATCACACACACACTCAACAGTTATGGCCCAAAAAAGCATTTATGCCTCACTGGTCAAAGCATTTAATTTTCTCTTTGCTATTCACCAATGCAGATGTCATAAAAAAGATACCTTGGGTTGCTACTTGTAGAGATCAAGAAAAGCAATTGCTAAAGGTCAGTAGTGTAGCAGTTCTGGTGGGACTGCTGCAAGAATATGGGTCCACAGTGAAAGGGAAAGAAATACACAGATGAAGTATTGATGGAGTCATGCGTACATGTATACATGTGTCTAACACAGAGAAAAGACTGCCCATTGAGCAACCTCTCCATCTAGGAGAAGAAAACCACCGTGGTAAATGTGACAGAAAGTGTTTGCTTTCTCTAGGTTCAGCAGCATTTCAGCAGCAGCAATTAAGGCTTCCAGTGTATCCGATGTGTAACTTGGGTAGGTGAACTTGCTATTTAGCCTCACTTTTATTAAATATGACAAGGACAGCTGGTACATGGAGCTATTTCTGAGGGTTTCTTCCAAGGCTTACTCACCCTTGGTTAGATGAAGAAATGCCCCAAAGCACCACAGACCCCTTTTGAGGTGCAGTTTCACAGCCCCAGCTGAATCAGCGTTCAGCTATGCTGGTTTGCACATGGAGGAAGGCTCCATATGGTGTATGAATGGCATCCCAGCACAGCCCCTCCTACCCAGGTGTGGAGCCCAAAGCCCAGGGCAGGGAGGGGGTCTGCAGAGGAGGGGAGTATGCCAGGGAGACAGCACTCCCCCGTCTGTGCTCCCTGGGCCAGGATCCACAGATTCTGGCTCCCCTCTGCCTCTTCTAGCATTTGGCCCAATGTTTTGTCGTCATTTTGCTTGTTCTGTAGCAACAGTTTCTTAGCAAACACCATTCTCAGAATGGTGCTGATATTAATTGATGAGGCTGGTGCTCAGAGTTGTCTTGGCATGGTAAGGCACTATCTAAGTAGAAAAATAAACAGCCATGTTCACTCCAGTTCCTTTCAGAAAATGGAAAAATAAATTGATGCCTCCCAGATGGAAATGAACAAAATCAGCAGCAGAAAAATACCTTAAAGCTCCTAAGAAAGCTGTGAGGAGGAAGGATGAACAGCCCTAGTTTGCAGGGGATTTTGTTTCCATTAAACAAAGAACTACTGACTCTCTGATGTTGTGCTGTGAACAGAGGAGTTCAGAACTCCAGCTAGGGTATAACATTTTAGGAGTTTAACATCCTTTCAGAAAGAAAATCCCAGACTGCTGTGGAAAAATGGTGATTTGTCCTGCAAGTGATTGGTTCTCCTTTGAAAATGCAGCATTGGGAGATTTTGTCTCAAATGTAAATGTTTCCTCCGTTCCTTTTAACAGACCTGACATAAAACGTTTTGTTTTTATCAAGTCTGTTGCCACTGGCTCAGCCTGTGTGAGGGACACTGTTCTTACTGTAATGGAGGGGACAATTATATTGGGTTCAGCTTTAACAACAATAAAAATAACATTGGAGATCAGAAGTTTCTTGAGAAGTTACCTACTAGATAGCACTATTTTTAATATTGAGCAATGTGGTTTAGATGCTTTTTTTTTTTTTTTTTTTTTTTTTTTTTTTTAAAATATAGGAACTCTCACAAATTCATGATATGAGTTTAAAATATATATATTATTGTCTAAAACACAGCCCAGATGAACTGCTTTTCTAGTGTGTGATATTAAATATGAGCAATACATTTTAGAATTAGTACATAAATGATCAATAAAAAAGAGCAAACCAAAACCATAACCTGAAATGCAAAGATTTGAGCTTTCTTTGAGACTTCTCATGTTCATTTTTCCCTTTCATGTCTGAAGTGAAAATGAATTGTTTTAAAAGACCTTGAGGACCTGATACAGTAAGCTTTGAAATCATGGACTGCATATTCATTTTAAAGAAACTCAGTAGCAGTTTTATAGGGGTCTTCAAAGCAGAGTTTATAAATATTTCATGCTTTGGTTTTCTATTACATTTCACTAAATAATAATGTAAAAGACCCCTCACTCTTCCTTTTTATTTCAAGGATATAATTTCTTTAGTTTCAAATGTTGTCCCCTAAAAATGATGCCACCAACATTTTCACTAAGCGTTCCCTGTTAAGTTAAAGTTCTCTGATAATTGGAATAAGCTTCTGTCTGTGAAACATGAGCCATAATTTCTTCAGACTCAGGATGAGCACCTGATTCAAGTCTTTGGAGAAGATAGGACACAACTCAGGGCTAGCACAACAATTGGTTGGTTTCATCACTTTTGATTGTCCTCTCCTAGTGAAGAAAAGTGGTATGATTCTCAGGATCCGCCATCTACTCACTATGAACAATCCAGCACATGTACAACTGAAGAAATGCCAGGCTGAGAAGTGGAAATTGAGATGATAAAGTCAACACATTCTCAGAAATCAAGTGATTTCAGTCCAGATTGTGAGATGGCTTATCAGCAAAGACCTATGCAGCTATATTTAAGAGTATGGTGTCCAAGAATTATAGTGCCTTTCTGAACAGCCTTCTGAAGAAGAGATGCTGAGCAACTAGCAAGTATCTGTCTTCTGCTGCTTTTTCAGAGCAATCAGCATCAAGACAAAGTGCAAGGTGGTAGATGTTGTATATGCCCCGATAAAAGTTCAGAATAACTTTGTGATGCAAAATGTAGAAATTGGTTAGAATAAATGTTATGGAAATTGCCCTTTGTTACATTATTTGACTATAATTAAAAGAGCAGCCAAGTGCTGATAGCCTAGCAGAGAAAATATTTTCATACTTATCTAATCTGTGGTTTTAAGTATGGACAGACAAACTCATTTTGCCTAGTTTCAAACCCACTTGGACACTATTCAGCAAAGCACTTATGGTCACATTTTCAAAGCTTGAGATCTTTTCTTTCCCCCACAATGGTATCACTGCTGATATTCCTTCAGTGAGAAAGTTCATATGGTTTTACAAATGAATTTCAGGAGCATCTGAGTCTAAAAGCTATATGAAAGTCTGAATTATAACTCTCTAGTTGTCTCTTTTCATCCCTGAGCCTGTCCTTTCCTCTCCTTAAAGTAATTGGCATACGGGTCATTAGTGAGTTGTCTATCCAGCACAGAAAGTGTGTGGACTGAGAAGAACATAGGCTGCTCCTGGATACCCCATGGGGTCTGTGTCTAGCCAATTTTTTTTCTCTATGTTCAGCTCAGGTTCATGGATATTTTTTTTTTATTCAGATGAAGTTAAGACTGGTTGGAAGTTTGAGAAGCTGTAAGATTTTGAGATACAGAGTGGGAAACATGAAACACTTGCCCTCGAAGGCTTTCCCTGTTGGGCTGAAAGGGGACTTCAGCATACTAACCTGTTTTGTTTTAACTGATTCTAATAGATCAAGTGCAGCAGCCGGTAAAAAAGCCCAAAAGCTGTGAAAGCACTAATTGGTTCTAACATCTGGTGAGAATGACCTCAAGCATACGGATGTTCATATGTGTGCAGGATCAGGCCTACAATTTGTACCAGCTCCTTTGTATGCATGAACAAGGGGACCAGGGTGGGTTTTAGTTGCAAAACAAAAGCAAGAGGCATGATAAGAGACATTATCTATTTATCATTACCAGGTGGAAGATGGGCAGGTTTAATGGAGACAAAATATGGATTGCTTCATATCGCTTTGCAGCTTTGTATACACCCTGGTTTTATCACCATTTTTGCCTCCTCTTAAAATATATATGCCAAGATAGAATGCAGGTGAAAAGGGAGGAAAAGTAAAAATAAGTCTCTTCAGCCCTTTTGGGAATGCTTTAAGGCTGTTCTGTCACATTTCATACTTGCAAATTGATCCACAGCTAATACCAATATAAATACACTCCTGTGACACTGTGAGATGACAGACAAAAGCAAGCATTGCTTTCTAGTAATTTGTCCTTCTTAGTTCAAACAAGACAAAAAATTAGAGTGAAAGAAGGAGGATCAGAAGACAAAGATCTGAAAAACTGTTGCATGACTGCACAGTGAGACCAGATGGCTGTATGAACTGTCTCTCCATACACAGGAGCACGTGGATAACGAAATAAGATTCACACTCATCATCTCTCTGTAACGTCCACCGTGTCACATGGAGCCTGTGACCAAGTATTAAAGATCAAATAGATGCTTTTTGTCGGAATGATGATTAACACACAAGCCTTGCTCAGTCCTGTTCCTCCTACACGTAGCTTTGGAAATCTATCATGATTTGTCCAAAAATGAATTGTCTGCTGATGACCATGTTAGCTGTAAGTCGGGAGTGCTAAAGAGATTGGCGCATACAGTGTTCTGTGGGAAGAGCTCTTTGTAATCTCTGTCATCCAAACCAACACTGGAGACTTTTTGGTTGTTTCCTCATACCTTCTGTTATGACTTTATTTCTGTTCCTACTGCATGTTTTCCCCAGAGTCTAAGGCAGCTGTAGTTACTTCTACCACACTTTCTTTTCATCCTGTTCACATTGCTTCACTCCCATAAAAGCAACCACTTCAGATCTAATCCAAAGTAACAGAAATGAACTACTACAACTGAGAAGTATTGTGGCGCTCTTGGTTCTGGGAGATTTCTTTGCAGCTGCTTGTTCTTGGCTGAGACAGGATTGAAACAAGAAAAAGGAAACAATGATGGGACTATGAAGGATATCATGAACCCTTTAGCCAATACCCAATCTCACAAACGTTTCCTTATCTGTCAGTATTTTTCTGCCCTATTACTTGAGTTTGTATTGCTACTGTGTATAATTTCCTGAAGTAACATGGTGCCTCCAGGCCTGGTTTCGTATTATTAACCATATTTTGTTAATAGTCTTTCCATACTTGTAATGGTCTTTCCACCCCTGCAATGGTTACCTTCAAAGTACTACCAGCAATGTTGGTGGTCTCAAAAAGCAGATGACCAATGGCTGAAGTCACAAGGTATTTTCTTCATCCAGAAACTTCAGACTGCCACTTTTAGAAGTCATGTTTTAACAGCTCAAATTCTCAGAAGTCCTTCAAGCAAAGTGTTGGGCTATAAGAGTGAGATACAAGTTACTGACTTTATTTGCTCTGTGTGAGTACTCATACAATTCTGAGTGGACACCTCAGCTCCTATCCATAGGTATTGTGTTGAATTTAAATACAAGAAGATATTCTCTAAGTCTCATCTCTGCTTTATCTATTCCAAAACACTGGCTGGGAGTCTGATGTGACTAGGGAATTTCAGAGTCATGTTCCTTTCTTCCCTTGGCCAAATGAATACCAAAGTTTTCTACATGTAGTGAAACAGCTTTAACAGCATATTTCCAGTGTTCTATCCCGCTTTATGGACTGCTGGTTAGCACAAATTTCTGGAAACTAAAATATATAGGCTCAGGTCACTGCAAGCAGATGAGTATATGAGGTCTCATCTTTCATATACCAAACTAACTCCTCTGCTTAGGTGTTTACCTCCCCTCATGACTCTAGGTATTGAAGTGGAACAAATGTTTGAGCTACTGCAATCTTGAGTGCTGGAGTAGGTCTCCCTTACTTTTTAAAAATTCATTGTTATCCAGTCTGTGTCTTCCCATACTCTTTTTCTGGATGGCTTTTAAAATCAGGACAGGAATCTCATCACATACTTTCTTCTTCCTGAGAAGGTATTGTCTGGAGCAAACCCAAAAACCTCTGATTGAGGGGAAAACAAGTTAACAGGGAAAGTGGATGCATAATGCTGGAATGGAAGTTTTCAGCTCAATTTAGCATTCCATTCAGGGTTTACAGAGACTAGTTGTTTGGGATCTCTGGCACCCACATGTTATACAGTTTATTCTCTATGTGTGGAGATGAAGCATAATACAATATTCTACAACGGAGTATTTAAATAATGCAGAACTAGGTGTGCAACTACCTATATTTAATTATATATGTTGTTGCACAGAAAAAAAGGTCAGTAGCTGAGCTAAGGTTGCTATGCTGTGTATTCCACCACAGCAAAAAATAAAAAGAAATTAAATTGTTCTACAGCCTATTCCACCCATCAGCTCTTCCCAGCTTTGGCTACTTCCCTTCCACCACCCACAGCCCACATATTTCTATCTTTTCCCTGAGTAGTCAGTCCTAGCAGTGTTCATCAGCCATAGGTGCACATTCTTGGGCGAATGTCACTGCAGTGTGAATTACAAGAAGCTCAGTTGTGTCTCCATCTTTGAAGGGAAAGTGAGGTAGAGTAACAACACAAACCAATGAAAGGTAAGCTTATTTGTACCGTGCAGGGAAGCATAAAGTGTATAGAAAGGTAGAGGAAAAAGTGAGGAACTGTAATGCTGCTGTTAATTCTTAGTGAAGAGCATGCTACTTAAGTCTGTGTAAATGTATGAGTTGATGAATCTGATTTCTGAGAGCTATAAAAATGCACCTTCTTTCTTAAGAGTAGAAGCAGTAGACGGGGAGGCCACAGCATCTTGCAGTGTCCTTAAGACATCAGTGCTATACTCAAAGACATTGAGATCCTTGCTCTAATGTGACAGAAAATGAGGGCAATCCCAGGAGGGACACACACTGAGAAGCAAGGTTGCTCTCTGTAACATGAGGGCAGTGCAAAGACGGGCTTGTCCCCAGTTAGCAGAAGACCCTGCTTCACTCTGTGATGGCTGGGCCTAAGCCAAATGAGTATTCAGGGTACTAGAGCTGGCTCAATTTCTGGCATGCTCAGCCTTTGAGAAAGTGAGTGAATTGCAGCTATAGAAAAGAATCAGTTCCCAGATCTCTTGTTGTTCAGTTGTGCTTGGCTGGTGAGTTGTGAAAGAGCCCTTGGCACAACTTGTTACAGCACATCTCCCTGTGGTTTTCCTCGTGTGCCCATTGCCGCAGTACATATCCGAGCCTGGAGACAAAGGTGAAAGTGTTTCCTCCCCCACCACTACTTTGTGCTTCAACAGGCATTTAAACATGGGAGAAATTCAGTTGCTTAAATCAAGTCCTATTCTGCTATTTGACACCCATGTTTATCTGAGATATTTTCTTGGGGTCAGCTGGCATGATAAAGGAGCTATGAGAGAAGACCCACAACCCTCTGGAGCAGCAGTGGCCACCAGGTGGAACAACTTACAGCATCTCCTATGGCATGAGCTGCCTACATTAGGCAAATTAATTGAGTGCCTGCTGTTCATCCCAGCAGAAAATCCAGTATAGGCCTAAGAAGAACTGAGGAAAGTTTGTTGTAACTGGTCGTAACTCTTTTGGGATTCTTGTTTATTTTGACTGAAGCAGTTCAACATATCCAAGCTGGAAAGGTTAGGTGTGGACATGTGTGATGTTTCTGTGAGAGACACACTTGGTGACTGTTTGTCATCCTTACTCTCTTGTGTTATCTCTATCCTTCTGTTATCTCTAATAATCTTGGTCATGACTGAGTTTTTGTTCTTCTCTTTATTGTTCCACTTGTATTTTTTTGCATGAGTTCACTTACTGTTTGAATATCACCATCTGCAGGCATGGAACAATCTTCGTCAGTCAGATTGTATGACTGCTCAGGAGCTGATTCCTTAGACTTACTGAAGGATCTGAAGTTATATCAGGCTTTTCTCAGGTAGAAAATTTGCAGAAAAAATCAGAAGCTAATGGTCTTCAACATGAGAATAGAAATTTTGGAGCAAGCAAGTTTTTATTATAAGAAATCAAATGATGATGAGGAAAGTATAATTTGGTTACATTCAGTCTAAACCATAGCCAACTATCAGACTGCTCTAAGAAATAAGTAAAAAAAAATCTCAGTTAGGTTCTTACTGGACATGTGTCATTGTCCTTAGAGACATCCATCACCTGCTGGCCTACAGGGGAAGAAAAGGCAACAGCTGGAGTGAGATGAGGCAGGATTTGACTTTGACTAGTTAAAACCATAAGATCTCATCCAAGAATGCAGTCTTATGGCAGTATGAAGTCCCCAGCCATAGCCCACGGTTCTTACGGGGGTCCGGTGAAGCAGCTCAGAAAAATTATTTTCTTGAAAACATCCTTTTATTTTTCCTGTTACTTTTCAGCCAGATCAGTTCCCTGACCCAGTTCAAGATGCAGTTGCGCACCCACCAGCAGAAAGAGTTGTACAGACACAAAGGCAGGCAGCCCAAGGCAGGATGCCTTAAACTGGCCATGGGAGCTGCCAAATGCATGAGTAGGTGGCAAGAATGAAATGCACAAAATGCATGTGTAGGAGCAACTTTGTAGGTCAAGAGAGAACCTCACTTTACGGAAATGTTAATCCAGCACCTTTTACTAAAACATTCACTTAAAATATGTGTTTGTCATGCTGGAATGTGCTAATGGCTGCAATCAAGTTGTCTTTCATCTGCAGGCACTTGCTGACCTCATTAAAGCAAATGAGCTTGCTAGCTACATATCATTGGTGTTACACAGAAGAAAAGGTTTCCTTACGAAGAAAGATAGATGAAGACAATGAGAGGCTTTACCTAAGGAATTAGGCTTAAGGGGAAGACAATCAACTTGAATCCGTGCAGGCCAAAACATTTTCTCATTGCAAATATAAGGACCTGGGTGCTGACCTGATGATGGTAGTGCAGTGGGAGGTAGGTGAAACAGGGTGAGGTAGTCCTGGAAGGAAGTTGAGAGAGAAGGACCTTTGGCCAAAGCTCTTGCTGGGAGGCACGTTTGAATTCTTGCCTGGATAAATTGCTTTTTCTCTCAACTTTTTTCAGAGAAACGAGAGTTTCTGTGTATGCTTCATAATAAACTGGATTATGTCAAAGAAACATCTTCCTCATACACTCAGTTTTTTCTCCTGATTTCTGTAAGTGAATTAGCAAGGTCAAGGGTACTGGTTAAGGCCAAAGCTCAAGATTAAGTAAAAGGAGGCACAGATGTGCAAAACAAGGGCTTTGGGCACTACAATATGCCCTTTTTTTTCCATTACACAACTGCAAAGGTTTCTTACTGTAATGATGGAATTTGACAAAGATTAGATGATAGTATGTTTTAATCAGTTTTGGCATTTTGAGGAGAAAACATATCAGACAAGATATCCAAGGTTTAAAAAACAATCAGCCACTGCTCATGTGTGGTAAATATCTTCCACCAAAATGTCACAGGGATTTTTCACAGAGGGATATAATGTTCATATGCAGCAGGCAGGCTGACACAGAACTTTGCGATGATTATAAACAGGCCCATGAGGTTTGATGTGAGCTGCATTGCTTCTGTAGGTTTTATTAATCTGATGTCATCAGTAGTTGTAGGGAAAACACCAGGCTCTGCAGTGTGATCTAGCAGCCAGTGAAAGAAGATGGATCATATTTTCATGGATTTTTGTTTTAAAAACATAAATGCTTTTGTGCTGTCCAGGAACAGAAGTCACTCTCACCCTAGTGTCTGACTGATTTCAACAGAGCTGTGCACATAAAGCAGAGGACTTTGTCACACTCTTTAAGAGAAAGAGATCCAAGAAACCAGAATGACTGAATGCAACTTTCAACCAGTCTGATTTCCCTGTTGAGCAGTCTGGGGTTGAGTTAGTGGAACAAGGACATTTTGGATCTAAGCATTAGCTATTAGGAGAGTTCCAAGCTAAAAAACCTTGTAAACCAGAAAACAGTAGTAGCTCCTCCTGGTTTTAATTAAGTTGTGGGAAGATTGACCTCAAAGTGACTGGATATTAGTATTGTTATTACTGGTGGTGTTTCTCACACCATTGTGGCTACATGAGGCACGCCGCACTGTGCTAGGCTCTTTGCAAACACGGGACAAGAGCTCACGATCAAAGGGTAAGAAAATGTACCACAGGTGGAGCTAGAAAAGGAGTTGGGGAAGGTGTCAAAGGGAATGATTTGGTCTGTCAGATCAGTCAGAGAGGGGAAGAAGAGTGCACGGCTCTGGTTTTGTACCCAGACGTGTGCTGCAATGCATGCTAGAAGGGGAAAGAGGCTCATTGCAGCACCTTCTCTAGGAGCTGTAGTGCTTGGTTCTGCACCACTCCTCAAATGTAACTCCTCAAGAACCAGGAATATTTAATGGGGTTTTTTGGGTTCTTGTTTCTTCATTATTTCATGACATAATGTGCAATTTGCCTGTAACTGGATTGCAATCATCCTCTGCTTGCTCCAGCTTCCAAACCAAAAGCTAAAAAGATCTTTTTTTTCAGCTGATGTCTGTTTTGAATGTGGGGACTAGAAAAAACAGAACAATCCTCTCGGTGTGTGTGCGTGTGTGCATGCACCACCAGTTAGCTGTGGCACTAAGAAACTGGAGAGTGGAATTAGAAAGACAGGTTGATGTGCTGGGGAAGATCAATGAATATGAGAGGTTCACTGATGACAGATGGCTGGTTTCATACTCCGAAGGAGTGACAGAGGAGGAGGAGAACCAGCTGTGAGCGAGTTGCAGGATGAGTGCATTGGAAGCACAGCCTTGTGCAGGAGAAGCAGCCCAGTTCCAGCAGAAGCAGGAGGATATAAAGAGCAGTGGATGGGTAACTGAGAAGAGGTAGTAAAGGAGAGAAGTGTAATAAAGAGAGGGGGGGCTTGTGCCAGTGTCCAGTACATTTCCCAGAGTTTTAATGATTCAGAAGACAGGATTTCACAAAGCGATGGAATGAGCAGGGGGAAATCTGCAGCAAAATTAGATCAGTAAAGTGTTGATAGCAGAGTTGATGTTGCAGATAGTTGCCGCTGTTTAAAACACAAAATACTCGCACAAACACACACAAGTCAAACGCTTCCAGGAAAAGGGGCAGGCAATTTTTAGTCAGTGGGCTATGGCAGATAAAATAGCTTTAAAATGAGTCTAGCATAATGAATGGTGATTTTTATAAATGATGTAGAGGGAAGGCATGTAGGTATCGTAAAAAGAAAGCCTTACACTCCTTAGCTAGCCAGTGGAAGAAGAGAGCAGCATAATGGTGTTTTTCAGTATGTAAGCGGTTCATTTTACCACAGATAAATGAATATATCTAGAGGAGGTAGATGCAAGAGTTTTGGAGAATTATAAATAACTAAACAGAGAAAGCAAAATGGCAAAGGAGAGATGGCCTGTATTATTCCCAACCCTATGGGAGCAAACAGATTGTCCACTAATAAGGAAATGATCTAGCCATTTTTTCAGATTAGAGGTGTGGGAGGAGAAGAATTTAAAGGAGGGAATGCATGGATCTCTCAGTAATGTATCTGCTGGTTGCCATTGTAGGAGATAACGAGAATGTAAAGCAAAGGTAGGAGGAGAAAATATCTTCTATACAAGTGCTGCGAGCATATTAATAAGGTCACCAATTGAAAACATGCATTTCCAAGGCTAAGTGTGATATTCCTGGAATTTGTGAGCTAGAAGGGATTGAAAACGGAGTAGGGAGATGAAAAGTTTATTAAAGAGGCCAGGCTATGTTCTTCAGCAGAGACAACAGCAGAGACAGAGGTGTGTATCCATATCCAGAGCAGGAAACACTACAAATGTTTTGCCTGTCAGAGCAGAGGCTGTTTGGGCAGAAGCTGAGGAAGGACAATGAATGCAGTCATGTTATTCCTGGATGTTGCTACAGACCCCCAGGACAGGCAAAGAAAGTAGGTTGTGAAATGTTATTACAGAGAAGAGAAGTCTGTAAAACAGCTAGAACATTGATCACAAGGGATTTTAATTACTTGGCTATCGATTGGGACAGCCACGATGCCGAAGTGAAGAGGAGGAATGGGTTTCCAGAAGTAACGCAAGATTGCCATCTCACATGGCTAGCTGAACAGCCAAGCTTGCATAGTCTGAGGCTATTCAGGTCCTAATTCTAGGAAATGTGCCAAGCCTGATCAATTAAGTTGAAGTTTGGGGAGTAGTTAGGATCTAATGACACCATCTAGCAGTAGAAAGAAAGTGCTCAAGAGAAGGCAATAGAAACACTTCAGACAGAAGAAGAAAGGAGTTAAGCAAGTGAAAGTTGTCCTAATGAAATTTGACTGGAATATTGTAATGTGCTGGAAATGTAAGAGGGGCTATTTCTTGAAAGAAGCCATAAAGAGGGAAGGGAAGAAGTGAAGAGAATGGAGCAGTAATTGAAATTCATCCTAGTTCAGCCTAGAGAGGGAATACAGCAGCAGAGGCTAATAGCTGCAATGATCCTTGGCTAATGGAGAGTTCAGTGGGGGTCATGAACACCTGCATATTTTAGAGCAGCCCTGACACTGCTCTAAATTATGTGGCTGTCTCTGACTGTCCCTGGTAGCTATAATAATACCTTTAAAGGTATATCAATTGATGCTCCAGAGCTTCTAAAACATAGCCTTCTATTTCTTATGGCATGAGTAGTCTGAAGAAATAAGTGCCTCTCTGGCAAAAGTAGAAACGTAAAAGAAAACTAATTCTTGTTCCAAAAGCTAAGAATGAACGAAGATTTAATTGGACTAGAAAATTACAGTATTAAGAAAGCAATGAGCTGCTTCTTCTGTTTTAGCAGCAGCAGATGAGGAAAAAATACTTGTAAGAAATCATTTGCTTGAAAATTTGTCCCTTTTGAGCTCATTGATCAATTATGAGGGAAGATCTAGCAAAAGAGAGTGTCGTAAGACATACATATGAACATACAATATAAAATTATCCTTTTCTTTCTCATCAAGTATTACTAAGAGTGTGCAATGGTTCTCGGAGTGTGCAATGTATCAGTAGCTGATGGTGTATCTTGGTCTACACAGAGAAAACCCTACTTAACATTAGTGGTTCCCAATGTAGCTGTGCTTGCAACCAAGTCAGACTGTTTCCCAAATTCACAACAAATATCAGAATGAGAGAATTAGAAAATACAGTGTGTAAAGTTTGTTCATACATAAACAGTATTAGCTTGAGCAGCTGCTCTTTTCTCTGGGTATTGAAAGACACATCAGTGTATAATGTTGTCAGAGAAGTTCTATTTAGGATACTCCCTCATGACTTGGAATAAGCATTTAGTTCTCATTAGCCTGCAGCAGCATGGGTGGTTACAAAGATTAACATCTGCAAATTTGGTGTGAATACTGTGAAAATAGCTTTTCTTCTGATGTATTAGACACTGTAATTCTAATACATCAACAGAATCCTGCGTTTGAGTATCAGGGGGTAGCTCAACCTGTGTATTTCCATGTGTCTCTATCTCTACTTGTGTGCCAAATTCTACCTACTCTTTCCACTTATATGGAGAGATAGGGAGGTAGGGAAGGAACAGCAACAAGCAGATATAAGGCAGAGACCAAACCCTAAAGTAAACAAAAAAAAAAAGTTAGACTTCAGAGCCTTAAAATAGAGTTCATTGTATTAGACCTAGAAAAATGTCCTGAGGCAATACTTACAGAATATAAGAGTCTGGCAGACAGTTTTCAGCGTGGAAGCCCATCTTTATGTATCTTCAGTCTTTATCTTAGTTTCTTTTGCTCCTGTCAAGCTAATTTTCTGTGGGTTGAGGACTGTAAGTCCATGGTCAGCTTGAGTTCAGATGAAAATTTTATTTTGGTATTAACATTGCTGTAGTACTTTAGAAGGAAGCAAATATGGAGAGATCTGTGATTTATCTCTAAAATGGAAGCAAGATAAGAAGCTCACTTTTACTTCAGGACCAATGATTAATCAACAAATACATAACAAATATGGGAGAAGTACTGCTGCTTGCTCTTTCACACACAAGTTATTTCCTGACTGATTTGTTGACTGTCTGTTCTCTGGGGGCAAAGGCCATCCCCTTTGTCACTTAGCCCTGCAGTGTCACGCAGGCCCTGGTCCATAACTGAAATGACCAAGATGCCACCATCATCGAAGTATTACTTGCAAAAGGTGCAGCTACGTCTGAGCTTCTGCCCTGGATCTGCACAACTGCAGTATAGGCAGAAGGCTACAAAACTACAGTCCCTATCAGATGATAGTTGTGTCACATGCTGGTGGGGTGAGAGAAGTGAGCATGTGGGGCTGATGATGGTGGGGAAGGTGGCAGGGTGCACCAGGAGACAGCACTTGACTGTCCTCGCAGGCACTGGCCCAGTGTCTGTTTGCTGAGAGATTTGGGGTGGGAGGTGTTTTAAGAAATAATCTGAAGTCCAAGGGTTCTTCTTATGCAAACCCTCAGCAGCTGGCACGTGTGGAGGAAATGACTAACATTGTGTTTGTTGTTTCCCATGCAGCGCTTGTGTGCACGGAGCCTGCCGGAGAGGGAGAGGGGAATTTTCTCAAACTGTCTGCAAACAGACCCTCCTGATTGCTTTCCTTTCACTGCTAGCAGCTTGGAAATGAAAAAAAAAAAAAGGACTCATACTGAACAGCTTCACTTTACGGGGGGAGAGAAATGCTTTTCCTCAGGGAAATGACCAAGGCAGTAAATCAGGGGAGGAATCTAGTGTAAAAACATGTGCTGACTGATGTTACAGGTGCTTACCACCTTTCTTACAGGATTAATAAAGAGGTAGAAAATCTGTCAGGTTCAGAGCCATGCCTTACCTGCTGGGTCACCACCAGCCACACACAGTGAATACACACCTTGTTTAGACTGGGAGTCCTGAAATTACACCAAGTCAAAATTCTCCACCAGTTCTTTAAGTTTCAGTTTGTCTGTAGAGCTGGAGTAGCCAATCTCATCGTTTTACCTCCCAGGTGTCTGTAAGAGGTTACCATCACTAATCTTACAGAGAGAGGAGACAAAGAAATGAGTTAGATGGAGGAAGGCTCCTCCCTTGCTTCCTGCACAGCAGCATGGTCCTCAAGACAGGGGCAGCGTCCAGGTGTAGAGTGACAAGAGATATTTATGATAAAAGTGTGGCATGACGGAAAATGGTAGAACCATAACTGAGACAGCGATGTGCAACTGGGACTGGGAAGGAGCTAGTGGGAGCTGGAACAAGAGCTTGACAGAGACACATGGAGACTTTCCTTTGACTTCCAAGGGCCTACAACAGGGTTCAAAAGACAACTTTTAGTTGCGCATTTCTAAGGACAGCTGAGTGAGATACTGCAAGGCTACGTGAGAACGGCACCAGACACAATGATAAGAAGAAATGAACACTGGACTTTAAAAAAAAAATCCCAAACAACAAAATCTATCTTACACATTCAAGAAACAAACGAACACACAGGAAGGGAAAATTCTGATAAATGCATCAGGGTCCCTATGGCAACATATCAGTTTTACTAAGTCAGCCATTGCTGCGAGCGGGTGTCCACTCAAGCAGAGTCCTTGTGAACAAACACAGAGAGAAGCCGGAATGCACTCAGGAAAGCACAGGTCAGATGTTTCTGTTGATGGGAATATTTTCTCCCTAATGTTTGGGGCATTCAGGGGAGTTGTTTGCTGCTGCTGTTGCTGCAAATCTGACAAAAATAAAAGAGAGTTGACAGTTTCTGTTGGGGAGGCCACCTGGTCTTGAGTGAGACCACTTTTCTTGAATGAGGCACCAAACCAAAGCAAAACAAACTTTTGGTTTGTTAATGCTATTGTTATTCCCTTTTCTATTGTTACTGCATAATTATTTTCAAATAAATGCCTAAGGGCTTTTTTTGTTGTTGTCTTTAAACACTTTCAGTATTATTTTGTTCATAAGCCCCATTAGTTGAACTGTTCTGTAAAGCCTCCAGTTCAAAGAGCTTTCAGGAAAATAAAGGGATATCCAAGTCACTTAAGAATATGCTAAAGAAGAGCGCTATCGTACCTGCTTTCAGAAAGGGTGTGGAAAGAAAATGTATTTAGCAAGAACTGGTGGATTATTAAGTGGTTTTATCTGCACTCAACATCTCTCTGTAAATAAGTCAAGGTTTGTTGCAACCTTGTGCAAGTGCTGGCAAAATTTAAAGCCTTAAACAGTGAGCTGCTTTGAAGAAAGCTTATCTTCCTAATGGAAACAAATTGTGCCCATTATTTATATATGTGGTAAAGCTTTATTAAAACATAGGAAGGCTGGCTTTAGTTTCCCTCCTTAAATAGGTTGATTATTTGACATCAAACTTAAACCTTGGATTATGGCGTATTGATAGAATATGAACTATACGCTATATTAAAAGCAAATAAACTCATTCTTTATGTACCACCAGCAATGCTGGAGTGGATTCAGAGAAGGGCAACAAAGCTGCTGAGGGGTCTGGAAAACACCTCACATAAGGAGTGCCTGAGGGAACTCGGATTGTTTAGCCTGGAGAAAAGGCTGAAAGGAGACCTCATTGCTCTCTACAACTCCCTAAAAGGAGGTTGTAGTGAGACTGGTGTTGGTCTCTTCTCTCAAATAACTAATGACACGACAAGAGGTAAAGGCCTCAAGTTGCACCATGGGAGGTTTAGATTGGTCATTAGGAAGAAATTCTTTACTGAAAGAGTGGTCAGGCACTGGAACAGACTGCCCAGAGAGGTGGTAAAGTCACCATTCCTGGAAGTGTTCAAAAAATGAGTAGATGTGGCGCTTAAGAACATGGTCTAATAGTCAGGGAGATGTTGGGATGAAGGTTGGACTTGATGATCCTAGAGGTCTTTTCCAACCTTAATGATTCTATGATTCTGTGTATGTTTTAAAACACAGATGTGAGCTTAAAATGATCCAATAAAGAAAGAAACACAGCACCAGGAGGGTATTAGTTTGGAGGAATGCCTATAGTTGTGCTCCTTGGGTGTTGGATCATACCCTCATGAGTCAGATATATCTGATACATGTATCACTCCTTCAGAATAAAATATACTATCATCATGGAGAAGTAACTATAGCACAGGCTTCTTACTATTACCATAGAATTTCACAGGTTTTAATATGTAGGCTGGAAACTGGAAAAAGAAACAATTTTGCTTACTTTCAATTATGTAAGCTCTTGAACAGTTTTTCTTAACTTGATTTTTTTTTTTTTTTTAACTCTGCGCTTCTTAGTCAGGAAAGGTCATACTTGATAATTACAGCTTTCAGTTACAGATCTGGTTTCCATTTTTGACTCTTATGGAAATGTGCAGATTTGTGATATTAAGATTCCCAATGCTTCAAGTGAGTAGAAGTAGCCCTCTAATTTTTGGGTTTTGTTTGTTTGGATTTTTTTCTGTAGAAAATAAAACAGAATGAAAACAATCAGATTATGTTGATAATTAGACTGGATAAGTGGAACACTTTTTCCTATTATTTATATATATAGATATATGTCTACTTTTAGTGTTACAGTATTCAGAGCTGATGTCAATGCTTCTGTTTAAGATCTGCCTCTGCTGTTTTAGGCTAGCTATTGTGGTATAGAGGACCTGTATGAAGGTAGATATATCTGAGCTCACTGTAATTAATACTTGAGTTTGAAACTGGCTTTCTCCCAGGATTTGAAACTGGGAACAAGTTTCAAAGCCCCTAATGGTGGAAGGAGAGTCACTGAATTATCTGGTGTGATTCCTAGTGCATTGCTAAGTTACATCCCTAGTTTGTGGTCTGGGTAAGGACTAAAGTGGCTCAAGCATGCCTTGTAGAGCCTCTCTTTCCAACACAGGGACATCAATTTCTGGTGACCTTGTTGCAATGTTTTTAACATGCACAGCTTATCTCACCCAAGCCATACCAGTGGCTAGGCACAAGATCCAAGCTGTCCTCCATAGGAAGACTGTGGAGCCAGGAGGCTTGGGGTGCATGGTGGGTGCTGCAGAGCTGCTGACATTGGGAACCCCAGCGCAGCTGGCAGGGATGGGCAGCCTTTCTGATTTTGTTTGCAGC
Organism: Brachypteracias leptosomus; assembly: GCA_013401335.1. Classification (NCBI taxonomy): domain Eukaryota; kingdom Metazoa; phylum Chordata; class Aves; order Coraciiformes; family Brachypteraciidae; genus Brachypteracias; species Brachypteracias leptosomus. The sequence goes on along the minus strand of VYZX01002900.1, from coordinate 250,112 downwards.
TGCCAGCATCCCAGGGAGCATATTGCTTTTGAAAACACAAGATATCAACTGTAAAGAACTACATTGGGTTTGCAATAAATTTTGTAAAAAAAAAAAAATAATTAAAAATTTTAACTTAAGAAGTTGATACAGCCTAAAAAAAAATCTCCCACCCACAGTACTGTAAGCCAACAGCTTTTAAATGCCACGTTCCATGGATAGGGCAACTTCATCTCCTGTCTGTCATGTAGATAAAGTGCCTTAGTCTTTGGCCTGTTGTCCACTTCTGGGAAAGATGGTTGAAGGTGAGGCATGTTTTGTGCTGTACAGAGATGTCTTTGCCATGTAGAGACTTACACATCCAAAGTTGTTTTGACACTCGCACTACCCCTGGTCTGGAATGTCTGAGGACCTTATAACCTTGCTATATTTTTTTCCTTGACACCCAACATACCTGGAAAGAAAGAAAGTCCTAATTGTATCCTCTTTCTGGTGGAGAACAAAGGCAGAGATAGACACTTTGAGCACATAACTCAAAAACTTCTCTGAAGCGATGTCAAACATTTAAATGAGAGCCTGGGTGGCAGTGACTGGGACCCCAATTGTGAAGGAAAGTAGAGCAGGGAGCTGGAACTCGTCTCTGAAATTGCATAACCCCAGGCATGGGGATATTTTGCCTTCCTTTTAACTTTGCAAGCAACCGGATACAGAAGTACAGAGAGAATATTATCATTAGATGCAACACGAAGTAACAAATAAAAACTTATCTCTGAAAACGTAGAAAAATAAGTTTGGTCAGAAGTACTTTGTTGACCTTACTGAAATAACTCCTTCTCTGACCCAGATACAGCATGTGTAATCCACTTTGTAATGTCACTACAATGCTCATCAAGATTTCTACATTGATATGACATCTGTAGATCAGGCATTCATTGTTCTGATCAGCAGTGTTCTCATGGTTGTGTTGCTACCTGGGTGGCTGCTGACACCAAAGAGACTTTGGCTGTATAAGATCATTTGAAATTTGCAGCAGCAGAGCATTTAGGATTTGCAGACAAAACCATTAAAGTATGGGCAGGATAGTTTTCTTTCCCTCTAAATATGAAGGAAGAGGACACAGGGATGACACTTTATTTAATTTGGATTAAAAGAATGCTGTGAGGTTTCATTTTTTTGGAAAGGTGAGTTTTGATGTTACCTTAAACTGGTAAAAAAAATATATGAAAGTTCTGGTTGAAACTGTTTCCTCTGGAGTTTATTTCTAAAATCAAAACGCCTCTCTGATTTGAAGTTCTGAAAACCACTGCTGTGAATAAAAATGTGCAGCCATTTCATTTATTCATTTTGGAAGAATGACAGAGGCAATGAGTAAAACTGCAGTGGAGTGAGGAAAACCTGCTGATCAGAATGAAGGTTACTTATACTACAATAAACATGTGTTGGTCTTGGCTAATATTGGTTTAAGTCACAGTCTCATTTGAACTCAAAGTGCCTTTTGCTTTGACTGCTCAAAGGACACAATTGTCATCAAGGAAGTAAAATCTCTTCTGTTCCCCCAGCTGGGAGAAAAGAGATTGGAGGTGTCAGTGGAAGGGACAGGGCACAAGAAAGAAAAGGAAAGGAAGGCAGACGCTCGCACGCAACTTCTTACAATGGCTCCAGGATGCCCTTCCATTGGCAGGAATCCTTTTGATCAAATCCTTGCCCTGGGCTGAAAGTGTTTTAATGAGCATACAGACACTGTCTTTTTTTTCTGGGTCTATTTTGTGTTCTTAAGGATAGATAAGTAAAGCGTGCACTTAAATGATCACGTCTGTGCTCCTTAAATGTGCTCTAGAGGAAATGTGTAAGGCTTGAATGTGGAGGCTGAGCAGTGCCAGCCTGAAGGACAGAAGGAAAATAGCAGAAGAGGAAACTTGAAGTCAGCTTGTTTTCTTTAACAGTTTGTTTGCTTTGGGAGGAGGAATATACAACCTGCAGAGAGGTGGGGATTTTGAGGGTGGAGGCTGTTTTGTGGAGACTCCTGTATCTTTGAGATTCCTAATCAAGATTACTGTGGTTCACTCCTGCCTGCATCCCAGGGGAGGATGCATGGTCCCCTGCCAGGTGACAGCACCCAACCTCTATGGGAGGATGCCCCACACAGCTCTGTGTGGGAATCTGCTCCTCAGACTTGGTCTTAGATCTACACTGTTAATTGCCCTGTTGGGAAGCACACACACAATGTAGTCTTCAGTGGTGATCTATTGGCCCCTGCTCTCCCCACCATACTGGGCACAGGTATGGGACCACATAAAGAAGCTCCTTCTGGCAGCAGCCTGAACATAGCAAATTTGTGCTGCTGAGGAAAACCTCACTTGCCTGGGCTGCCAACATGGCTATTCCCATGAGCTGTAGAACACATTAAACATTTAAAAAAAAAAAAAAAGATTACACTTGACAAAAGGCAAATGAAGTTTAGTTTGACACATCTTGTTATTCTGAGGTGTTTGTGGGAAAAGGCAAACTTTGTCAGTATGTCACGAAGTACTAACACTTACTGGAGGTCAATAAAGGGACGTGTTTGCCTTGAAAAAAACACTTATCACTAACTTTTGATTTACCTGTTAGGTTTCAAAGATGGGGTGCAGGAGGATGGAAGCCAAGACCTTTGTGACGAAGAAGCAGAGACTTCTCTAAACTGAGATGGTGAGAGTTGAAAGTAAGTTTTGCCTTGACAGCAGCTGCGAAAATCAAAACCTTTTCCAAGTTTTTTTTTATGTGAATCACAGGAGGTGTCACTACTGGGATTTGCATCCAAACAGGACCCCTGCAGATTTCTTCAAATCCTGGCGACAAAGGTATGACATTTATGATTTGCGACTGTTATTCCACATGTGTGAAATGCCAAAACAAAGCTTTCCAAAAGGCAACTTTTATTTGTGACTGATGCAGTTTGTAAACAAGAAAGTGCCAACATTGAAGCACTGTCTGGTTCAGCTTAGGGTACCAACTGCTTCCCAGGTAGAGATGTTGCCTGGAGCTGATTTCACCAATGATGTTAACAATGCTCTTTCAATAAGGAGAGTGTTATTACTGTACAGCTTTGGCTTGTCTAATAGGTATGTGTGAAGTATCTGCATACTTTTAGCAATGTGGTACCGGGTAAACAGTGGAAATTTATCTCATAGGAAATAATTTTGATGAGTCAATTCTTTATTTGCTTAGATATTTTGCCCTCAATGATGGTACAACCAGCACTGGTAAATCACCAAATATGGATGCCAAGGAAAAATTCCCCAATTTATAATATTTAGGCATTTTTATAAGTTTTTGTAACTGCTGATGGTAATTCAGATCATGTCATTATTAGTCCCATTACCGCTGTTTTAGCCATCTTCTTGGTTATTTTTCTCAATAACATCTTCCAACAGTGACTGTTCCATAAGTTAAATGTATGATATGTAAAACATTTGTGCTTCCAGTTTTAATTTTATTGCATTAGTTTACTTAGGAGTCTCAGATCTATCTCATGTAGATTATTCATCTATCCACTCACTTCTTCATATCTTCATGTGAACTAATCTGCAGTACAGAAGGCAGAAGGCTTGTGCATCAAATCACTTTTATTTCCATTCTTAGCAATAATTCTTGCTGCTGCATCTTCTTCTGTGAGTCAACCAGATCTGTGACACCAGTGGAAAGGATGCTTCTTTTATTTTTCTTTAACAGTACAATACATTTAGTGTCATTCTCTCACTTAACACACCTTTACAATTCAAAAATTGTTCCATGTGTTAAGATTTAATTTTGAAATATTCATTAGTTTAAAGATTTATTAATTCTTACAGCAGTTCTACCTTCCTGAATTTCGAGTGGTTTTCTTTATCTGTATCCAAATAATAGTACTATCAGCTGACATATTCTATACACACACACACACGTACTTATATGTAGTTATATCTATCTCTCTCTAGGTATGTATATGTTTGTACATATATACACACATCTGAACTGGCTCTGCTTATTTCAGTCAGCTTTTCAAACAACTCTACCTTCATGCTTTCTGACTATAAGCTGTATTGGCACAGGACAATTTAGAAAATAATTAATTCATTAACTAATCTCAAGGATACCTGATATCAAAACCAACAGAAACAAAAACTTTTGGGGCTTCATCTGTTTGAATGAACACGTAGAGAATTCAGATAGTATGCAAGTAACTCAGAAAACGTTTATGTGGAAAATTGCCCATGCATTTTATTACTTGTTCATATAAAAATCTCAGTGCACAACTTAGCTAAATTACCAGCAAAGTTAAATTAGGCATGCACACTTAGAATTAAAAACACCCCTTCTGCCTGCCACACTAGTTCATAGGAAACAGGAACATAGAAATACCTGCTTTTCAACCTGTCTGAAGACAGTCTGCCTGGGTACCCACAAAACAGATTATTAATAGAAAAACTCGACTTAAAAAAAGACACTTGAAAATTACAGCAGAATGCACTTCTGCTCTGGTATTGTTATATGAATCACACCAAAGCACCAATTCTCTTATCAGAATAACACAATAGTCACTACTAATAACGTTGCAGTGTCCCATTTGTAAGTTGCAGTGTTTTGGAAACATATAATATTTGGAATATTTTAGTATTAAAAATAATGGCTCATATGATTTTTTTATTATTATAATTTCCTTATATTTGCTGTTCTCTCAGACAGTACTTCATATATACATAAGCCAGTCTCTTTTCTTTCATGTAGAAAATATCTAAATCATGTATTTACAAACTTAATTGGACTAGTCAGCTTGCTGAGGTACATCTGTAGCTGGAATTAAGCTCATATGTGCCATGATGCGTATAGAGGGAAATCTCTGTGCCTTCAAAGGGCAAAAGGTCCAGAATATGAGGGGTTTGGACTCTGCAGAGGGTGTAAGACCAGGTTGTGCTGCAGTACTAGGCATGCTTCTTGGAATAAATTTGTGACACTCCTTGGAAGAGATTGCCTCTGTTTGTGAGATTGAGGGGTCATATGATGATTTTAATCAAGGCAGGGCTATGTGGCAAACGTTCATGTGAATCTATATGTTGTCATGTGAACAAACATGACATTTAAAGTGACCAGGGGAAGAAGATGGAAAACATGGGTTCAGGATTCTCTGTCTTTCTTTTTTTAAGCAGCTTTCTGACAGCCAGACTTGCAGAGGTATTTGGGTACTGGAAGATGCAGTAAATGTCTAGTGGAGCTTCCAGACCTTTTTGCAACAATAATGACATATGGTCACAACATAGGCTACAGAATCTAACCAAGGATTTTAAAAGATCTAGCAAAGGAGCTCTCTGAACCATTAATGACGACTTTCAACAAATCTTGGTGCCCTGGGGAGGTTCAATAAGGCTAGAAGAAAGCTTATATAGAGCCAACATTTAAAAAGGTTAAACGGGATGACTTGAGTAATTATAGGCCTGTCAACCTGACATTGATCCTAGGCAAAATACTAGAACAGCTGATATGAGACTTGATTAATAAGGAATTAAAGGAAGGTAATATAATTAGTGCCTTTCAACATGCGTTTATGGAAAATAGATCTTGTCAAAGTGGCTTGGTATCATTTTTATGAGATTACAAGCTTGGTTGAGAAAGGTAATAGCACTGATGTAATATACTTAGATTTCTGTAAGAAAGGGGAATGCTACAAAATCATTGCAGCAAACATCAAATGGATTTTAAAAATAGCTAACTGGTACATCTCATTATGTATTGTAAATGGGGAAAATTCATTGAGCAGGTGTGTCTCCATTGGTGTCCCGCAGAGAATGGTTCTGGATCCAAAGCTGTTTAACATTTCTAACCATGTCCTGAAAAAAAAAAAAAAAGTAGTCACCATAGATTACACTTAGAGACCACGCAAATACTAGGACAACAGACAATAATAAAGTGGATGTGTTGCTAATAAGGGACAAGCTACATGTTTTGGCTAAACTCTAATGTTTTCTGTCTACAAACAGCAAAAGTTGGCCTTACACGACCTTTTCTGTAGTAGATGTGACTGTTTAAATGACTTAGAACTCATTACAGGTGGATAATCAGTAAAACAGAACTTCCAACGCAGTGTGGAGCCTAAAAGGAGTCATCAAAGAATGTGCAGCAGGGAATGCCTGGCCTGAGCAGGGTGGGTTTATATTACTACTATGATTGGCATCAATACCATCTGTTTGGGAGTACAGGATCCTATCCTCAAGATGAAGAGGACTGGGATAAGACCCCCAAGAGTATGTGAGGAATTGGAGAGGTGGTTTATCATGAAAAGCTCAACAAATTCAATGTTTCTCCCAGAAAATAGAGGACTAATGAGATGAGCTGATAACTGTCCAGAATTACAGGATATATTTTGCCCAACTTTCACCATCTAAAAGATAGGAACATGGTCTAGGCTTACTGCTTTGCCACCCCTGTTCAGTCAGTGAAAAAGTTAGATCTCTCCAGTGGGCAACTAATCCTGTATGGAGATAGCTGCAATGAATTGCCTTCTGGTTGTACCTGTTTCTCTCAGTTGATTACAGAAGGATCCCTAAACACTGGGTGAGACAAGATGCTTCTTTTTTTTTTTGTGGTTAAAGCTAAATGAGATAATCCCACACTAATTGCCTCCATGGGGAATGTAATTTTTAAAATGAAGGCCCAGTCTGTTAAATAACAGTCTCTGAAGGTTGCAAGTTTTATAGGGACAAATTCAGATTAAAAATCAGGTGCACATTTTTTTCAGGGAGTGCAATTAACCTTTGGAGCAAATTATCAAGGGTTGTGGCACTTTCTACACCAGTGGAAATTTTAAAATCAAGATGGAATGTTTTTCTAAAAGATTTGCTCTCCTTTAAATGCACTGATTTGGGGAAGTTAAGTGATCTGTGTTGTACAAGAGGTCAGAGAGGATCATTGCTTTTGTCCTTTCTGGACTAATGATACCTGCCTTTATGTCTTGCAATGCTAGAACATCTTTTAAGTTTTTCCTTAAGTCTTACGCCATTCCTAAATTTCCTTACTGATAACAATAATTAGAATCCCCTACCTTGCCAGACAAACATGTTAAGGACTTAAAGTGTGTAATTATCCTGGAAATGAAGGCCATATAAAAATTCAGGGTGTGTTGAAGAAACATATACGATTAAAGTAGATAGACCTCAAGTAACATTCATGGCCCAAGTGCTAATTGTGTGTTAGTTTCATTGGAGATGGATGCTGACTGGTTACCAAATCTATTGCCAGCTTCCATATAACTAGGGCACAAGTGTCTTGAAAAAGACACCCAGTGTTTTCAAAAATATCCCACAAAATGTCCCATGATTTTCTTCGTGCAATAGGTGCTGGAGCAAGGCCAGATCCACCCTGTTCTTGGCCTCCACACCCTGATGGTTCATAGTTCAGTCTAGAAAGGTCACACCGTTGACGTGGGGTTAAGTGAACAGGAAAGCCATTAAAATTTATGTGATTTTGGCAATGGGCTATATTTTCCCAGTCTCAGTTCTATAACTGTCTGTATAAAAAAAAAAAAAAAAAGGGGGGGAAAAAAAGACCAAGAAGAGAAACAGGGAAGGATTAGAGACATCCAGAGAAAATTTTTTTCAGTCTGACTTTGACTTGATCAACTAGGTTGAAGTCTAAATCCCCATTGCCAAAGGACAGTTAGATAGTACAATTCAGAAGCATTCAGAAAGAGAAGTTGAACAATGTCTAGTGCTGGACACAAAGTTTCCATTTACATTGTTTTGGATGACCAATTGTTTTTTATGCTTCATGAAAATTATCTACTGTGGAATTTTTCAAGATTTCTCTTTAAATATGTTCAAACATACAAATGTTAAACTGAAAAGTATCAGGAGCATGTATTTTAAAAGCCATTATGTTGGCTGGTAGAAATTGTAATTCAGATACCTGCCAAGATGCACTGTAAGCTAAGATCAGAACATACTCCCTATTTAATATAAATATAATATGTTCTTACAAATATTAGTTGTTCTGCAGTTTCTCAGCGAGACGGGAGAATCACGGAGCCAAAGAGCTAGCAGAGAGTCAGACTAGGAAACACATGAGCTATAATCCCTTCAAGTACCATGACATTTTAAAATCAAAACTCATAGCCTTTCGATGAACATTTGGAAAAAAAAATTAAAATATTAACACTGAGGGACAAGTGAGTATTCTGGGAAGAAACAGAGACATTCAGACACATAAGTAGGAAAGAGCACATGAAAAATAAATAGGCAAGATAAACTGAGAGCAAACTGAACAACTGGTATCACGCTGAGTGATTTCTAAAGGAAGAGATTTGAGAGGCCAAAACAATTGTAGCTAGTGTGTGTCTTAAATCCATGGGTCCTCAGTGATGTCCCTTGATGTAAGTGAGGGCAGGGTTTTATTGCTGAAAATTTTGATGTATGTCCTTTAAGGAACTTTTGAGATGCAGGTCTCAGGATCATGGATCAGGTGCTTCACTGTTCACATGACCGCTAGCAGGTTCCCATCCCCACCTGCAGCACAGGAACCTACAGGCTACACAACCATTGGCATGGAGCTCATGATGCTCAGATATAAGTACAAACCAGCAGAATTCTGACAAATCTGTGGGCTTTACCCCTCTGCAAAACAGAGATCCTGGCATTGGGCTAGGTGGCCCAACACCCTTGGCCTCCTTTTTCCATGTGCTTTGGGATCTCTTTTAAAAAACTCTCACAACATTCTGGGAAGGAGGGGAAACCCCGAAGGTCCTTGGGCTTTATGGTCAAAACTCCTTCACTTGCCTTTAGTCTATATGTTGGGCTCTGTTTTTCTTTACATTTGAGCTGGGCACACTGAGCCTCTTGGCTGAAAATGTTGAATACCAAGAAGGGGAAGAAATTTGCAGTCAACCCAGAGAGATGCACCATTGTGGCAGAGCATCTTCTGAAAGCAAGATCAGCCATACCTCACCAAGGAAGTTTCTCCACCTGGAATGCAACGAAGTCACACCTTTGTGACTGTAACTTATCCTGCCCATACTAGAGGCTTCTGCTTGTCCCTGACACTCAGCAAGCAGTTGGTCAAATGCTCCCTGATAAATTCAAAACAAACCCAACCCAAGAGTCATAGCCAGGCCTTACTTCCCAACTTTTGCTATCCATGATGATTTTCTGCCTGAATACATATAAAAGGAAGCAAATGGGAATTCAAATTCTGTGACAACTCATTATAGTTTTTTCTGCTTCAGTAACCTTATTGATTACAGAAAAGACTGATTGAACGTATGCTTCATATTTTTTTTTCCCCGAACACTTTCAATAAATCCCCTTTATGTGCTGCAAAAAAATTAAATAAATAAGTAAAGTGTGTCTTCCTGACAGCTGGCTGTGTAGAGTAAACTTAGAGCACCTGCTTTCTTCTCTTTTGTTCATTTCTTACTGTTAAATGAATAACACTTAACACTAAATAAAGAAGGAGGGTGACCATGGCTACTGCAAAAGATTCAAAGGCAGTCTGTGCGTTGCTTGTAAAGAACTGATTGCAAACATGTACTGTACGGTGGACAGATAACAATATTCCTACACGATAATCTAGCAGTAATTCACATTGTGGTTTAAGTGCCAGATTCTCATGAAAGCCACCGAATAATCTAAGGCAACCCTACTTTGTCTCTGGCAAATTTAACTGATAACACATTTAAAGGTGCTGGTAGGACAGGCAGTGTCCTTGAAAGCTGACAGAAGGGGACACAAGCAACTATACCTTATTTTGGTCTCATCTGTAGGAGGGTTTGGGGAAAAAAACACCAACCTTCTTGAGGTCTTGATTATTTTGTCTGTAAATAACCATCTGCTTCTTTCTGATCAAGAGCCAGCATAGTAAGGTATGACCCCAGGGAAAGCTGTGATTGATACTCCGCCACCTCTGTTAGCAGGGGTGCTGCACAAAAGATAGCGTTAGGCTCACCAGTGGCCCGTGATGAAAAAGAATACACTTTCTTTAAAAATGTAAATGATCTGATGTTATAAAGGGATGCAGGTGGCATAGGGGAAAAGCCTAGCCATCAAACACCTCATTTCTGTCATACCTACCTACCCTCCCCTCTCCTGCTCGTTTGTTGGTCCAGCTGCTGATCTTCACTCCGGAGAGGGAGGCTGTGCCGCCGGGGCCAGATACGGTAGGCAGGCTAGCACTGGCCACCCGAAGTCACATCTTTGTCACTGACTCCTCACTGACTCAGAGTGTGACCTTGGACAAGTCCCCTAAGCTCTTTGTGCGTCATTTTATCTACGGGTGAACTAGATCTAATACCTTTACTGAGGATTATGGCAATTAAATGCTGTTTGTAAAGCACGCCAAGATTCTCTGCTACTACAGAAATGCATATTGTGGCTATGAGTTTGCCGTGCTGATCGATTGCAGCACACCAGTGAGACTACCTACTAAGTTCCTGTGTTGTCTTCCTCATTTCCAAGGACTTTGGGGACCTGTCCTGAAAAGCAGAAGCGTTTAAGAGATCAAGAGCTTTTTTTGCAGAACAAAATGGTTTGAGTTGCTCTTGTTCTGTCACTTGTGGCAGTCCTTATGACTGCTGTGTTTAAAAAAGAATAAATCAACTGCTAAGAAGCGTTTCTGTCTATTCAACATTTGAAAAATCAGCTGCTGAGAATTGTTTCTGGCTCTTAAGTGTTTGTATCCTTCTCTGCAATCCAGCATTTGCACTGGTAAAGCACTGGTTGTTACCAGGCAGAAACTAGTGGGGAAACTGTTCAATGAATTTAAGAAAAAAGCAGGGTAGGAAATAGGTTATAAACCCCTCTGGTGTCTGGTGGATTTTTTCACTTAGGTATTTCAGCCTAATGTGCTTTTAGTGGAAAGGTTCCAAAATGTACAACGGGGGGGGGGAAGAGGGGGGGAAAAACTCCCAGGGAAAATAACTAGAGGTAAATTCAGTGTTTTTCCACTCCAGTGACCACAACCTTTGCTTTTATTCTGGTGCAAACAGCTGCAGGTGCCTCAAGTCAGCCAGTTCTATCTATCTGCAATGTCATCCATGTTTACTTGCAGCACTGGACTTTCGATTCTGTCAGGGTGCCAATCCAATGGGCCGCCAGGCACTGCAGCTGACAGTCAAATCTGTAATGCTGAATCCTTCTTCTGGAAAAAAGGGCTAAAGAGGTTAATACACTCAAGTAAGGATAAACACACCAGCTGTTATAGTTTCTAATATTTAATGTCATTATCAAATAAAATAACTCCTAAGAAATAAAAAATATGCAGCCTCCAAATCACTAATCTTTGTTAGTATTAATAAATTATCCAAAAAGCCTACACTATAAAGTAATAATGGAAAGTCTACAATTAAAGTCATATTTGCTCTTCTGCTCTGCTGATGTTGCTCACTGCTGATGCCATTACCTTTTGGTGTTTCATCAATACTGGTATCAAACATTGCACGGTATCTATAGGATAATCAGGGATGGATTATTGGAATGTAGAGGAATATAATTGAACTTCTCTCTTCTTTTTTTTCTTTCAAAGTGTTTATTGAAATATTTTCTCTATCTGATTTACTGAATGTAATTATTCAAAGATTTCATGACTATTAGTCTTTCTCTTTTACAAAAATCTGCTTAGCATCATAAGAATAATGAGTCCTGCACCAAAGAGAGCGCTTTTGTGTGTGTTTGTGTGTGAAATCTCAAAGGACGTCCTCCAGAACTCATTACTGGGACTAAACACTTTTTAGAGTCAGGAAGTGAATATATGTTTTCTTCCACCGCTGTTCGTCAGTGTGGATGAAACAGAGGATAACTTGAACGCATTCAGAAAGGTTGAGAAATACACACAAACACACAATAGAGGAGGCTCCACAGCCTGCAGAGCAGCCTGCAATGAGCTCAGCTTCTGGTTTATGATTTATGTTATAGCAAGACACACTTGCTACCTTGTACTTAGAGGTCTATGACCAATTCCATAAAAATCCTTGAATTTTAGGATTTATTAGTCAGCCATTTCAAATTGCATCAGACTGAAGCTTGTCAATTTAGTTACGCTTACTTTTTTGGATTTACAAGATTTGATCTAAATTTGTTTCTCAGGTTATTGCTTAACTGTGAGCAAAGGCACAGAATTGGTGGGGACTTTGGGGTATGACTGTGTCCGTAAAGGCGGTACTGCTGCTCAACGTGGGATCACCGCTCTCACCAGCCACTTTGAGGCACAAAAATATATATTTGCCCTCGTTGTGTATCTCTCCAAACACACCTTAAGTGTGACTAATGTTCTTTTGCTGGCTTTCTCCGCACAGGTGCATTTATTTCCTGCACTGTAGTTTTTAACAATGTATGGATTATGGAAAAAAAGAATAGATTTGTTTTTTCCTACCAGTATAATACCAGGGGTAAGGTAGAGCTGACTGAATCACAGGAATTCCTTCCCACAAGAAAATGGTAATTTTGAAATTATTCCTCTCCTTTCTCCCTTCGAATTGTGAGATTTTCAAATTTGTTTTTAAACTTTTTTTTTTTTCCTTGGGAAATGCTCTCCAGAAAAACAAAAAACAAAAAACAACAAAAATCTCTTCAGGGGAAGCAAACTGGAATTTCTTGGGGCTTGCCAGCTGCCTGCCGAAAAGGAAGAGCGGCAGGAGCCTCGTCAGCAGGCTGCTGCAGGCTGGCCACCCCATGCCTGCCTCTCCTCCTCCTCCTCCTCCTCCTCCTCCTCCTCCTCGCCTTCCCCCTAGCCTGGCTGCTGGGGAGGCAGCTGGGCTGCAGGGCCGGCAGAGAGCCAGGGCACTAAACCTCCCCTCCTCCCTCTTCCAGACCTGCTGCATCTCCCCAGCTGCCTGCCTGGAAGACTATTGTCAATTTTGCTCTCTCCCTGCAGACGACAACAAAATCGACAGGGGCCTTCCAGCCAAGCAGCCATGGAGCCATCAGTTTGATTTTTCCTAATAGAAAATCAGAAATTTCTGGCAAAATTGAAATTTTCCCATAAAAGAAATCCCGATTTTATAAAAGGCATATTTTTTCCCCTGGAAAATCATTCCAACAGAACATTCCCAGCTGCTATAGTTTGACAGACCTTTGAATTAAAGTCTATAGAAAAAAAATGCTTGTGTGCTTGGCTGTGATAAGGGCAGGTAAACGGAGTCAAATGCAAATAGAAGCTGCCTGAGAACCAATGTGCTGGGTCCCACCATCTAAGGATCAGGTCCAGGGTATTTACATGACCTTAAAGGAGCTATAGGGGATTGTATCTTTACTATAAAGTACTAGAGATGATAATTAAGACTTATATAGCAAGGTTATGTCTCTTTTGAATAATTTACACAGGTCTGAACTCTCGTGAGAATCATTCCCAGCTCGCAATTACTACCGAACTGGTTCAGAAAAGTATTCAAGCTTTTGTGGCCTCATCAAAATAGAAACCTTTTCAGCAGCAGCACATCAGACACTGCAAGAGAGAGGGGAAAAAATTGAAATTTCACCCAGAGTGGTGCTACAAAGTCACCTTTGTCTCTGTTTTATCTGCGTGCTGTTGGGGGTGATTCTCTTGGTGGTAAATGATCCGAGGTTCCTGCCTGTGTCATCTGCACCTATGGATTTTGGGAGAGAGGGGCTCTGGTGATAGAGATGTTGGGGAATCTCAATACATGCCCTAAGCACACCTTTCAAAGGGGTGTGAGATGAGAAGACGCAGGCAGTCATGACCAGCATCTCATGCAGGTTTCCTTTTCCAAGTCTGTGTCATCTCCAAGTCTGTGATGAACACATTTTCCTTCCTTCCAGCTGCAAGACTGCAGATTTGACTTGGAAATGCTTCCACTTTTGTGGTTTTCTTCTAGCTAGGACAGCTCAGTTGGATCAAATACCAGCACCTGATCTCCAGAGGAGTGGGGAGATTGGTGCCCAAGAACCCAGGTTGTTAGTGCCTGAATAGGATTGTAGAAGCAATTTTGAAAATATTTCCTTGTGATCTGACACTACCTTTATCCCAGCGACCTTGTAACAACGGTGAGGAGCAGATAGCACAGTCTCCGCTCAGGCAAATCTCCCACTGAAGTCATCTGGAGCTTTATCTGAACAAGAGCTGTAAGAGGGTCAAATGTAGCTTCATTTGTGCTTCTGAGTGGTGCGAGGCCTTGTGCAGACTCTTTGCAGCAGGTGAGTTTTTCTCCAATGGGAGCAGCTTTTCATGGAACAACACAGAAGCCTTTTAATGCTCTGGAGATATTTTGCAAGTAAAGCACCATTAAGCAATCAAAACACAATACAAAATAAGTTTATAGATGATTAGATGTGAATAAGAATGGTCAAACCCAGAGCGAACCCATGGAGATGTGGCGAGGTGAAGCCCCTCTATGTGGCACTCAGCGGACAGGATGCCTCACCGTAGGGCTGCAGGATTGGTCCCCCATGGTGGCCACACATTGTATCTCCTCTGGTATTGATTGTATCCCACCTGAGATGCTTGTAATAGGGAGGCACAGGGGGGTGAGTAAGAGGATGCAGTGGCAGCATTTTTTGTGAATGCTCTAGCCTGTGAAGATATAAAACAAACCCTTTATTTGCATGTAAATATTTGCAATTGATTCTTGATAGTTTTGTTTTCAAATGTTCATTAAAACTTCTCTCCCCTATATTTTATTCATATAGCTTAGTCTTTGGCTAACATCTTTCATAAAGTGCTGAAATTTGCCCTTGAGGCATCAGATGGAGTAGTCAGATTGTCAAATAAGTCTCCTAATTGAAGTTAACGCTGGCACAATATTTGTCTTTTGAAAATAAACATTGCCAGCAAAGTTGCAGGTCCACCACTCTGTGTGCGCTCTGTCAGTGCTGGAGAACCATGGAGTGTATAGCAGAAAAGGGGGAGTTTGATATGAGAAATAGGTTAGAAAGTAGTATGTTAGCATATTGTTTCAGTGAAATACCAAACATGCTAGAGCTTATCAAAACAAAACCAGCAAAAGCTGATTTTTATATTGAAGTCACATGTTAGCAGCTACAAGGAACAAATAAATATTCTCTTTAAGCAATGTATTTGCATTTTTATATCTTAAAGGATCAGAAGCAGACATGGGAAATCAATAATTCTCCTTGCACTATATGAAATTAATCAGTAACTTTGGAGACACTCTGTATTTAAGAAAACAAACTGAATGAACATCACATGGCTTTTAAAGACGTCCTCGTGTAATGTTCCTGGTGGGTTTGAGGTGATAAGGGACTGACTATTTTCCAGTGCAGTGCCTACAAGAAAACCAGAACATGAGACAAAACAGTGTTTGATGATGCCTGCTCCAAGATGAATCATGAAGTGAGTGTAAGTGCAGTCATAAGAAACCTGATAGTATATTGTGTGTGTTAACCATCTGTGAGGGAAAAGGTCATAGAGCTGGGTTTTGCTACTCACCTTGAGTGCTGTCTTATGTCTCCATCACAAATCTGACAGCTGGCTTCAGCAAAGTGCTTAAAATCACTGTCCTCCTGAAGCATGTGCTCAGCTTGATGGAAGTAGGACATGTACTTCAGGAGTGGACTGCTTCAGGTACCAGGTGATATGCAAGTGTAGCAGAACATGGCATGTAATGAAGCCCCTGATGCCTGGGTTTCCCTTTTTCCCATTCACACTGTTAAGATTAAAAATTTGGTTTGTATTTGCTGTTATTTTGAATAAGAATCTTCCAGGAATAATTCATCATAAATGCAGAAACTGTGCTCCATAATAACCAGTTAGGTAATGCCACCTGTCTCTGCTCCCTAGCTATTTGATTTTATGCAACAAATCCAGAAGCAATATAGGGGTGTGCAGCATTTGCTATTCAGGTTCATATGACTGGCAGGTCTCCAAATTCACAGTAGGTCATAATTCAGATACCTGGGTTCTACTTCACCTACAGTGAGAGGGCTGTTAGATAAACTGAAGCCATTAACAGCAGGTGATCAGACAGCTCACTCCTGCCTTAAGTCTCTATCCTGGCTGGGTAGCTCCCTGGGTACTTTGTCTGACTCCCCTTGAGTCTTCTGCTAAGCAATCCCATTCCCAATCTAAGCAAATACAAATGGTCCAAGAGTGCTAATGAAACAGCTTCATTTAAAAAGACTATACAATAACTGTAATCATGTAGTATACACTGATGGTGGTGGGATGTCCTTTGCGCATCTCCTGCTGCCAATGAGGACAGCTGCTCCATGCTGCATACCCTAATGGTTTCAACCCAGACCAATGCAGAGCTGGCCCAAAGATGCCTTTGATAATCCTTCTGCAAGCAGGGCCTGAATGGGTTCCAGACAAGCCTGGGACTGTAGTGGAGGAGGGAGATGGTGTAAAGTCATCTGTGTCCCTCGGTCTCCCCAGCCGAAGAGCACTTGAGAACTAAGTGCTCTTGCACATGCTACAGTAAGGACAGAGCACTCGCAATGAGGGCGAGTGGCTCTGAGCCATGTGAACCAAGTCCTGGAGCTTCAGTTTAAAGCACTAATACCCTAACGGGACTTCCACTGATAAAATAAAACCCGCTGACTTTGAGATGTACAGAGTGAGGCTTTTGTATCAATGTAATACAAAACGTGAATTGCCTGCTGGGAAGTGAAGGCTCACTGATAGCACGGGAGCAATAAAGAGCTGATCCTACTTCCATTAACTTTATTGTGAGCAGACCCAAAATATTTAAGTGGAGATTGGCATATCTCGTCTATCTAATCTAAAGTATCTCAGAATTTATGTTATGGTATCAGCCCTGAGACAGACAGATGAAATATTACTCCGACTACTTTTAATTTATAATCTTCATCTCACTAAACCTGCACCTACCTACTTATATGGTCCCCATTACCAAAGTAGCTGAGTGGCTGCCAAATATTTAGACATATAAATAAAACCACAGAGCTTATTTTGTTCCCTGTCTCCCTACTCCTGTAGTTTGTAAGATACCCTGTAAGGTCTGTTCTTATTCTGTTTAAGGTTTTGTGCATAAGTGGATGGGACTGGGAATCTCTGGGTTTGTTTTAAACTTTTTTTGGGAAAACAGGTATGCCACAAAAGCAGCATACATTTATTCTGAATATATTGAGATCAATGACTATAAGAAAGGATAAAAGCAAATGACTGAGCCTAGCTCCAGGAGCTTACATTGCATAAGCTCACAAACTTCCCCTGTTGGTTCACAGTCCGGATTGTTCCTGTCAAATGTCATGGGAGGTCATGTTGGTGGAAGGAGATGTGATATCTCAGGAAGCAAAGTCCAATACCCTGAATGGCTTTGACTATCAAGACAAAAACATTGGGCAAACCAAAGGAATTTGGGTTACTGAGTAAATGGGATGCAGTGTTTGGAAGTTTCCAGAACTTTCACAGGGCTTGTGGCTTCACTCCTAGATGTGATAAACAGCCATGGCAAAACTTCAAAGTAAAACAACTCATGGGTGTCCAATCTGTGTCCTGTGGTGGTGACTGTATACTTTTGGCTGGTCAGTCACATACGGAAAGTTGATTACCAAGGATTGAGTAAAGATGTGTGCTTCCTCTCTTTATAACAACATTAGTCCAGCCTCGAACATTCAGCACCACAGCTACCAGCTCCACAGAGAGGTACTCTCAGAGAATGTGGTGGTGGTTGTGGATGGAACAAGACACACAGGACCAAAGTTACCACCTCGTTGGGCTATGTACTCAGCCTGGTTTATGTCATGGTCAATCTCATCACATGACAATCAGGAGCTGCATCTTGGGTTCAAGATGGAACAACAGTTGCTCTGAGGTTGATCCAAAAGGAGAGGACCACAAGACACTTCAAGATGTGTCCTCCAAAGCTGTACAGGACTATATTTTCTCTCTTCTATTTCTGGCTACTGCTGAGCTCATGAATCTCCACCAATGGATAAACAGATAGCCCTGGACCCTTTTCATAATTTTTTCTGGATATATCCTTCCTCAATCTTATTCTGCACAAAACTTCTTGAATAGCTCATTTAAGGAGAAAACACTTGAAAAGTATATTAGCAAACTCTTTCAGTGGGGTAAAACCATCAACATGGAAAATTCAAGTTTTCAAGAGAGCCATTAAGTGTGATTAAACCTTTAAAAAGGGAGAACAATGAATGCAGCCTTGTATTTAGCAATTTCATATCTTTAATTGTACAAAGATTTTCTTTAAAAGCACAAGCCTGAAAGGAAGCTGAATGTTACAGTATTTACTGAAGGGAAGCAATGAGAGAAGGCCTGTTCACTAGCTAATGGAGTGAAGCCCAGAAATAATGACAAAAAAGCGGTAACGACCGCTCTCCAACGCAACATATATAAAAGAGGGAGCCATAAAAAGGCAACAATTCTTGACTTAGCTTTGAGTTTCACAATGACTATGATTACAGATAGCAAGTGGAAGAACATATAAGCTATGATGAAATCTAGTTGGCTTTGCAATTGAGATTCAAACAAAAAAAAACCCAACAAAAAAGCAACAGGGACATTGAATTTCTGTGACACAAATTTTGGATGGGGTAAGAGAAATGTGAAAAAAGGAAGAAAGAACAAGGCCATCAAAAAGTTCAGCAGAAAATGAATATATTCTCGTCCATTCCATCTAATAATAAACACAGGAGGGGCCAGATCCTCAGCTGAACTGAACTGGTAATGCCAGTGATTGAGCTAGGTTGCTGCTCCTGCAGATGTGAATACCGCACTGTCACACACATCCTGATACTTTAGTCTTTTCCATCTTGCAACATCTTTCATGTGCAGAGAAAACTTTGACTGTTGGAAACTAGAATTAAAAAAAAAAGAAGCTAAAATTAAAACATACAATAATTATATTTATGATACATTTAATGCTAGTTTAGTTGTTAGTGTTATGTTAAAGAAAAAACATTTTGATATCTTTTAATGATGTGTTAATTATCAGCTTTGTTTTTTCTTGATTAATATTTTTAAAAAGCAGTGTTAACATCTGATCTGTGATCACATGTGTACATGGCTTTCTTCATATATGCAGTACATATGCATGTACTTTCCCATGACAGAGATATGTTATCTCAGATGCAACCTTAGATGCACTTTAAATTTTATTGGGTGTGTTTCTACAGTGCTTTTCCTAAGGCCTTCCTATGAAGACTTTGAAAGTGCAACTTTTATTAGCTCATTTATTTAGAAAACAACAAACCCAAAGTTTTTCATACTTGTGGTTCTAGACAAATTAAAAGAAACCCAAACCAACCCAATCCAGAACCTTAAAGGTACAAAGTCCAGAAGGCAAATAAAAAACCCCCAGAGTATTGAAATTGCAACCTGATGACTGGTGGCAAGAGAGCACCAGCCCAGTGTTGGTGGTCCTAGGCAGGGAGAATGCAAAACAGAACACTGCAAACCTGGTAAACTCGCAGGGAGAAGCATGACTGAGGTTTAATGCTGTCACATAGAAAGATTGAGCAGAACCATATTAGCTCTCCAAGGCATTTGCCTAAACAAGTTTATTGCATTTACATAGAGAAGTAGGAACTGTAAGGCTGTTACTTAAAATCTTGACTACTAGCATGAGCAACGAAATAAAAACAAGTTGGGCAGGAATGGAGGGGTAATGTACTAATGGCAGCATATCGGTAAGCAGAAGGACGATGAAAATGGAGCCCATGTCAAAGACTAAAAATGCTAGTGGGACTGTGGGACAAACATATGAGAAATTTAGAAGTCTGATGCCTAACATAGAACCAGCAGCTTGCTGATGATGGCCATATGGGATATGTTTGGTAGAGGTGATCAGTATAAAGAGTCAGATGAAAATGCTGTTTCAGAGCAGCCAAAACTATCTGCAAATGCAGTCTCATTCACTGAATAGTTTAGGTTGGAAAAAAGAAGACATGCTGGAGAAAGACAGATACAATCCCTTCTTCAGGTCTGGTATTGAATCTGAACAGAGATTTGTGAGCCTGATAGCTTGCTTCACAAGCCTGATTTGTTTGCTTCACATGTTACTCCCCTCTCTGCAAAATCTTGCCTTGTACATATCACTAGAGCATCAGGACTATAGTAACTGTTAATCCTCTTTGCACTGGTGAAGTGATGGAACGTGTGTACACTTAAGACCAGCCTGGATTATCCTGGGATTCCCTATTTTTCTCTGGCCCAGTGTATAATTAATTACTCAATGCAAAGTAACCTATTTGAACCTTGTAAGAGAGCTCGAGATCTGATCCAGTATTGGGTGTGGTCCCCCCTCAGCACAGGGCTAGACTAGAGACTTCCTAAGGGCCCCTCCAAACAGCTTTTCTGTGCCTTTGTTATGATATCCCACACCTAGTTAGGTGGGTGTTTGACAGGTACCGGCTCTTCAGTGGTTGGCATCTACCCCCACTAGTGAGTATGTACTTCTGCCTTGGTATTTCCTTTGCTTTTATTGTGTAACACTTAAACTGAGAGGTCCTGAAAAGACATGGGTTTTGGACATGGTAAACAGACAACAAGCACTGAGACCACAGTCCTGGTACTGAATTAGACCAGGTGCCTGAAGCTGGAGGCTCCTTGCTTTGAAAAATGACCCTGCCACTGAGACATGTTGAGTAAGTGGGCATAGCTGTCAGAAGAGTCCAGAGGGAGAGGTTCTCTTCAGGTTTGGCTATTAATTTTGGAACACTTACATTTTTAATTGCAGACAGTTCAATATTCTACTCCTGGTAGCTCTGAAAAGAACATCCAAAGTTGAGCCATAATTGTCATTAGAGGCACTGAAAATAGTTCTAAAACAATGTACTGGTATTTCCTGTAATCGCTTCAGCTCTGGAAAATGTTGACTGAAGGCAGCATCACAAAACTCTTGCCTGACAAAAGAAGAAGAGGACGATGCCTGTAATTTGGATTTTGCAGTCTGCCATCAACTAAGTTGTATGAAAATCAGTATACTGACAAGGGTGTTTGTGTGGGAAAGGTGAATGAAAATGCTCACTATGGACTACGTGCACTGAGGTTTTGCTAATGAAGAAACACAAATTATGCAAATACAGAGTTCCGTTGTCTAAAATAAAAACAAACTAAACTTGATTTCTCTGTGCCATAGCCCTTAACAATGGTAATAACAGGCACTTAAGCAAGTTGATATTTTGTGATCATAGTAAAAACATGACATCCTTATGTAAATGGAATCATGAATTGATTCATAAATGCTACATCCCTGACACTCCCAGAACTGTGCCATTTTTTTTCCAGTTAAACACTTAGGCAATTGCTCTTTATGGATAAGGCAGGAACATCTGGATGTACAATGGTTTCTACATTAGTGTAGTTGCCACAATATAGTAGGCTGTTTGCATCTACTAACTTGTGGTGACCAGAATCCATTATTTCCAACGGATACGATGGCAACCAGAAACATTACTCTCACAATACAGAAGAATGCAAATGCATTATCTCGTGACCCCCAAGGATATGGTATGTGGCACTGCTGTTCAAAAAGTTTTGAAACTGGTTTGCAATGTACTTATGTCTACTTGCTCATAGAAAATTACTCCTGTCACTTGTTTTGTTTTGACATCCAAGGAGAATTAGTGACTCGCATACATGAACTTTAAAATGTGTCCACATCTAGAGCAAGAGGGCTGGGAGTCAACAGGTTGAGGAGGCATAAAAGAAATGAGCTATTGTGGGCAGGGAGTGAAATAAAAGCTTGGTCACATGCAGAAATAGCAAACAAGGCAGTAGAGCTGTGGGAGAGATATTTTGGTTCCCCAAGGGGAGGGAGAAGAATGGTTAAACAAAGGTGTTTTAAAAAGTATATCACCAGGCCTTCACCTGTCATTTGCCAGTGGTGATCTAGCAAATCTTGTCCTTGTGCAAGTCCAACCTCTCTGGCACCCTCAAGGAAAGTGCATTTGCTTAAACTAAGCTGGAATTTGGCCCAGTAAAGTAAGGAAGAGAAACGTGCAACTGGAAGAGCACAGAGAGAAGCACACATTGGAAGCCAGGGACTGCCAGGATGAAAAATATCCTGGACGGATTAGGCCATCAAGATCATAAATGATAACTGTGCCCTGTTTTCTGAGCTGCACTGCCGCATAGGTGTGAGTGACACATTTTGTTGACTGTGACCAAAACTCAGAGTAAGCTGACATTTACTTCATTTTTTTTTTCTGTTTTTCTCCTAATTATCTTACTGTGATGAAATGGTAAAACTGTCTCCTTACCTTACTTGTGGATTTCTTATATCAGCAATCTGGTAAATAGATTTTACCTTAAGTCTTTTTTGCAGGGTCACTGAAGCCCTCCATTTCCTAGCTTTGCTTTATAATGCTTGATTTGGGATAAAGCATCCCCAGCTTGTTTTCACCTTTGTTTTCCTTTGCCTCACACACAAGTGCATGTGCACAGGCTTCAATTCTACTTCAGTGTAATTTCCTTCTCCTGTGACTTTTTTCCAAACAAGTTTTAAACACCCCAAGCAAAATTCTGTTTTGAAGTTATAGCAGCCTTTTAAAAACACACAACCAAAATTTGAGCTTTCTTGCTTGTTGCTGATTTGTGTTCTCTGCTATCTCATTGATCCCTAATCCAAATCATGAATTGGACTGTCTGTGGAATATGCTGGAATGACCAGCATAGCCACGCAAGAAGTCACTGTCTGCCTTCTGCTTTCCCTGATACTCTGGAGAAGGACAAGTTGGGCCAGGTGGGCATGTGGTACAACACATGCTGCTGGGCAGAAACTCCACCAGTGTGAGAGTAGGGGATGCAGCATCTCTGTGTACTCCCTCTGCATGTGGAGAAACATGGCACACTGGCACGAAGGGAGTGGGGAGAAGCAAACATCTCCCATTCTTTCACTTTGTTGAGGAAGCATTTGGAGAGAGGGACACATCTTCTGCCTGTTGGAAAGGAGCAGTTTGTAGGACCAAGTGCCTGGTGCATTTATTGCCCTCACTGACACACTGGTGTAAAGCTAGCACAAGTCTTCTCTGAGTGAGTGACAGAAAGTGAGTGCAAAAAGAAAAGAACATGGGCTAGATCAAATCAAATGTATTTAAAAATCCCAATGAAAGTTTAAATGAGTGCATCAGTCCCTCAACTAAGTGAGTCATGGTTTCTTAAACTGCCTACTGAAGTACCAGCTTCAGGGACTGTTAGAAATGCCTTTAGAGGAACACAGAAATGTGTCTGTAATGATAAATGTATCTAAAAATACACCCAACTCCTGCAAGATCCACTCTTTGAATATTTCTAAATTGCAGATAGCATGAGCCACGAGAGTCCACGAGCAGCCTGCAGGAATGCGGCTTCTTTGAGGCTCATCAGAAGTAACCCCGTCCCACACTCAGAAAAACCACTAATCGTGGTGCATGGGGGCTGCACTGTTTCCCTGGAGTTGAGAAGTACTGTCAGTCAGTGTAGTTTTGGCTTAGGAAGGTATTACCAGAAAACTAGCCTCTAAGAAGGAAAACAAGCTTCTGAAAAACTACTGCTGTCATAGAAATGTTCTATTTCTTGTAGCATTTTCCATGATATTTTAACCTATATTTCTGCACAGAGGAGGATGAAAATATTGGAAAAAAATATACTGTGCAAAACAGAAAACAGTAGTAATACTAATCCTGCAAAAGAGACATTTCTCTTGTCTTTAAACTGCTTTCCTCATATGATTGAAGCACACTGCACACACAAGAATTCTGTTGTACCGAGACTATTATCTCTGTGGTACCAGGTCAGCCTGTGGCTCAGCCAGTCCACTGGTGCACTAACCTTGATTGGAAGGATGCTGGAAACCGCATACTTCTAAGGAAAATGACAGTTTTGTTTTGGTTTTGGTTTTGGTTTTTTTTTCTCTCAAAAATTTAACATTACTTCCAGGTACAACAGATAAATCTGTCTCGTGTTGACTTTATCTAAAATAGTAGGCACACTTGAGTTTTGTTTCACCCAGTTTCACTTTGGTTTTTAAGGACAAAGATGTGGTTTCTACCACGTTTGTGAGAACTTGCCCCGCACCAGGGCCCTGTTGAAACAGTTCAAGTGCAGCCACTGGCTGACTTGTTATTTCCATGTCCATGCCAAGTGACTGGCACAGCTCATCGGCGGTGCCTGTGAGAGCTGGTGGGGAGTGCAATGGCTGAGAAGGTAAATCATAGAATAATTGCCATGGTGTTTTTAAGAAAATTATGGAGAGATGGGCAGGAATTTGACATGAGAAAGGATGGGAAAGCTGAATTAAGGGTCATCTGCTGCATTTGGGCAGGGCTTTTTTGTTGTCATTGGGTTTAGGGCATTTTTTATACCCATAAGGAAGGATAATGTAGTGTATGGATGGAAGTGAATCTAACTGCCTTGAAAACAAAATAAGCAAGCACTTGACCAAAGACACTTTGTGGGTACAATTGCTTATCCAATCCAATAGAGATGGGTTTCACAAGGACCCCCTCTTGTCCTGAAACATCTTATTCTCCTTGTTAAAAGGCATTTAAAAGCACAAAATACTTTTATTAAAAATGCTTTTCAGGGCTAAATGACGTTAAGAGCACTTTCTATAGCTTGCATTGCTGTTTAGGAGAGCACGCTATTTCTTTTTAATTTGCTCACTCAGTCCTGAATAACTTTTCATAGGACTCCAGACACTGCAGTGTGACAGCTAAACCAAGGAGCATCAGATGCAATGGAATTGCTCTACAAGCAACCTTGCCAAAGGCCCTTTTGCTGCACAAAGCTGGCTCTATCTTTGTATATTGAGGGAGCTAAATCAATGTTAAATGCTTGGCTCTTTTCACAGGACAATGACCAGGACCTAAGCTGCGTCCTTCCTTTTTGATTGACACTTGAAACGTTGAGTTGGAATCAGCCAGAGGCACTGCTACAAGCTTGAAGCCTCTGCTGGGGATAACAACTGGTGACATCTGCAGAAAGGCCGACAAAAGGCAGTTGAAAGCCGTGTTTGTTGCTTTCCCCTCTCAGATCTCCTCTCTTTCATGGAGCTCCTTACTTGCTTTAATATTATGATTCAGCACCTGGCTCTTTTGAACCTTGCTTTAAACTTCAAAAGGCGAGGTGGTATTAACAAACATGAAACGAAAAAGTGGCAGTAGTTTGATTTACTGTTGTCGTCTTATCAAGGGGGTTTTTTGTCACCAGCTGCCACTTTCTGTCATCTTTGGAACCATTATCATTTCTCTAAAATCTAAAAGACTCCACTTAATAACAGCTTTGAATACAGGCAGGATCAGTAACATATACAGTTCTGGGATGACAGGACCGTCAAATGAAAAGAAAGATGTTGCCAAAAAAAAAAAAAAAGAATCCTTAAAAAAAAACACCAATAAAACAAATAAAAGCTGTAGTACTTCTAAGTGACCTTGATTTCAGAATTAAACAAATCAAGTGCAATTCCATTGTTCTTTTTGGATTCATTCTGCACTTTCCTTGCAACATTTCTTTTTTATTCTCAGGACTAAGGACTAAGAGAAAACAAAGCCAAGGCTTCCAGAAAAACTGCTCAGCGCACAATGAGCACTTGGTATCACATGAGCACCGTAAGCTCTTCACTTGTAAAAGCGCCAGTGATAATTACCAGTCTCGTTTCACTGCTGTCCTACGGCAGCAGCTCTCATTCAGGCCGAGATGGAGCTTTGAAAGCTGCCTCACCAGGACAGACTCACTGGTCGGAAAACTGTTTAACTCTCACTTTTACAGCACCTTTCCACCTCTCCCTGACGTCTTGCCCAATAGTGCTGTGCTGCAGCTTCAGCTGCCAGGGCAGAACTTGAAATGCCTCATCAGGCTGGTTTGCCTATCATAGCTTTCCAGGTTCAGTTAAAAGCAATCAAATAAATACGAACAGGTTTCTGGTCGTAGACCTACTGCACTTTCTCACTTGCCACCTCACCGTCCTCTATAGAAATATCACCCTTACCCCTTTTGTTGGCTGTTTGATTACTGTATACACAAAGAACTTACCTGGAAGGAGAAATTTCTCCTAGTGCCTTCTAAACTCATAAATTATTTGATGGACATCCCATTACCAGAAGTGGCTTTCATCATACACAGATTTGAACTTGAGCTTTTGCTTCTGTGCATTTTGGCAGTTATTTCCACCTGCGCAAAAAGAGGGAAAATCACTCCAAAACCACAGGGATCCTCTCTCCTGTCCCCAGTGAAGTGTTTTCCTTCCCACTGGCTATGTGCAATGCAAAGCAACAGGGAAATTGCTGCTCCAGAATTTCCCCATTGACCCTTTCCAGACCCTTTTCATCACAGGAATCATGAAAGTAGTGAAGTGGGAATCCTCTGTAATGTGAAAATGTTGATGTCCCAGCTGATGGAAAACTAGGATAGCCAGAATCCAAAGTTTAGTTGGGGGTTTTGGGGTTTTTTTTTATTGGCATGTGACAGAACTCATACAGAAGTGAGATGTCAGTTGCTAAAAATACCTATCATCTTCTGATGGAAAAGCTCACAGCATAATCACACCGAGGTTTTCTCACGGAGCATGTCCACATTTGAAATTTTAGTCATTTTAACAAGTGTTAATTGCCACATGCTAACTAACAGGAGTGTGTATGGGGAAGATGTCATATATTTATTTGTTCCAGACTTGGAACATATTAGAATATAGGCTCAGTTTCAGTTTACTGTTGTATGAATGGATGTGTTACCCAATTACAAATAAAAGATATCACACGAAAATTTAAATAAGGACCTTTCCTCTGTGTATTCTTTTGATGAGGAAATCCAGAATGTGTTTACCATGTTGGGTCAAGTGAAAATCTGAGTTTGAGCCTATTAAAAGTGCCTGTGACACACCAGACCAGAAGCCATGTGCTTATGCAGGGTGGAGAACAACAGACAAGTGGTTTTTATTTTACCTATGAAAAACAAGAAATTCTGAGAGAGAGAACATACATCTGAAAACGTCAGTGCAGTTGGATCAATGCCCCTGAAAGGTTTGGGACAAATGCAGGGAAGAGCTGATGACTATATTATAGATGTACATATATAATTAATTTGTGTAACTCAACCACTATATGATCACTCCTATATATTGTCAATATATTTATAACTATATCAGAATATAAATACAACATATATATATATTTATATCTGCATATGCATATAATTATACATATAATC
This sequence comes from Brachypteracias leptosomus, assembly GCA_013401335.1. Taxonomy (NCBI): domain Eukaryota; kingdom Metazoa; phylum Chordata; class Aves; order Coraciiformes; family Brachypteraciidae; genus Brachypteracias; species Brachypteracias leptosomus. Next base: position 223,052 of record VYZX01002900.1, on the reverse strand, counting down.
ATAGGAGCATATGTATATATATTGAACATACAGGAGCTGAATTTCGGCTTTATCATTTCCTTGGCAGATGTTGAAAATGAGAAAATTGAGATCAGTATTTTCTTAGAATCACTGACAACAGCATTCAAGATAAATACCTGGCAGGCTAAGAAAACTCAGTGTGCAGTAAAGTCAGAGCATCTGGTGAACCTGCAGATGTAATCCCCACATCTGATCCATACCTTTATAGTCTCTACAAATTGCCTAGCATAAATTCCCCGAATGAGAAAGGTGTGCAGCAGTAAAACAGTCCCACAGTCTACCAGGAGATTTCCAGTGCTGGCACAATGAGCCAAAAAAGGGAACTGGAGGATTACATCAAATCTGTGATTCAAGATGAAAACTACTGATGTTGGGGAAATACTTTCAGAAGGAAAGTATCTTTATGTGGAAAGAGGCACATAAGTGAAAGGGGATGGAAATGTCCCAATACTCTAGTTTATTTCTAGATTTTAACAAAACAAACTCAAAACAAACAGACGGAAGCATTGCAGGGATTCAGTCAGGTCCAGTAACTCATACACAAATTTACAAGTAGTTTAGTCAACATGCAACCACTCCCAGGCTTGTAGAATGAGAAAAAAAGGTAATATAGAGATATCTGTATGAATCAGCTTTCTACACAGTCTGCTCTCTACTTGTTTTTAGGAAAAACAGTGAATGGGGGTTGTTTCTCCAGAGAGAATGAGGCTGTGGATCTGTTTCAAATTGATGGCATCATACAAGGTATTTTCAAAATAAATTGCTAGAATAAATATCCTATAATTCTGATTGCATTTGAAGTAAATATAATTAAGAATAAGATTAATAACAGAGTTCAAATATATGTCCAAAAAGAGTTATAAATTCTTTAGAGGGGAGTCAGGCACACAAACCTGTCAGAGTTCTTAAAGGAGATCGCAAACATAAGATTAGGATGATTTGGTCATTATTATGTAGTGGGTTTTCAAAGCCCTGTTCATAACATCCCTCTCCATAAATTCTTAAAGAAACCTAAGAAACTCTGATTGTAATTTAATACATGACTAACAGACATGAAAGAAAGGTTAGGAATAAGTAGCAGTCATAATTTTAATGATGGAGTTGAGGTTACTGATGAGGTTTTCAGAGGACTGCTGTTCTGTACATCTATTAATCATCGGGAAAAGGTGTGAACTCCAAAATGACAATGCTTTCTGGCAGAAAACTATACTGGAGAGCTGCAGCAAAAGCTGGCTCTGAAAACTGCCAAAGAAACTCACAAACTAAATGGTGGGATGACAGAACACCAGGTGAAATTCAGTGGTGATGTTTGTAAAGTAAAGAAGATAGGAAAAACCCTCTAAATACACTCTTGTCATTCATGCTGGAGATCCTGGAGTCATTATAGATACTGTAAAGTCATTCTGTGAAAACCTGAATTCAGTACATAGTGATAGTCACAGAGAAAAGAAGAATGTAAGGAATCATTGAGAAAAAAAGTGAGATGAATGCCAGCAACAACAATGGGCCACATCCTGAGCTTACAGCAGCTCTGCTCACTCCTCCTCCTCCTCCAAAATAAAAAATATTCAATTGTATGAGTGTATGAACAGAAAAGTGTGAGAAAGAAAAAAGACAGAAGAGAGAAAATAATTAAGATGCCTTGCAGAATGCATAGGTTTAGAAAATCCTAGAAAGTATGGAGAAGGTGGCAACGGAATAATTAGGATTATTTATTATTTTGCAGAACATATGAACTAAGATAACCTGATGAAATGAGGAGGCAGCAGAATCAAAAGGAATTACTTTTACATGCATTGGTCTATTAAATTTTACAACTTATTCCCAAGTGATGTTGTAGAAGCCCAGGGTACAAATGGCTTCAAAAAGTAACTACACAGGAAGATCCCTAAAGTGAAGACCACTTTGTTTGTTTCTAAACAGTTATCTTTGGACAGTTTGTCCTGTATAAATAAATCATTAAAAAAAAAGTATGTTAATATGCTAAACTGCACTACTTTTATTGCACTTCCCCTCTGCCAAATTTGCTTACAAAAGTTCAGCTTTCTTCTATATGCATGAGGATTAACTTAAGCAATTCTTTGCAAAAATGGAATTATAGCTAGCTTTAATTGGGTTTTATGGGTGATTTAAGACTGTCAAATTTTCAGTAGATGGAGGACATAAGTAGCATATTTTAAAGCTTTTCTAGCATCAGTAAGTGTTTGCAGTGTTTTCAGCTACTTACNGAGTGATAGAGGGACTAGGGGTGGGCACCGGGCACCCAGCCAAGGTAAACCCACCACAAATAGCAATAAAAATGCTGATGTGTTGACTTTTTCAACTGCTTATGAACAGTTATGTTGTGGATACTTTTCCTTCTGCATATAACACCACCTTAATGAAGCACCTATACCAATCACTCCTTCAGTCAGTTTCCAGGCTGCTGCAGACATGGCTGGTCCAGATAAAATGAAGGATTTAGATATACCAACAAGTCAGGAATTTCAAAACCCAAGCTCACGGCAGTGCATTGAGAGGTCAGTGCTCCACGAAAATGCTCTAAAACTCTTGCTCACTGTTAGTAAAAGTACAAAGCACATGTTTGCCTGAACTCTAGTGCCATCTCTGCTGTTTAATATGTCTTCTTATTTGAGACCCAGTCCCTGGGTCCCACTCTAGAAGTAGGTACCTTCACAGATCCATGACAAACATCTGGCCAAGAAATGCAAGACTTCTATTCAGCCTTTTGCCAAAGCCAGTTCACCTCCTCATTCTTAGAAAGGGTTGTGGGCATCAGGTTATAGGCTAATGAGGACTCACCAGTATCCCCCCTACAGATAGTGTGCTGGGGTGAAGAAAGGAATGCAAGACTCATGGGACTAGAGATGAGCAGGCATAGGAACATACGTCTCTCTTTGCAAATGACTGAGACTGCAGGAAAGAAGAGAGATGATCTGGATTTTCTAACACTGTTTATGGACTTAAATTGATGGAGTAGGACAACAGGAAAAAAATCCAAAGGACTAGCCTGCACACACCACCTCCCACTCCCCACACTTCATCTAACATGTCATACTTGTTATCTCTGCTCTTTTTTCTGTCTCTAGGGGTGACCCAATGCACCATTTCAAGCATGATGACCCCATCTTGAAACCAGGGAGAGAATGCTAGTGCTGGTTAATCTTTCATCACTACATCATGGGGTTTAGGGACTCTTTTGGCAAATAGATGGGTTAAATCCCAACAAATCGGCAAGGAAACTTCAGGTTCCTATAGGAAAGATGGATAAGCCTGCCCAGTATGTGGTCGCCTCCCCCTGATTAGACCTATGCCAGCCCCTGGAGAAGTAAGGTGACATTTCTTCCTTCCTTCTGAGTGCCTGTAGCTGCTGGACATGGGCCGGGTGCCTCACTGTTGAGACCAGGGCAGGTCTGTACATGAAGGGGGTGGGTTGGCTGGTATGCTCAGGTGCTTCGGAGGTTACATGTCTGCTGAGTGCAGAGGTTTGTGATGGAAAGTGCTTCTACATGTCTAAAATCTTGCTGTAGCACTGGTTTAGCTACATGAGGTCTTTGGTTTGGATCCGGCCCCTGGTTTCTTCTCTAGTACTACAGTTTGGGATATTTGAACTGCACTGCACCATGTATAACAAGCTGTATGAGATACATGTTAAAGGACAGAGTCAAATAACACAGTTAAAATCAAATGGCACTTTCTCATTTCTGGGCACTGAACATGAGTAATGACATTGGACACTAGTGGGTGGGTGGGTCATTAGTGGGAGCTGCTTTGGGCTCCAGTCAGCTTTAGTGCTGGCCAACTTAAAGGTGCCTTTTGTTTTTATTCATATCCACTATGCGCAGCTAATCTCACACAGAGGTGAACTCCATAGAGTGCTGAAATCATGTGTTTCATCAGGAAAACTCCCTCATGCACGTGCTTATTTCTCCAGCTAAAAATATCCCAAAGCATATCCTCCGAAATGGCACCCTCCTCTGGCTCAGCCGCACCCACAGCCAAACACACTTATCTGGCAATCACAGAAGCTCCCATGGAGCTGAAAACTGCAGGAAACTTCATAGCAAAACAAATAGGACTGTGACCAAAGCTCACAAAGTTTTGGAGATCCTGATTCCTGTCACCCGACCGCAGCGTATCAAATGTCAAGAACCAGTGACTACAAACCAGCGCCCAGTTTGTCTGCCTTCCCCTCGGCCAGGTGGGAGCCAAGCACATTGTCCTGGTCTTCCCTCAATCACAGCAATGAAAGCCCCTCCCAGGAGGCCAGCTGCAGAGCTAAAAAATTCCATTCACAGCACATATATTCCACAGAGGTTATCCCCAGGACACGGACACTTCCAGCAGGTGCATGATTTCCACAGAAATTGCCACGAAATAACAGAGAGGGGGATTTGGCTCTCTCTGCTGTAATGAGGTAAAGCACATGTAATTCAGAAATTTATACATACATACCTCAAGATGTGTCAGGTCCCAGTGTTTGCTTATTGTGTGTCACCTTCTAGCAGAGATGTGAAGCCCAAAGTCTTACAATTTCTACAAGTGCTTGCTTCGAGGTAATTATTATAATGACCTTATGAAGATTTTCTTGCTCTCATCCACGTCGATCCTTTTATGCATTTAGGAAAACTGCACAAAAAGGGTGTTCCCAGAAGCCTCAAGTTTTGCCTTCTATTATAGCCTCAAGAAGATGATATGGCACCAGGAAAAGGAGCTTCTCTAGAAGTCACTGAGACCCTTTTTCAAGTAGGCACAACTTGTAAAGCATATTGTGATTTGTCTTCAGGATAGATCAGGAATAGACTTTTTTTTTCCACATTCACATGGGATTGCAATCTCAAGCACACAAGCACCAGTCCACCTGCATCATTGAGGCTGAAAAACCTTCTCTGAGGAGCATGGTCAGATGGTGATGGCTCATAGTCATGTTCACCTGCCTCTAGTTCCAGAGCTTGTGAAAGGAAGTTCTAGGTCTGATCTAGCAGATCTGATGCACCCTGATGCAGTTCCTCATGTATCCGTGTGCTTGTTGTGGTACCTAAAAGTAGAAGCAAGAGGTTTGTGGGAAAGTGGCCAAAGCAGAACTTGTTTCCTCTCCTGTAGCTCCCACTGTGATTCACATGTCTGGCATACTACCTCATGAGATGATGTGACCAAGGAGCTGCCTGACTTTGGCTCTACTAAATTATTTTTTTGAGCAATGTCCTAAACATGTTGAGTTAATTGTCAAGCTTTGTCTATTTCAACTGTTTTTGCTTTGAAAGCCAGCACAAGACTTGGAACAGATTAGGTAGGACACAACCAGCCACCCAAAGTCCATGCCAATCCCAGGTTCACTTGGGAGTTTTATGAAAAATGACACAAGTTTGGAGATACCAGATGCTTCCAACTGGGACTCAACTGGGTGATCCACACAACCCAGCATTCTCATAGATGTGGGGTTTTAAATTTCAAATCAAATTAACACCAACCAGGAAGCTACCTTGTCTATGGACAGTCAGGCATCTCAATAACAGATGCCACAGGCTGGAAACCCCACATGGACTAAATTAAAGACAGAAAGGCTTAACATCGTGAGGAAGTTGTAAATGAAGCAGCTTCTTCATTCTGCAGCTGGGAAGAAGGCTCTTAATCTCAAGAGCTGTCAGCTGAGAACTATTCACAAGCAGTAAAATTTGCTCAAAAGGAAAACAAACAGAAGACAGAAGACATTTCAAGACACTTCAGCAAAGCAAGACACAAAAAAGTGAGAAAAATATACAGCCATTTCTCACCACCCTTGTGCTTACAGGATTCCAATTCCTTCTTAACTTTTTTGCTGAAAGAAAACATTTTTTCAAGATAATCAAATTTATGGCCTAGTGAAAAAAAGAGTCAACTATGTGACCTCCTGACATTTCATGACCAAAATCCCAAAAAGTTATGTGGGGACATGTGGTTCTTTCTTCTTCTTAATTCATCTCAGTTTTTTAATGTACATGTCATATTCTAATTCCAAATATTTTGCTGTTTCAAAAGCTCCAAGCTGTTGCCAATGACACTATCTGGCTTGAGTCAACTTTGATACTTACCAGAAAAAATAGTGCTCCTATCTGGAACCCTGTTTTACTAGAGCTTTTCAACTTTGAGGAGTTTGCTGAGCCCAGGCAAGGGTTATCATACTGAAAGATGCTAAATTTACGCAGCCAGCTTCCTAGTCGTGGGCAACCTAGAGAGCTGAAGGGGCACTTTCTGTATTGCCTCCTATGAACCACAACTGGGAACACCAAGCCACAGAGCAGTGAGGAGCACCTCTCTCTCAGCTGAAATATCTCAGATAAGTAGAAGTGACTGATTTAATAACCTAGATTGCCCTCAGCTATTAAGGCAGATTAAAATGTCAAGCCTCTCCAATGCTAGAATTCAGGGCATTTTGTGTTCCTTGCCTGGCCTTTTGCAAAGATGCGGGCCATCTGCACATCCTGGGTCCTGTCCAGGTTCACACTCCCAATGCCTCAGTGCAGTGATGTTTGGGTTTGGTGGTCTGGCCCCCATTTAATTCCGAAAGAAGTAAACTGAAATGGTCTCTTTTTTTCTTTCCATTTTGCCTAAGCTCTCCATATTTCTAAATTACCATCTCTTTGCATGTGTTCTCTATAGAGCTGCCAGTCAATGTCAAATGAGGTGTATAAATCAAAACTCTGGTTACGTTCTGATAGCATTATATAGACTGGCAGAAAAACACAGGTGAATAAGTGTCACATCTGCATGAGATTTTTTTTCTCCCTTTTTAAATTGAGACATCTGTCTAATCTCAGTACTTCCCAGTAAATGAATATAGGCACCTCAGAAGCTTATCTGAGCTTGATGTTAAAGAAAGACATTTCTATGGGCACATTTGTACCTGTCAGCACTTACTGTAGAATTCTCTCTCTATATATGTATTAATGTGAGTGACATCAGAATGATTAAAATGATTGTTAATGTTAACACTGCTTTAGCATCCATTTTACCCTGTTTTGAAAGGAAGACTTTCCTTGAACCCAAGTGCAAGTGGGTATTGGATCATTTTTCAAAAACTTTGTGGAAACCAGGGAAGGATAAAGTCAAAGAGAAGAAAATTCAGCAATGCACATCGCACGGGATTACGGATGTGTACATCTATCTATAGGCTGGACTGATAAGCCTTCTCTGAGCTGTTTTTGCAAGGCAGTCTTTTAATGCTGAACAAAAGTACAGCTAAGACTTTCTTTTCCCCACATCGAGCCACATCCACACTTGAGTGAAATGCCTTACATGTAAACCAAGCCCACTCAAAGACATCTCAACCTTGACATTTTGTTTTCTTTTGCAAAACTCTGTTTCTTTACCACACCACTTGCCTGACATGCTCCCACGTGAAGTAGAGTTATCAGAATAATAATTAACAGGCTCTCATTAATTTAGGATCAAACAATACCCCCTAATGAAGCAGGGACCAGCCAATGTGATCCCTTAAAGTGAGGCGTATGCTTTTCTTACACCTCGTGGCATCTAATCTGCCGTAACCATTAGGCACCGAGCTGACCGTAAAGGCCCGTATAACATTGAGTCAAGGACAGTTAATGGATGCCGGAGCACAAACAAGAGTGCTCCAAGCATGTCAGTCAAGACTAACCTGAGGCAAAAACATCAAAATGCAGGTTGGAGTTTTGACATTCCTGCAGGCTCTGTACGCCTCGCCAGTGAATTTTTAAAGTCAATATCCCCCTCCTGCTCGCGAACACTTTCTATCTGATGAGTAGCAGTAATGTGGATCTGATTGAACTGTGACTAAAGTATTACTTAAAAGGCAGCTTTGAATGCGTGCGCATGTGTGTGTTGTTTTTGGGGTTTTTTTTATAAATGTCTGTGATAACAATAAAGACAGTTTACACAGATTATCACAGGCTGTGTCTTTAGACTTCAAGGTTATATGATTAGGAAATTAGAAAAGAGATGAGATTAGAAAAACCACAGAACATTTTGAAAAAGAAAGCTTTTTACAAATTATCTGTGTTCTGAATTTGCACAGAATCTGATAGATAAATCTTCTCATATTTGGAAATGGATAACTGCTAGAATGTAAATAGAAGGAACTGGCTTGGGAGCCCACGTCTGGCAAAAGTTCAAAAAACATATGAAGTATTCTAATTTGCTTAAAGCTTACTTATAAAAATAAAAGCATATTGTGATATAAAATGTAACAATTTCTGCATGGAAATGTAATGAGCAATAACAAATGCTGTGGATGACCATCATACACATTGTTAGAAAGTGCGGTCCCTTTGCTTTCAGATTTCACATAAAACCTTTATTTTCTTCTTCCCCTTTGCACAGTGGAGTGAAATGATTAAGGCAAATGGGCATAAAATTTAAGCCAAGATCATTCCTAGTATTGGGCAATAGAAGTGAGCACGTAGGGTGTCATAAAATTGGGGTGGTGGCAACAATAAGCACACTTCCTATTACTGGAAAAGAAGGTGTGTTTTCAAGGGGAAATTATATTAGCTGAAGTGGTACATTAGTATTTAGAAGTCCTGACCAAAATTTCCAGGCAAGCTATAAAACTTGATTAATTTAGGAAGCCAATATTTTCATGCATTCTTTGGAGAGTGTCTGATACTGCACTCATGGTGAACATTTTGATGGGGGTCATTTTGCTATTAGAGCACATCAGTGGGTGAGCTATTTGATGTGTTTTTCATTTGTCTTGTGACCTTTCACTTGGCACTGTCCTGTTGTTTCTTTGATTTTAAGTTTTTTAACCTTCTAATTTTTCCTGGACTTGAGATCATGTGTATTCCAGTGACACAGCAGCACAAATATTTTACGTTAACTACATGCACTTTGGGCATATATATGTACACATATATTTATTTATTTTGCCTCTTGGCTTCATGTAGTATTTCTATGTTCTTTTAAACAGTTATATTTCAGCCCAGAGACAGCTGCATTCAGCAGTGAAGAAATTGCTACCTCGAAAATATATGGCTTGTTAAGAGCTCAGATTCCTCTGGGTCTTTTGGAAAGGTGCTGTGCTGTACAAATAAATGAGTTATAAATTTCTAAATATTTTTCTTTACCTAGAGGAAAAAAAAGATGGAAAGTGTTTAGATAAACCTTTCTATACTGCTGTTTCTTCTCTTGAAGGAAATGCGTTTAACACTGATTATTTTCTTCTTTTTAATGTTTTACTTCAGCCTGTTTACACCCAACTTTAACCAGATCTCTGTACCAGAGCAAAATGCATTTATAAAAAAATGTCTGTAGTAACAATAAAGACATTTTTGTTTTAACAAACACATTTTAACATTTTATGATAATACTAAAGACAGCTTGCATAGATTATCACAGACTGTGTCTAGACATCCATTAGGTTTCCACTGAAGACAGTGTTCAAACACCTCTTTTTCCTGACCGAAGACCTGTAGGGCAATGAAAGAAATAGAAATTAGATTTTCAAATCCCAATAGCAGTTTTCTATAACATCGTGTTTTTCTCTTTTGCATGAGATTTAACATAGTCTGATGATCTCATGATAATGTCATGTCAACTCTGTGAAGCAGAAACCATATTAAGATGTCATTCTGATGGCAATTCAAGCCTGTGGAGACTTTATGACAAACGATGGCAAAACAAACTCAATACAAGTTATCATGTCAAGAGACATAATCTAATAGATCTTTTCTATCTCTAACTTTCGTGAAAACAATGTTGATACCTGTCTATGAGAAGAGCGCTACAATATCGAGGCAGCAGTGAAATTAAATCTGTATCTGTTCTTACCTCCTCTCTGAAATATTGTTTATAAGCTGCAAGACTGCCTGAGAATATTAAAATGCACTAGGCCTTTTTATCTTAGATTTGTTTACAATGAATATCTTTGTCTTTCATCAGCTAATTAAAAGAAAAGAAAACACCAGAGAAATTCAATGAATGCAAAGTGTACTCTACTGGGGAAATACAGTCCTAGCCTTGAGCCTCTTTTGCCAATGCTTTGGGGTAATGCCAGTCTTCAAGATGCTACCTGGTCCAGCAAGGAGCCCCCAAACCCTAGGGGCCTGTAGAAGTTTGGGGCATTCCTCTTGGCTCTGTTCATGATGCTGGGGAAGGGCAGCATCTTGCCATGCTCCTGTTTTGATGACACCCAGATGATGCAAGGGGACTGGGATTGCAGCAAGACTCCTCACATGAGCAGACTCCTGGGCTGTGACAAGGGGATGATGGCATCTAGGAGCAGTGGGGACCTGGCTACACAATTCTGTTATGGCCAGAGGAGATGCTAGCTCAAATCTCTTTGTTGTTTGATCCAGTTCAACACAAGACTCAGCCATTTGGGTCACTATGATCTGATTAAATAAAGGATGCTAGAGAAGCCTTAAATCTGAATTTCCTATTTTAATTTGAATGTTATTTTTTTATGCTTAGTTAATAGTCATAATCATGTAGAGTGTGCTAGTCCATTACCACTATGTTAATGGCCAGCTAATACTCAGAAGCCCTTGGCATTGCCTTGGGGCTTGAATTCCCAGATGGTCATTAACTATCTAATAAAAGACCACCACATCATACATAATTACTTAACATCTTGTACTTGAAAACATATTAAACAAAGTGAGCTTTTAAATATTTAGAAGTAAATTACATTAAATAAATGTTATTCTTGGTAAATAAATTCAGAGGTGGAGAGGTACTATATGGAATTAAAATCTTGCACTGCTTCCTCATGACTCAATAGGATCAGCATGCAAAATGGAAACATTCAGCCCATTCACAGAGGGGCACTCGGCATATCAGTGATTCATTTCTAATTCATGCTGCTCTTTAATGCTGAGGGTTGCGTAGCAGGAAGGTGTTGCTTTTGTTTTTCTTTTCATATTGGGTACATCAGTTAAAGTCATAAGGAAAATCTCTTTGCACATGCTAGTATCTCTTCAGCTTAAGCATGAAAATGGTGGTTTGTGCTGTGTTTCTGACCATGCTCCTTGATTCAGGGGGCAAAAGTGATCTGCAGATACCATCCCTCACACCTTCCCTCTGTGCCTACTATCAGCAGCTCTTATCACTTTGTGTTGACTCCTACTTTTGTTTCCAATGGTTAAATTATTATTATTATGAGTGAGCTTGATCAGACAAGATCCCATCTGTATATATTAAAGAGCCAGACATACAGACACATAACAGGTGTGTAACTTTGGTCGGCAAAACAAACAGGATCAGACAGAGAAACGGACAGGAGATGATTCCTTCTCTCCTGCATGCTCAGGACTTCTTGTCTCACTGGAGAGTGCAGTCTCCAGTCCTGAGTTAACCTCTGGGTGTAATCTTTGTCTGGGTTGCAGTTGCAACAGAGCACATTAGTGCTAAAAAGCCTGGTCAGAAGTTGGGTCTTTGGGTGCCTGTAACTCTTTGACAATGCCTGCAGAGGCAACAAATAGTGTCAAGTGCTTTCCAGCCAAAGGACTACATGAAGTTAGGCTGATGTTAATGGCTCCTTTGGTGTTGGCCATGAGACAGAATGTCACCTTCTACCAAGTCAATTGTATTTAGACCCATGACCTTGAGGTGAAAGGCTCTGTATTGCCCTGCCCTTCCCCAAGCTATGGGGTTCCCCTCTGAGCACAGTCGTTTGTTAATTTTCTTTTGAAGTTAATGACAGGATGTGGCTCCCTGTCTGTATTTTTGCAGGCTTCATAATTACCCATTGAATATTTTGAGGGATCAGAGAAGGAAGCACAGGTAGATTTGCTATTGCAAAAGCTTGTTTTTCAGAAGTTGTTTGACAATTTACATGGATCCCAGGATCCATTTCAGGGAATAATCCCTTGGGAGTATCAGGCTTCTGCATTTATGTTATGGAAATAGCCCTCACAGGAGTGTAATCAATTATCCCATGTTTTCTGACACTAGCTGAGAAGAATTCAACAGGCACAGAAAATGAGACTTTTACAGTTCCTGGAAAAGAAAGACACTCCACAGCTCTGTGCTTTGATGGTGCAGGATAGACACTTACCCCATCTGCATGCTAGTCCCTTACAGTATACCAGAGAGCTTGTAGAGATAGCACATCTGAGACGAATGTCCTAGAGCAATGTACTCTACTGTATGATCCTGACCTCAGAGAGCTAAGCATGCCCCAAATCAAGTTTTTAAGCCCCAAACACATGTTCTGATTTCCAGTGTAAGTTATTCAAACAGTCCCAGTGGGTTCTGGGAGAGCTGCTGGGACTCTCAGCACTTCCTAGATGCTGGTTCCTCCTCTAGGTGCCCAGATAAGAATCTAGATTCCCAACATCAGCCACCAACAGACAGATTTCTGGAAACACTGAGATCTCAACAAGAGTAAAGCACTGAATCTACTAGGGAGTATTTTGAGAAATACATTAATTTCTCCCCTATAGCAACAGTGTTGAAATAACCCTGGAAATCTGATAATTCATTTTAAAAACCATAGGCCTGAGCTTTTCCATAGGAAGAGAGGATAACCAATCACAAGAGCTGACTCCAGAAGAAATAGAAATATCTCTAGTTTCTACATCTATATGATTTGTCATTGAGTAGGAGTGTATTTTTGTCATCTAGAAGGATACCTCCAACCAAGAGTATTCTGTCAATCTACTATACAATATGACTATTAAAAGAGGAATACATCTAACAGAAATCAAAGAGAAAGACGTTTTACCATCTATTTTCACCAAGCATGTTTTTTCATGCACCCTGAGCAGGACATTGAACCAAATCCTATTACCAGTTTCCTGAAGTAAATAAAATATTTAGGAGAGAGGGCACAAGGACTTTGGCCTTTTATGTATATTAATTTTCCTTTCTTTCCTCTGTTGTTTCCATGAGTCCATCTCATGGGGATACATAACCAAAAATTCTTCTAGGAGGAAAGGAGAGAAGGCACAGGGCATTCAAGAGCAAAGGGCACACTACAGGCAGCTCCAAAGTAAATTCCAAGTTACAGCAAGAATCTACAGATATGTTATTGAAATCAAAGGGCATTTCTGTTTAAAACTTCATCTAACAGGAACCTTTGTTAACTGGTAATATATGCTTCATATGTGGATTCATTAGCATGAGGCAAAATAGTGCTGCAGAACACAGAAAGACAAATTTCATTACAGAAAAGGGAGTTTATTGGTATTTTTTAAAGGTGTTGATGTTGACTCAGATTTACAGTTCAGGAAACTGAGGCACAGAGTGGCTAGGTGACTTGCCACAGGTCATCCCTGCAATCAGAATAAGTTTGCCTGTCCTCTCCCTGGCCCAAGGACACAACACTGTCTTATTCTTGAAGACCTTAACTGCATTTCATGTTTCAGGCTGTTCTATCTCCTGGCCAGTAGCATTCAGTTGGACGTTAAATTGTTAAGCAATGGATATTCACCTGACTAAAGCTTTCATTAGTAAAATGCTACCAGAAGAGCTGCCTCTACCACAGCCTGATTATAAAGCCACTTGCTAATATGTGTTGATGGAAGACATCACTGACACAGCTGGCAGGTAGCCTGGCGACCTACTTTTTGGCAATGACCAGCATTTTGGGTTGCATGGGACATGCCACGTGTCCTGGAAGCCCTGCTGACAGGGTCATTTACGCTGATGCTTCTTGCAGGATTGCCACTCTAAGACACCTCTTCTTTCCCCCGTGCACATCAGGATATGAATGCAGGATTTCCCCAATGCATCCCTGTTTCTGCACAGGTGTGCACCTTGTTTTGCTGCTCATCTACATTGCCTTGTACCACACCAGTGATGCTGCCAGTCTGCTGTTTAGAAAGGATGGATTCTGTTACTTACAGGATCCAGCCTGTGGATAGGACTGCCTGGATTAGCACCAAAGTGGAGATGTTTTTATGTGGATAGGCAAAGTTTAATTTTTTAGCTTTGTAGAAACAATATCCAATTTTAGAAGACAGTTTCTGCTTGTAATCATTCCTGAAGCCATTGTTGCAGATTTTGCATCCTGCTCTTAGCTGTGGAGATCCCTGAATGAGCTAATTGCCTACCATCAGCATTCGTCTTTTTCCTTTATCAGACTGTAAGTATCAGAAAATCTCAGTTATTGTGATAGATTTTAACTTCACAAATGGGGATGACTAGTCACTTGATTCCCCAAATGACAGTTTTGGTTATAAATTGTACTATGCTATTTATTATGACTGTTTTAAAAGGGCTCTTTGTTGTCCCCAGTGAAGTGCAGGAAGCAGGAACCATCCACAGCATTTTTCCTTTTCTTAAAAAAGTCTTGGCTATTTCCAGGTTTTGATGATTATCATTTCAACTTTGGACTTTTATGAAAACAGTTTTGAGTTTGACACAACTGTAGTGGCAGATAGAGTGGGTAGATAAATGTACCTTCTGAATAGGCTTAATACCAAAAGTGGATAAGAGGAATGGCAAGGTATTTCATCTATGAAAATTTCACATCCGTAAGATTTGCCACTTACCGCTGATAATCCTTTCAGCCTCAAAGGGTCAAAAGGTGAAAATGATTGAGGTACCTTTTGCTATGAATATTTCACGAGCTGCATATCCCTTTTTCACTGAGATCTATGTGCTGACTGAGGGCTTCTTCAGGATGAGTCCTTAGTTGACTGATGAATACAAAACACCTCTTGAACAAAAGGCATTCAAGATTAGCGGAAGACAAGACAGCCTACTTTGGTTTCTGTGAGCAGTACCTGGAGTATCAATGGAGATAAAACACTGAGTGACAGGTAACTGAAATACAGAAAAACACCATATATTGTTCTCCCATTGATTGGGGAAATAATGAGAAAGTTAGCAAGTCACAGTAATGTCACAGTAATGTGATGAACTTTGGAGAACTCAAGGACCAAAAAGTAACATGAAACAAGGAGCAAAATGAAGATAATATTTGGTTACAGTACAGTTCTCAAATTGTAGTGAAACACATCCCTTCCCCTTTGAGTGTGCATGGTTTTTAAAACGAAGACAATGGGAAGAAATTGCCGGCTGAAACAATATAGCTATTTTATTTTACTACAACCAGTAATGTGAACTTCTTGGAAGACATCTTCTTTCACCACACTATTGCGGCTGGGAACATTCAGAGGCTATGAACCAAAATTATCCTCTCTATGCATAACCTTTCTAGTCTTGTATCCTGCAAAGTATTGTGGTAATTGAAGATATTCAGTACCAAGAATTGACTATTGTTTCACTATGGCTTTGAGACGAAAAAGCCAATCCCTTTGAAGAGGCTGCTTGTTCAAAAGAGAAGCAGCACCTTAGCAAGACATGTCTAGAAAAAGTTGTTCTTTCTTTTCACACTTAGACAACACTTGGAAAGCTTTTAGCTCATTTATCTCCGCAAGGTAGGGATGCCTTGTCCCTGCTGTGGGGTCCCCAACCCATCACCAGTACTGGGAGCTCCCCACTTCTCCCATGGCCCTGGGCAAGGACCCCATCTGCCTGGTACCCACTGCCTTTCCTTCATGCTGAGTCAAAATGAGGCCAATGAAAATAACCATGCTGGCAATTTAAATAACCTCCTGCACCACCCAGGACTTCTTTACTTAGATAATTTTATAAGTCTATAAATAAGGGTGCCCTTTCATCACTCAAATAGAATAGAGCCCACATAGGTCACAAATCTTTTTCCATTTAAGACCAGCAAAAGTGCACATGAAGGAAGGAATCTCTTGCCCTTAGTTAAAACTACGCATCTTAATTTAAAATAAAGATAAAATTGCATTGTGCTTCTCATCTACCTTTCTTCTTATTCTTCTTGGGAGCTTGTCTTTTTCATAGCAGTGAGTTACTCTAAAAATATCCTGAAGGGTTGTATTTTTAGGTGTAATCTTTAAGAGTCAGGAAGGACTGTATCACCCTAACGCAGGACACATTTCAACAGCTTCACCATCACAACAACAGACATTTCAGATGGGTTTAAGACCTAAAGGGATGCAGCATCTACTTTCAATGGGATTTCAGCACCCACTTTTTCAGCCTCCTACAAGAGCTGTAGCCCTCAAGCTGTGAAGCATTGTGAGCCAGAACTTAGGTGGGGAGAGGTCAGAGCAAGGCACAGGCTGCATTTGCCCAGGTCCTGCCCAGCTGTCCCCATGCAGAGGCTGGGACTGAGTGCTTGTGTGAGCCCTGCAGTTTGCAAATGGTTTCAGGCCCCTCAGTTTAGAGAAAACCTCATCTCTGTTTGAAAAGGTCCAGGTCAAGACTAGGACCTCTGTACTCCGGTTGATTCTCTCTTCTGATATAAAGAAATTGAATGAATTGTTACGTTTGCATTATACTGGAACATAGAAATGTCATGGTAGTTGGCCTGGTAATGCAGGATTAATTTAGACATTCATACTGCAGTGCCCTCCGCTCTGCAAATGTAATAAACATGTGGCAATTAAGCTCCATTAGGTCTACTCAGCTACCTGGTTGTCCTTGGAAAACTATATCCACAAATTCCAGGCTGAAGCTTGGGTGGATGGGACAGCAGAGGGTGTGGAAAGGAGAATTTGTTCCAGGATCAGGATGCATTTGTTATTCCAAGCAAAGAGCTAGGACAGTAGCCTTTGGACCTTTTCTGCACAGGGCACTGAAAGTGTATGGGCCCTATAATCAGCATAATAAGCATGTGCTTCCAAAATTGCCCTTTACATGCTGTTTTAGGCAGCTCATTCACTGACAATTGCTCCCAGACTCCTGTGTATCCTCATGTTCTACAAAGATGGGAATTTCCCTCCTAATCATTATAAGAAACACCTACTCATGTATTATTTCCAGTGTGCTGCACCTTTACTGCTATCACTGGCAATGCTATTAAAGCATAATTCCTGATCATGAAAGGCTAGATACCTAATCCCTGCAAGATACCCATTTTCCTGCAGGTAGCTATGAGGCAATTCATGATGCTGTTTGCAGAGTATCAGTTCCCCCTTGAGTAAGATCCAGCTGGAGTTTGGAGTTCCAGCAGAGAAGAAAAATCTGAATGGTGAGAACGGCTACAGGACATGGCCCTCTGCTGCTTATGTGGAGCTGCACCCAGAAGCAGAGGTCATTTCGTTTGAGTCTAAGCACAGACCATGCACTGTATATTGCCTTTTAAAAAGAACAGTTGTCTTGTCTTTAATGGGAAGTCTATCCAGCCATCAATTTGATAATAAAAAGGTGGTATGCTAAAGAGAAATTAATGACAAATAATCCCCTATAAAGTAATGTCATTGTGTTCTGGTTCAGTTTTTCTGGCTACAAAACATTTGCTACTTATTTTCTGCCCCACTATTAACGGATAAGAGAAAAGAAGGGGAATTTGTTACTTAATGTAGGATATGCATCTCATGCCATCAGATTACATCAGGTTCATCAAGTCATGGTTATATAACTTGATTTTAATTTATGGGTTTTATTGTTGGCAGGTTTCTGAGATTATGATTTGATTGAACGTCTGTTGAATATCTGTAAAATATCTGTTAGTTTGTAAATGGACTCTAATGGATTATGCTGTTTGATTTTTTTCTTATGAAGCTGTTCACCTTTGCATGGTATAGTAGACAAATCACATCTTACTTTGACTGCATTCAGCATCAACTATAACTGTATGTCAGAGGCTGTAGCATTGTAGATACAATCTGCTTAAAATCACTGTTCATGTATCCAAGGAGAAATACTTAGCATCCAGGAGGGCTCCAGCAGAACAACTCACTACTGTCTGTAGTTTTATAAATGCCTCCATTTTTCTACTTTACAGCTTACATTATTTATCACAGGAAGCTTCTTTTACATCAAAACCGTTAAAACATCTTTTAAGCTTATGGGACCAGATTTCTGCTGGTTTCATCAAGCTGGGCTGACTGCAAAAGAAAGTGGCACTAGAAAAAAGGAGTTTGGCTTCCTTTTACCTGGGTTGGCTAGTGTCAGATCTAGAGCCTGGTGTGAATGAGATGGAGACCTCCAGGGTTCCCGGAAACTAGAGATGCCCAGGGCATTTTTTTCCACTCTGGGGAGTGAGAGTGGTTGATAGAGGAGCTGTTGAGCTGGACTTACAAACCTGAAGGCAAGCTTTGGCTGACTGCTGTCGAAGGAGGACAGAAGACATGGTACAGGGTAGCCCAGGGAGTATCAGTGCAAGGATAACCCCAGCCATGGCAATAGCACTGTAGCACTGTGAAACCCCAGCTCAGGAGATCAGCTACAAACCAGCTTTTTTGAAAGAAAGAAATATCCAATGCATTGACCAAATCCTAGTAATATGAGCAAGCCATACCTTTGATTTTTAAAAAAATATTGGTTTAAGGTTGGGCTTAAGCTTAAAGACATGAAATTGAGAACTTGGCAGATAACTATTACAAGGATCAATGCAGTATAGAGTCTTCTCTACATACTGAAGGAAAGGTGTCTGTATTTGATGGTTTTATTGCATAAGCAGAAATGTACTTTACAGTTCACAGAGGGCTACCACTGCTAGGGCATTCATCCACTGTTTATCCCAGGGTCTCAGCAAAAATCTTCAGGATTTGAACCCAGTCTCCTTAAAAGGTTCCTTAAAACTGATCCACATCAGCAGTCCCATTGGCAATGGAGTATTCTGCCACAAGGGTAAGTTCTGAGGTACCAGTACTGCAGGGAAGTGTGAAGTGTGGAAGCCTGTAAGAGCACATGAGACAGTCCAGAAGGTAAGCCTTACACCACCTGATACGTTTCCCCCCATCCCACTTGCCCCAGAACTGCACGGTGCATTCCCTGAAGCTCAGTGGTGCTAGCTTACTGTTCCAAACAAGCTTTCCAACATCACCAAACAATTCAGAAAGAGATGATTGCTATATATGTTATTGGTTGGTCCTCTTTTGAGGACTGCTGTGTGTTGCCCCACCATTTTGCAAGGTGCTTTCTGGTGTGTCTGTGGCACAAGTGGCCTCCCAGTCATAAAACAGTAAATGTGATTACTCCTACTGGCTATATGCTGAGCTCTATGCCAGCGATATACTCAAGAGTATGAATCTGCCCATAAACCCTTTGCACAGGTATTCTCTGGGGTAGGGGATGGCAAGGTGGAGTTTTGGCTGGACCCCACTCACTTTGGTGTAATCCTGGAAGAGCTGTACCTAATCCCACCCAAGGTTCACAGTGGCATGAACTGGGCTGTCTGTGCTGTGTGGTTTTGCTGCTGCCAGTCCTTTGGATTATTCACTTAGCTGCTCTGAACCCCCATTTTCTCAGCATAAATAAAGACATGAGAGTTATAATGCAGCATTAGAAAGCTTTTCCACCCCTGCAAGAAAATAACTGGGTAAGCCCTAAGAGAGGCTATTTAATGTAAGAAAACAGTTACACAAGTAAGGAAATTTAAACTATGCGGCATCATAGTTATTAGGGTAGACACTTTTTAAGGTTTTGACAGAGAGGAAAACACAGTAGGAGGACATACACCCTCTCGAAGTTTTTTTTAACTTGTTGGAATTTTTCTTATACACACAGGGTAACTACAAAATGGCAATGAATCTGAAATTTCTTAAACACAAGTACAACATTAGCACAAGGTTGCAGAAAAATCTGGTTGGCCTTGAAGTGGAGAAGCTACCTGTCCTGGAGGAAGGTACCAGATGTCAGGAGATTCCATGGAGAGGCAGCTACTCAGGAAACAACCCATGACAGTTCATGCTTGTATTTCTAGACAGCTCTGACCAAATTCCTATTGAAAAGGAGCTTAGCTCCAGCCTTCCATTTTGTGGCACTTTCAAACCCATTTGACTTGGAAGTGTTTCACCTCACACCTTGCAGCAAACACCTCACACAAGCACAGTGATAAATTTACCCTCACCTTGTCCTCAGCACACCATCATTTAGCACCATCTGGCCCAACAGGACTAATTTGGCCAAAGGTGAGTTGTGCACTCCTCTGAGTGATGTCTGACAGGTAGCACAGCCATGAAGGAAACATCTCCCAAACATGACAGCCCAGTGATACAGACTAAATTGTCGCAACAGGTCCCAGATTCTGGCTCTGGGTGAGACATGGTGCAGAGCAAATATTTGGCAAGGCCCTTTGCATGGAAGACACTTTGTGGAACAAGAAGATAAGCAGGACACTGCAGTGTCACTGGTTTGTCTGGAGAAAGACCTCCCACTTCCAAACATGGGCAGTGAGAGAATCCAGCAAATCTTTCCAGCTGCAGAGATTATATTCCATTGTGTCTTGAGCATTGGCTGCTCCTCAAAGAACAATGGACCCTCCCTTTGGCTAGGAGGTCTGCAGGCAGCTATGCCCAGGACGATATGCCATGACTCAGGGCAAAGCAGTGACATCACCAAGCTACACAATGGCTCCCCATATGTCCTTCTGCTTATTCTGACTTCTTGACGCTACACCAGATGCCAATGGGCCAGAGACGGCACCTGGGGCTCAGCACAGTGTGGGGTCATTGTCTGTATGGCCCTCTTCCTTCTGCTGCCCTCCTACACCAGGCATCGGGAGGATGGAAAGTAGCAGAGAAATCCCTGTGCTGGCTGGCAGGAGGTGGCCATCATATGACTCTGGGCAAGCAGTGAGAAGAGGGCATCACCTTGGATAGCCTAGAGGAGAAGGTAAAGGGAAAAGCAATGAATTGCAAAATTTAAGCAAAAGCAAGCATCTCTGCTAAGTTTTCCCTATCCCCAGAGCCTCCTCAGCATAAAACGGGCAGCAAAAGCCTCAGCAATGCCTAGCGATTTTCACATGGGCTGAATTCTTTCCAGACAAAGCACTGATCTGTGTCCAGTCTCTCAGGTTTACAAATTATAAATGGCACAAACCAAACAACTTCGTCGCTCGCAATTTTACTAGCAATTTTGACTCCATTATTTTTGACCAAGAATTTCTCTTGCTTTTTGTAACATTGTTCACTTGTGTCCTATGTATGGAGAGAAAAATTAAGATAAAATAGTTGGCACCTCTTTTTTTCTGTTCACTATCAGTCTGTAGCAAGGACTTCATACCCTTCTCCAGGAGAAGATGCGCTGGGTTGGGGGCTGAAGAGAAGCAGCAGAGCACCAGAGCCATAGGCAAATACTGAAACTCCTGTCAGAGAGGAATTATTATTTATACTGCTGGACAGTTTTCTTCTGTGAAACAACTGGAAATGATTTACCCCACAAATGTCTGGCTGTTGGCTGGGTAAGTAGCCAGCAAACACAAGAGGAATCAGACCATGCCAGACTCAGCTAGCTGTATGCAATCCATCGCTGATCCATCTGCAGCACATGATATTCGCTGGTTTCTCTGCTCCAAACTGGTTGGGAGAGAGGTACTTGAAGGAATGGGAAGCTGTGTTTCCACAGCTGAGTGGTTTTCTAGCTTCACATCAACATGGTGTGCCTTCTGGCTGCTCAAAAGGTCCATAACTAGAGCCCCACCACTTTATACCACTGTAATTTAATATCCTAATTTATTGGGTTAGAAGCAGTGTAGAAAATTCAGCTCTCGCTTCTATGTACAATAATTCAAAATTAGATGTGTCTTGGACAATCTAGTGAGCAGTGCCTGGATGCAAGTCAGGACCCTCCAGTAACATGTTCTGGTTCTGGGCCATCCTCCATCCTCATGGGCATTTGTAAAGCTCCTCCTGCTCTGAGGAGACAGGGGAGCCCCATAGTGGGAATACACATCAAACTGAGGGTGCAGAGGGGTATCCTGAGAGCTGTTTCTGCCTCAATGTGTGTTTTGTTTTAAAGAAAATAAATGTCTGATTTTGCCTAGAGCCCTGGAGAGGATGCATTTTATAACCTGAAATTCAACCCAGGAAGTATTGCACTGCTTAGGGATGGTCTAAGAGCAAAGTAGATCATTCAGGTAAGACAGATCTCAGTGGAAATGAACTATCCTAACATAAAGCTACTGTAACTCAAGGGGCTATCCATAGTTTAGGCTTAAGCATACTTCACGCTGGTTATGTGCTGCTCAAACTTGAAAGGTGTTGGGATTAGAGCTCTGCTCTACATCCACATCAGAAAGTGAAGATCATTAGAGTAACGCTCTCCCATACAACAGTGATGCAGGTCAAGGCGATCAAGGTTTTTTACTTATTCTCTGAAAACTATACAGGTCAAAGTTGTTCCATATAATTTATCAGCTTTGATTTCCTTCCCTTCTTACACATTCTATAGGTGTGGGTTTCTAGGTTTTCCAGTTGTTTTTTTTCTCACTCCTGGCACAAGTAATTTCCCATTCTGTTCCTGAGCTTCCCCTGATGTGAAATGGTACTAATGATCCTTATCTACTGAAGAAAGTACTTTTGTAGGATGAGGGGGTACAGCAGTGTCATTTTACCTCAGGTCCCAGCAGGGACCACCTCTTCAGCAGTTCCCCATGCAAATAGTGCTGGAACTATTTGTAGCCATCAAGGGAGACCCATTGGCTAACATGGGGCCTGGCCACCCAGCTCTCACTCAGGAAAATTCTCCTTTGACTTCATCAGGACAGCTGATGTATCAAGAAAATGCAAGACTGGTGTTGCTGGCTGGCAGAGGTGCTCTGGGTCTCTTCTCCGATGACTTGCCATCAGGCACTAAGTTCTGAAATGCAACCTGGAGAAATCTCAGCAGCAAAAAGTTGCTCTGTGACTGTGTCTCATGCCAATACTGTACTATTTGAAATCCCTTGATGTTTTCGGAGTCACTCATGACTCAGGCTGGTGAGGATAGAGCCAGGCCCACAGTTCAATTACACTGCCTTCTCTCTCCCTATTTGTGCTACGCTCATTACACAGAGCGAAATCAATTAATTCTAACAGAGAAATAGGTTCCTGGCCTGTCTATAAGTCACTGAGTACATAATTGTTCTGTTGCTTACATTAACATCTTAGCACATTATTAGCACTGTTTGTGATTCCTGGGCTCCTGCAGCAGCCGTGGCTCTGGTGGCTGCTCCACTCCCTGCACCAGAGGCTCTGCTGTAGGCTCCTTCCTTGCAACTCCCCATTGCACCCGTCCTACATGCAACTACATGCAATTAAAGGCCTGCAGTGGCTGAAGCCTTCAGATGGACAGAGAGACCTAAAAACATGCCTTTCTCTTGATTAGGCAGCTTTAAGCCAAATAGGATTAAAGAGAGAGAGAGCACCACAGAGGGGAACAAAATATGGGTGTCTCCCTGAAGTAGGGGGGAAGTCGAGGAGGACAACAGAAATTTGCTGGGCACTTCACACATTATTTTTTAAAAGGACTGAAAAAGAAATAATAATTTTTAAAAATACTTCTCCTTTTAAAATTACATCTGAAGTATTCAAACACACAGTTTTAAATTTCAAGTTTGAAAAATGTATAGTCCCTGAAACCCAAATCTTTGAGGCACTGGAAATCAAAGAAAAGTTAGTTATGGCTTGTGAGCTTTTTGTCTGTAGAAACAAAGAATTAATGGTCAACAAACAAGCAGCTCAGAATCCCCCTTTTTAACAAAGAAAAGTCTTTTCTTATGACTGTTCTTGCTGGATTAGGAAACTAAATAAAAAAATCAAACAGGCAACAAATAATTTTACCATTACCAGGTAATATGTGTTAATTGCTCAGTTTATATACTCTGAATGACATACCATTAGAGACTGTGTATGCATTGTAACTAGAGCATTAATAAATTTAAAATGTGCCTATTAGGATGACAGCTTTGGAGGTGCAAAGGAATAACAGTTATCACTTGGCAGAAGCAGATCTCACCCCATCTGCCGAGACTTTGCATACATTTTCAGCTTCCTGAGCAATGATTAGGGCTGTCAGAACCTCTTTAACCTTCTAACTGCTGGTCCCAACTGGCCTTAATTAGAGACTAATGAATTCAGAAGATGCAGGCCGTGAGGAAAACTGCCTTGACAGTTTGTGTACAAATTAAGCACCAATTACTTCATGCATCTTTTGCATTGCTGATACAAGTCTCTGTTATTATTTTTGAATATGGTCATTTTAGCATAAACCGAGAACTTTGCTAATGTATTTTGTCATTTTTATGGCTCATCATAAGAAAAAAAAAAAAAAGAATACCAGGAGGGTCATGAACATGTGAAATAAACTACTGTAGATGATAAAAAGAAATTCATTTCCCTCTAGGGAATATCTTCCAACATTTTTCCACCTAATATCATATTATTATTATAATTAGTCACATAATGATCACAATTTAAGAAACAGACGTAACATGGTACTCTGAATATTTTTATTAGGACTATAGCTCCTCTTATTAGCACAAGAAGGAAAACAAAGATACAGGTAAGAATCTTTCCGTTCTGGGATCTCAGAAAAACTTTTACACCCACCCATGACACTATTATAGTTAGAAACAGGAGCACAGAGAGCTGCAGCTGTTAGTCAAGTAGTTTGGGGGGTTTAAATCTCCCCAGTTTCTCCCTCTTATCCAAATCCAGAAGACATGAGGGATTCAACACAGCATTTTTTTGAAAATGACCCATAAGCCCAGAGAATTTGCATACTTGCTGTTGTGGTCTGACAAGGGCAGGGGAATGTTCACCACATGACCCCATAAAACTCGTTTAGTGAAAGTTTGAAAAACTCCTACTTCTGCTGCTCCTGCCAGACCCAGGGGAAGAGTAAATCTGACTTTTCTGAAAAGACTAAAGACCAGTACAGCTCAAGAATTGCAGAGCATGTCTGAGATACATGACCCGCCCAAGCAGAGACACAAGCCATTCCTTCACTGGCCACTTACCTCTTTCAATTTGGACTGCTACATCTTTTCATTTCTCCTAATTACCATCATGTTCCCCATTACATTTAGTGAAATTTATCACAACTATGCAAAACAAGGGTACTTCAAACCTCACCACAGAAGCCTGGCTGTGCTGCTGCAGAAGACGAGGTCATAATCAGCTTCCTCCCTGAGCATCTCCTGCCCCTGCTTTCCCTGTCACTGGGAAGGAGGGTTTCCCCACAAAGGCTCTGCAGGAGGAAAGTCAAAAAGAAACAGGGGAATGGATGAATTAAGAGCATATAGTGAAATTTTGCCACTCACATACCAGGTTGGACTGCAGGATGTGTGTTTTGTAATCTGCAGGTGTACAGAGCTGAAGAAGAGCTCCAGTAGTATAAACTTCTTCAAATGTGGAGATGCTCTGTGTGAAGGAAAGAAATGAATTTCTATCACATCAATAATATCTCTCCCCAGAGGAGACAGGGAACATTAGAGCAAACTTAAATACATGAGGCTAGACTCTCAGTGGCAAGCCACAGAGCCAGCATCTGCAGGTCTTGAATTTCAGTTAAATAAATCCCCAATTAATATATCTCATGAAGTTTTGTCTTTGTCCACACAAAACGGTGGACACCCCTCTCAACCCAATCTCTATAGAGCTTCCTCCACAAGATTCTTTCTAGCATTTCATCAAAAGTAATTTTAAACTTCTCTAATGAGGATGACCTAATGATCTCATGTGACATTTTCCTAATTGTGCCTATCATTAAACATAGGGAATTTCTGTTGATAACTCAACGTTTCCCTGCTTACATTTACAACATTGCAACATGTTTTTACATGTATTACCGAGTTCTTTCTTTTCTCTTGAAAACACATTATTTCATGAGCTGCCATTGAATTTAAAGACCTCAGGAAATTTTTTTGTATCTGTTTTCATCAACCCACCTTCAGTCTGGCTCCGGCCCTGGAGAACAGGTCCATGCTCCAGATTTCGAGTTTACAAGACTGTGACTCCATTGACCAAGACATGTTATGGCAGTGAGGTGGCTCTGAAAATCACGTTCAGGGGTGATGAGCTGACCCCTACAAGGTTTTTAAGGTAAGTCTAAGGTTGTGGCTTGAGTTTGTCCATAACCTGATATAGATTTTTCATAAAAGTTACATTAATGGGCTTTGGTTAAGCCTCATTCCATTTCCATTGACTTTTTTTTTTTTTTTTTGCCAGCTCTAATCACCCTTCCCTGGTGTTTAATAGCAGTGCCTTCTCCTCCAGTAACACTTACACATGGAAGAAATGCAGATTTGACACTGTCGTCTGGGTTATCATTGCACTGTGTTAGCTCCCTTCTGTTTTTTGCAGCTCAAAAAGCTCGTGATAGAGAGGGGACTCAGAAGAAAAGAGAGGAAAGGTGACAGAAACCCCTTTGTCTGATCCAAAGCCCTGGTGAGTGATGGAGATATGTCAGCTCTGACATAAATCCTGCAGAGAGGGGAGTTCTACTTTGAGCTGAAGGTCAGAATACGCTGAGAAAATAGTGAAGTATACACACACATGCACATGTGTCTATACACCCATGTGTCTGTGTCTACATGCATGTGTGCAGGCATCCCACCCTCTAGTATTTGGTCCATAATGAGGCTATAACTTTGTCACCAGCTGGGTCAGAGTTGCTTGTAGCAGGTTCTTTAGCCAGCCCATACTTGGAAAGCATAAAACCTCCGAGGCTGAGTCCCTGCTTCCCAAGGAGGTGTAGGGTTTCTGTGGGACAGAAATTCTAGCTGTTGGCCCTGGTGCATGGTCTTGTCACACCAGAATTTTCTAGTTGCCTTCAACTTCTCACCCTCCCTTCAGAAACTGCCTCATGAGTACATCACTCCCCAGCTGAGGTGCACCAACCTCAGGTCTTGGCCTCCTCACCGGTACCACGCTGTTGCACCTCTCTGTGGCAATGGCAAAAAAGCATGCATCAGCCTCTGAGGCACCAACAGGAACATCTTTTTCTGTCATTTCCAAAAGGCATCTGAAGTCTTGACTTTTCTCCACTTCTTTTTACTTACTGAAGCTGTTGGCTTTTTCAGGTGGAGATATGGGTTTCGGTTCTTCTTTCAAGCTTTATTCTTCCACCTGGTTGGTTCATTCAGTTAATTTACCCCACCAGAGCAGCTGAAATAAGTAAAAAAAAAAAAAAAGAGGGGCAAAGAGGGATTAAATAAACAGCAAATTCAAAATCATGAAATAGTTAGCAGTCCCCTCATTGAAGACATTTATATTTAACTACTGTACATAGAACCAAAGCATTCCCTGCAAAAACAAGCACTCTACGTATAAAAATTTAAAACCACATTGATAACCCATCTGGCATCCTCCTAATTATGAATCTCTTAGTGGAGTAATATTCCCTTCAGAAGCAAAACAGTAAATACAACAAGGGAAACATGATTATGAAATTCTTTTTGCTCTGTCTTTCAAGACAAGCGTTCATTCACATGTGGACCCAAAATCTTTCTCAACTGGAATTTATTGAAGTAAAGACATAACACAATGCCTGCTAATTAAACATTTAAGAAGAAAAAAATATCCCGTTCTCCATCAGGAGACAACATTAATAGGTGCTTCATAACACGGAATGTGTTTGAACCCCAGCTGTCTTGCCCTGTAAATACAGAGAAATAGAAAGACTCCTCTTCTCCCTTCATCTTTATGTGCCAGTCTAACCAGTCCAGGCTTCATAATATCCAGCCATCTCATGGAAACAAAGCACAAGTCTTGATTATCTGGAGACAGCTTCTTTCTCTTTCATGGGCATGCTATTTCTGAGGACGTGCTACCCATACATGGCTGAAAGGCAGCAGGAAAGGCAGGCAGTGACTTTCAGGGGCAGCTCTGTCCCAGGCCATCTAGCTGAGGGTTGACTTTTTTTTTTGTTGTGCATTATGGACGATGGTGGCTTGAATAGCTGCTGCCTGGAAAGTCAGTATGTCTTTACAAAGAGTCAGACCATTTTATTCATTTTGAAACAGGTTCCCTTCAACAGGAGCCCTGGAAGTAAACCCTGGAAGGGGCACATCTCCCTTAGGAAGTCCATCAGGTGTGGGACTGCTTTTGAAACACAAGTATCTCAATACACTTGCAAGTAATGGGATATCAAACCCTGAGCAAGGCAACCTTCGTGGAAACTTTTGGCGTCAGCTAGAGATTTTGACCATTGAGCCTGGAGAAGGGTCAATATGCAGCACCCTTGGAGAGCTTTGCCTATAACAAGATTTCAAGGCCCCAGCTGAAATTTCAGTGATACTCAGGTTCCTTACTCATTAGCCTTTTGCTTCTGGATCTCCCTCCTTAATAAAAGAAGTCTTCTCATGACTTTTGTAGAGTTGCTCCTCAGCTGAAATCACCTGCAGCAGCAGGTACTGATAACCTACAGCACCATGCCTGGCTGTGGCTTAGCAGCAGCTCAGCATCACCCCATTTTACAAACCCAGAGCTCCCTTCCACCCCCATCTCACACATGCGGAGATCTCCGAACCTGATAGCTCAACAGACTGAGCTCTCAATATCGATTACCAGATTTAAGAAATCTTTTCAGTTCAGTCATAGGCTTATCTGCTTTGGTTGTCACATGGTCAGGGATGATGCCATCAATACAGATTACAAATCTGTCTTAGCGCCCTATAAATCTGCAAGTTTCCCCTGTTTCCACCTTCCTAAACCACCCCAGTGGGTCCTGCCGGGCAGTGAAAGAGGCTGTGTGTGTTCCACGTCGCACCGTGTTGGCTGTACAAAGGGTGGGAAATGAAAAATCCAAGAGAGGCTTAACAATGCTCTTGCTCCGACATCTGCTCCCAGCGAGGGCATCTAGGGACCTGCAGCACAGGTTTTTTTTTCCTTAAAGATGATCACCGTGAATGTTGCAACAAATAATAATGTAAAACATTTTGACAGCCAAGTAAGCCATGAAACATTAAATCTCCAAGGCCCATATGCTCCCCTCTGCTAATGCAAGTGGAGAGGAGCAAAAACCCTGTGGAAGCTGACAGGGAGAAGCAGTTGAGCCACATCACAAACGTCCATCGTATCTGCAACCTTTTTGCCCCAATGGTGGGGATAGGGAGGAGTTGAAGGGGTAGAGGAGTACCTTGCTGTTCTCTCAGTCCTTCAGACTTGGAGAGGTTTTCTCATGCTTGCAGCAGCAGCCTGGCTGTAGTCACTGGAGGTCAAGGAAGCCTGACTCCAGGGAGAGTGGCACGGCCAGGGGAGAAGGGGACACAAATCCTGTGGGCCAAGGTACAAGATTTTCACGAGTGCCTTGAGGTCCGTGAGATTTTCCTGCTGCTCTTACAGCCTCAACTAGCTTCCCTGCAAGCCAGCTGTCAATGGGGGGTTTTGTCATACAAAACTATTATCTCAAAGAAATACCATAGGTTTCTTGGCTCTTCTTAAGAACTCCTGGTCCTCCTCTGTCCCCACGACTCCAGTGGGTTGCAGAATCTCCTGTGTACTGACATGAATAACCCTAAACCAGGTATTAGTTTGAAAATGACTTAGGTTCCAATTGACTACAAAAGATCTCCCTTGGCCTGCTCAAATGGGAGGCAAGCATCATAAAAAATAGAGCAAAGGCTTAGCACACCCTCTCTGTGTATTGAGGACACACTATGGACACAGCACACCTGCTTCTGCAGCCAAGATGCAGAACAGCAACATATTTAATGTTACACCCCAGCCTGAAAGACCCCATACCTGTTTGTAACTAACTCACATGGGTGTCCTGGTTTAAATTAGAACCAAATTAATTCTGTTCAGTGATTTTACTTTAAAGCTGAATCTCTTCTAACTAACTGCTCTCTTTGAAGTTAACAGCGTATTTTCGCAGACAGTGTCTTCTTCTAGCAGTGATAATGCTTGATGTTTGGAGTTACTACCTATCCTGGTTTGAGTTAGAACCTAACCAGTTCTGTTCAGAGATTTTACTGGATTGGTGTGCAGACCAAGGTCACTGCTAGATCTTGTGTACCACATCGAGGGGTGCAGAAAGTGAAAGGCAACACCCGCAGGGAGGAGTGCCCAGAACAGGTGACCCTAAACTGACCAACAAGGTATTCCATCCCATATATGTCATATTCAGTGTAAAGCTGAGGGATTACGAGGGTCAAGCTCTCTACTTCTTCTTCAATGGCCATCATCCAAGGAGGACTCTGTTCATTCTGCCTTCAGTCCCTATCTGTGTGTTCCTGAATCCAGTTCCTGTATCCAGCTCCTGAATCTGGTTCCCATCAGCTGCTGAGCCCAATCTGGGACTTTCCCAGTGCCTGCTCCACAGCATCACTGGTGATGGTGATGTCATTGCCATCAGGGGTGGTGGATTTGATACTGGTTTTGTATATATTTGTATATAATCAATTTTATTATTATTAACTTCATTAAAGCTGTTTCATTTTTCTAATCTGTAAGTCTCTCTCTCATTCCCTTTCTCTCTTATTTGAGGGGGGAGGTGGCCAACAGAGATCCATAAGTCTCTCTCCCTTATTCCCTTTCTATTCCCCTTTTCTGGGGGGAAAGAGGGGTTAACAGAGAGCGTCTGTTATAGGTCTAGTGGGCTGACCCTAAACCTTGACAATGGGTGAACAAGTTTTGGCAACCACAGCAAGGATCCTTGACTCCTTTATCACCATGTCCATGGGTGATAAACTCCTTTATTTCCATGTTCACAGACATGACCAGGAAAACCATCAAGGGGGATGTTCCTTAGCCCAAGCAGTAACTTTCTGTCACTGCAGTTTCTAAATCTATGCCCAAGTGATTATCATGGCAATGGTACTAACGGGGCTCCTGGACATACATTGTTTCAGAATTAGATATTCATAGCTTGAGTGGCAACATTAAAATGCTGGTGAAGTGGCAGTTTGTAAGTTTGGCAGTGGTAAGTCAGTGCCCTTCGGATTTAGCAATCTCTTCTCGCTGGCGAAGCAGTGGTGGCTGGCATGCATGCAGGCACAGAAAGCCTTTCTGGGGCCTCCAAAGGGGAGGGAGAGGCACCTGGGGCTTCATATACCTAATATTTGGCAATAGGCAAACATGCTCACACATCAGATGCTAAATATTCAGTGTCTCTCGGTTTTAATGAACTGCTATGACTAAAGAAATCAAAGGTCCCATGGGGAAGAGCTGCACTGGAACATCAGATAAGGAAAACTTGGTGTGGGGGCGGGGTTTAAGATAAAATGAACAGAATTATCTTCATTAATTCAATAACCACAGAAATATTTACAATGTAATTACATCCATTCTTTTTCTGTTCAAATATTATTTTTAAGGGCTTCTTGGCATCGAAGAGCCTCTCTCTTTGAAAATCCTGACCCAGTGTCAAAAAGAGAACAGACCTAAGTCTCTTAATCTAATGGCTGTTAGTGGGGGTGACTACTTTAGCAATGCTCGGCTGAAAAATGAACTTTGCAATAAATGACCTTCAGAGAAGAAGACTATTCATGTTAATTAGTAGCTCTTTTCAAGCAAGATTCATATATGCATTAGGCTATGTCATTTCAAACAATGCCATCATTGTAGTAAACATCAAGACAAGACTCAAGTATAGTTATGAAAATTTTAGAAAACTCTAGTTAGGTTTTTTTTCCCCTGAGATTATGAGTTACGATTACTGATGTGTTGCACAATAGGATCTCTCCTAATGGCTTTTAGCTTTTGCCACTGCCAACTTTTATATTTAAAATCCATACAATTATGGACAATTTATAAGCATTATGAGGCTCTCTATCCTCCTCATCCCGTTTTTTGCATTGATTCTCACTGATTCAAAGCAGCTCTGAACCCAGCAAAACAAATGCATTTTGCTTAAAACATAACATTCATTCTTACAGAGCCCACTTTATTCTTATTACTACTTATTACTTATTATGCATATTTAATTTAAGAATGCATATTCTCCATTAAAAAATTAGAATATTTTGAAGTACTAGAAAGTGATTATTTTGGTTAGTTCCCCTTGATTAACCACTCAAACGTGGCTGCATTCTTTCTAAAGCACATACATAACAAGAGTTTAAAATGCCAAAAGGAGGCTACCAAAAGGAAAAACACAAACAAAATTAATTGACACACAAAATAAGAGACATGATTTTTACACAGTTTTTGTCAAAACGCATCTTAAAAGATAGTTACAGTATATCAAAAATTTGCTCTCTGGAGAGAGATAAACCTAGTACAATGAATCTGATTCAGAAATGTTATTAGAAAACACAGTAGGCAGAAGGTAACGGGCAAACAAATTGTATAATTGTGACTCTACATGAATTTTGAGCTATATTTATTAATTGATTTTTTTAAAATGCATTTAAGGAGTATCTTCCTTGCTGCTGACCAAACCAAACACAAAGCTAATTTAAAAAGCTAACCTGTCGGACACTCTGCACAGTTGCTTTGCTATCCAAAAAACATACACGCCTAACTAATTAGAGAATTAACAATAAATGTATTGTGGAATAGTATTTTAGCAATCTGTTTAATGAAGAAAGTCATCTGTGTTGCGAAACAATTAGATAACAAAGGGGAAATTAATAAATATTTATAAGACCAATGTATATAGTTTGTTTGGAGCCTTGCAAGATCCAGAAAAGATAAACAATTCAGTTGAGCAAACAAACTGCAAGACTGGGCTCTTCCTAAATATCTGGCACATGACAGTGTTCATTATGAACGACTTGGAGGGGCTGCTGTCCACCATATCTTCTCTCTGCCTTGAGCTGGCATCTGACCAGCTTTCAGAGATGGGCTGATGAACAAACCTGTCTCTCCAGTGGTTGCTACTGGCTTGGACAAGCAGGTCCCTGCTCAGCACTCTAGCTTTTATGAGTCTTCATCAGGGGTCGAACTTCCTTCACACATTGCATAGGGAGCCCAGCCACTTACTCCCACATCTGAAATTCCCATGAGCCAAAAAGCTTTCTGAGCCCTCCTTCCCCTGAGGACAGGCCTTTCTGGCCACTGCCAACCTTTTTTCCCTCTCAGATTTTGATTTTTGTAACACTCAGCACAGGGACTGCAATGATTTAGATGTAGCTGCAGTTTTATTTAAGCATGTGGGACATATAGATTTTTTGTATCTCTTGCTATTTCAAAAATAAACAGAAAGTAAAACCTGAGACACCCTTGACTTAATCTTCCCTGCTTGGTTTTTGTGTGTGTCTATGGCGTTATTGTATCTGTTCTTTAAAGAAATGAAAAAGAAGAATGAACCAGATGTGGGATTCATTTTAGTCATATTCAATCTGTGCAGAATTCAAAGAAATGGTTCCTTTATTTGCTCTCTTCTGGGAAAACATCTTGAGTTCATTTTGTTCTGCTCAGAGACTTGCAGAAATAGGTCTGGAAAGGTACTTCAAGAGCTCATATTGTCCATCTTACTGCCTAAAGGCTGACTCATGCCCAGTGTTCTCCAACAGCATGATAAATTCAAGTATAACAATAACCTTTTCTTCACAAAAACATGCAATAGAAAGTAAAAGGTTAAGAAATAAGCTAGCAACATGTCAGGAGTCTGCCACAGGATTTAACACTGTTCTCCAGGCATCCATGGTTGCTGTCTGCTAGAGGCAGGACATTGGCCCTGTAGCTGCTGCTGTGTCCTCAGGGTAAACCCAGTTACAAGTTGTGAGGGCAGCTGCCCTGGCTCCTGCAGATTTACCCTGGCTCCAAATAAGGCAGCTCAGGTACCATAGCAGCCCCACGGCATCTGCTCACCGGCTGCTCTTAGGGCACTCAGGCATCCTCCAAGACTTTCACTGCTGCAGGGGGGCTGAGAAGGTGCGGTGGTATCATGTGCTCCTGATAGCACGCATTGAAAGTTGCCAAGCACATGACATTTTCAAAGGGCTGTTCTGAGCAGGAATTCAGGCCTACATATAAGCTATTTCAAGTTGGCTCCCAGAAAAGGAGCTACAAGTAATTGGTGGCCATCTGGTTCCACAAGCATAAAGGCTACTGAATGATGACACAATGTTTTACAAAGAGAGCAGGTGCACCAGAGAAGGTAAAATTGGTTCTGGTTCCAAATAAAATGAGTTTATCTTAAGAAGGACACCTAACTGGAGGATCTGTACCTGGCCATGGAGTCCACTTTATGCCTAGACATCAGTATTATGTACCATCTCAGACAACACATGGAGGATTAACTCTTACCCAGACAGCTCAACCAAATCTGTCTTTCTCAACCATTTCACAGATGTAGTTTTTCAATCCTGCTTCTTCTATCCCATCAACTTCTTCTTCTCCCGCCCCCTTCTTCTGCACCTTGTTACCAACCAACACCTGTCCCTGTACACACTCTGCCTGACCTACAGTTTGGTCTCCACACCATGGGCTGGCAACACTCGTCGTCTTGGGAGGGGTTAGGAGAGATGCCTGAACCATAACTTAGCTGCTAGATCAGGGTCTCCTAGTCTCAATACCCCAAGAGCCACAGGACAATCCTGCACTGCTGCTATGGTTTTGCTGCTGCTTCTCTTAATCCATGGGGAAATGTGGGGACCACATGTCCTGGGAGCAGAGGTGCTGTCCTGGCTTGGGAAAATGGTGGTGATGGCTGGTGTGCAACAAAGAGGAAGTGGAGGAAAATGTGCAGATGGCTTAATCTGTCTCACAGCACTGTCCCTCCCGCCCCAAGACTCTGGGTTTTCAGAGCTGCTGGTTACAGGGAAGGCACTGCAAGGGACTGCTGCCCAGCCATGCCCCCCCCCTTCCCCAAGCCAGCTCATCAGCGCTGGACATTTAACAAACCTTACTCTCTACCACTTTTCTCCTCATGGACATTTGTGCTGTGTCTATGTCCCAAACAAAACAGCGTCTCATTTCAGGCTCAGGCACTGGTAAATAATCCTCAGCAGTGTTTAGCTATTAGTGTTCTCCCTGGCATGGCTGTGTTCTGAGCCAGCTAGCGTAGGTCCCAAAATAACCTGCTGGGCAGCAGCCAGGCAAGGAACGAGGAAGAAATGCTGACTCCGTAATAAAGAATGTGGGACTTGTATTCAGTCTAATCCAGTCCTGGCACAGCCCAAAGCCAGGCAGCCTGGAAATGGCCAGGGAAACAGGAAGAAGGAGCAGGGCAAGGGGCATCTAGAGCCCCAAGGAGCAAGGAGGAAGGGCTGCAGCCATGATGGGGGTAACAACCACCTTGACTGCATGAAGGAGGTTGGTTCCTCACGAC
Organism: Brachypteracias leptosomus; assembly: GCA_013401335.1. Classification (NCBI taxonomy): domain Eukaryota; kingdom Metazoa; phylum Chordata; class Aves; order Coraciiformes; family Brachypteraciidae; genus Brachypteracias; species Brachypteracias leptosomus. The sequence continues at coordinate 188,162 of VYZX01002900.1, read as the reverse complement.
AATTAGGAGCATAAAACGAGAGAACAAGAAAAATGTAGAGGATAGCAAAAGGAAGAGTGTGGTCCAACAACACAGAATAACGGGACCTAGGCTCCCTGCATTGACGCATCAGACCTACTCACTCTCACTGAACCGTAGCTTTGCTTTTCTGTAGAAGGGGTTAGGTGAGCTTAGTGCACATAATAATCTCTACAACAAAATGCCACACTGGGTGACTGGTGTTTTGCTCTCTTCGCACTTCGAAGTCTCAGTCTGAGCTATAATAGTTGCTCACCATCATTTTGGATGTTGCCTCTCTAATCCTTGTATGAGGCAGTTGGCAAGACACCCAAAAGCTGTCCCTCGATCTGCTGGCCTGGCCGGGGAGTGGCGGTGTCTCACAGTTAGGATATACTGCTAGCTTGCTTTCAGGCAGAGAGCAGGGAAAGGGATTCACTCCCAGGCATTGTTCCCAGTAGGCAAGTTGGACACAATCAACCTGCCTGTAGAAAGTTTAAGTGTGGACCCAAGTCGTGATACTTCACTGCAAGAGAATAAGCCCTCGTCTAGCTTATTTCCAAAATAGACACAGCCTTATGTGCTAGCTATGGATCTGTGTTTGTGGATCTGAACACTACAGACTGAACTTCAGAAGGACTTCTCTATCCCTCTTCAGAGAGGGCCAAAGACAGGGGGAAGCAAGGTTCTTTGAGGACAGTGAGGATAGGGAAGGCTAAAGATGACAGCCAGTGTCTGGGTATTTATCCAATAGGTAGAAGGCTCAAATACGTTTCATCCAGTTCTTTGAATTTAAATCTAAGTGTCTATCAACTCAAGAGAATGTCTTAGCACAGTTCAAAATCTTGACTGTATGCTTTGTCATAACTTATGGCCAGGATTTCACTCAGCAGGAAACACTTTGGCCCATGAGCAGTAGCATCAGAGATATTCTCTGAAACCAGAAACAGGCAGGGATGGGGTAAGAAGGCTGTACCAAAGTAACTCCTGCTTGTCCCTCTCTCAGAGCACATGAAGAGTGGGGACCTGCTCCTATTATCTTTATGCCAGTGATAGGGTCATCGTGTATCACTGGGCCAGACCTAGACCTTGGTAACTCAGACAGGGAGCATCTTAAACTGGAGCCATTCTCTTTTTACTCCAGAAAAACTCAATCAGCACCTGGTTCAAATATGCACAGATAAAGCCCTTCCCTCTCACACTTCACTTCTCATGTTGGGTGCACTGTCCACTGTAGGTAAAGGCATATTTTTTGTGATTCATTTTTCTTTGCAGTATTTCAAAATCTAGTCATCCTGCCCAGTGCCTAAGAGAGTACAGTTTTTGATGTTCCATTGGGTACAATACTTTTTATAGTTATCATTTTTAAATAAAACACATTCACCATTTATTTCTAGAAGACAGCAAGATTATTAAAATAGCTTTGAAGAACCTCTGGCATCATTTAGAAAACTGATTGTGTTTATGATGAACTGAAACATCACATTAGGTATGAAACAAAGTAAAAGCAGATGGTCCATACTCAGAGCATAAACTGTTGCTTTTTAATAACATGACTAAGGATACAAGAATTTCTCAACTAGATCTCTCTGCTTCGTATAAGATCCAAATGAACTATTTGCTATTAAAATGCCTCTTTAGGAGAAATAATGTTTTCTGGTATTTATAAAATACACTTAGCTTCTGCAGTTGTCATGAAACAAAACTGTTTCACCTACTGCTGGCTGTTTCGCATGTAAATTAGCTGGTTTACTAGAATTGAATTTATATGCGAAACTTTAGACAAAATCCTCTTGTTTCTCTAACCCACTAATAAGATCAGGAGAACACCAGAAAACATAGATTAAGTCGGTCTTTCAGATACAGACTCAATCTTGCTGGCCCAGGGTACAATAATATTCCTCATAACAGAGTGAAAAGTCATGTGAAAAACAGAATACTTTTTATGGAGCCTAGCAGGATTCTTCCCATGTTGTCAGGGTATAATTTACCTTCAAACTTTTAAGTCTGTGTAAATTTATTATGTGTAAATTTGTGTTTTTATTGAGTCAACAATTTACATGAAAAGGTGAGCCCTTGCTTAAATTCCTGTGGAAGCTATATATCATTTCTATTACAAGCATGCTCGTGAGCTATACTTTGCTCATCCTTAGTGATAGAGGTATTTGCGAACCAAGGATTTCTTTCATGTTTTTATATTCTGTAAAAGAATGCACAGGGGTCAAAGCAGGATTGATTTGAAGGAGTTAGATTTTAAAATCCCTTTAAAAATCAGGACAAAGGATACCACACTATTAAAATAAAATGCTTAAAAATAAAAAGTATTATGCATGCCACACAGTAGAAGATCAGATTTTTATTAATGCAAGTTTTAAATGCTGATTAATCCTCTTGAGAATCAGTTTCCCAAAGCTTTGGCCTGCATTCAAGTCTTTTTCAAAGGGGCACATCACTTCCATTATTCTGAATATTAATTGAACAACATTATAACTAAGGATACAAAGCAAGATTTAAAACATGATTACAGCTGTCATTGCTTACATCTAAATAAGTCATTGGAAATTGAAGCTCAGGGGAAAAAAAAGGAAATTTAAAAATAATAATAAAAAAATCCCTGCTCTAAACCTCTCTTGTCAGGATGGTGAAGCTGCTGCCTCCCGTGGCCCCCCCTCTGCCCAGCCAGGATGGATCGTCTGTGCGCCACGCACTGACAGCTTGTGCTTAATGTATTTGCACAAACTCACACACACACACACCTTGAAAACTGTGGATGTGTTTCGTCTTGCAAAATAATAAAATGCCCCAGAAAAACGCTGTCATTTTTAGCTGTTGATGGGAAGAGGGATGATAATTGCTCAAAAGGCTGAGCTGCCCGTATACTCGCTTACTTCCAGCAAGGGTTTATTTCATTTGTTTGGCATAAACCATTTTCTGATCCAGCTTCAGCACATGCCTCTATATAAGCACTCATGTGCTTAACGTTAAGCATGTGCTTAAGTGCGTTCCTGAACTGGGCCAAAAGGTACCTTCTTTGAAATTTCTATCCATAGCTGCTGTTCTTGGAATGATGTCTTTTTTGGTGAGAACTGATGTGGGGTTACAGTAAACATCTAATTCTGATTAGACAAATGGCATTATGGAAGAAGTATTAAAAATTTACAGTCCTATTTACTAAGTTTATTTGTTGGCCATAAAAAGCTGAACCTTACATAACATAAAAAGCATCCGATCCTAATGATGAAAAAGATATAAAAAGATAATGGTGCAATCATAACATGTCTCTGAGAGTTTGTACATCTCAGTTGCAGTTTGGCACATGGTATAATTGTGTTGTGCCAAACTGGCACCACACCACAATATGTTAGTGAAAAGGGCCCACAGTTTAAGGGGAAAATCTAGAAGTGTTAACTATACACTGTCTAATTATACAACCTTACTGTCCCAGAATGTGATTTCTGAAACCATTTCTGACATATGGGAAGAGGGTAGAACAGCTGGTCATTAAGGTTTTCTCAAGACTATTTAGTAACACACTTGAATGTAATTAAAGTGCTACATTAAATACCGCACTTGTGTACAATGTTTTTTTAATCTTTATGGCATGCTGTAAAAGTAAATAAACGCAAAGCGTTAACATTTCTCCCCTTCATCTCCTAAATTGTTAAGATATAATGACAGCCTCTATCTCTGCTGCATGCATTACCTGAAGACGGCTCTGGTGCTTTGTGAGCATCCTGTGCAGCAGGTAGGAAGCAAACCCAAGCTGAATTGTGCAAGACGGATATAAGTTTACTTGACCTCATTTGCCCAAGTTAAGCCATGCTGACTTACCTGGATGTATTTCAACAGACAATGTTGCAATGATCCTGGTTTATTTGAAGGTTTCCTCTGGAACCAGTCAAGGTGATGTAAAGCAACTTTGACCCACGCCAGATCTAACACAAGAAGCAAAACCTTGTTAACAAAATGCGTAAACATCTTTGCAGCAAACTTTACTCTCAGGTGTCCCAATGGGACTTCTGCCCCAAAATGCAGAGTCAGAGTTCGTTTTCATACAGATGCAAGTTACAGGTGGCTTAAATTAGAGAACTGCATTTTTACCCTATAAACCTCATTGCTTTAGAAGTACCTGAAACATCAAGACAGTTAAAAGCTATAGAGGATCAGGGCCCCAGTTATTTATGTTCCTCTATTGTCTGTGACCTGTATTTCTATTTCTACAGACAATAATCAGGTGGTCTATATGAATGTAAGGTCACAGTAAAGGAACCTGAATGAACCAAAAACTGTGGGACAACTCAGAGTCTGAAAAATTGTCTTGAGATTGGCACCCATACTACATTTACAATAGCCTGGGGATTCTGTGGTCCCAAAACAGCAGAGATGCTGTAGCATTGTGAAAAAGATATATTTTTTAATGCGCTTTTCTGGTTTGACTCACAAATGGGTAAGAAAACATTGTTTTGAAATATGTATTTTGGCACTAAGTGTTTCTCTGCATTATATTTGTGCTTTCTGATATTGTGGGATTTTTACAATCTTTAAAGATTATTTCTGCTTTGAAAACAGAGGACAGAAATTTATTGAAAAGTTGAAACTGTTCTTGACTTCCCATAAATTCCAGAAAATACATGTATTAATTGACTATTCACTAAAAATGATCAAGAGCTGCTGTGAGTTCCTTGGAATATTTTTTTGTAATTTCAGTTCTTTCTAAAAAATACTTCATCCTGCACTATGGTGGCTTCCTTTGAGCATGAAGGATAGCTTTACACGGGGTTTTCCAATACTAAATCAAAAAAGGAGGACAGAGAAGAAGCTTATAAGAAGACAGGTTTAACAAAGCACTCAGACTGTAGATTCCAAGGTAATAAAACTGGCAGTCACCAGGAACACTACAATGAAAACCATAGAAGTGAAAACATGTGTATTGTGTTCACAAGAGCTATCTGGTGACTGTGATGAGTTCTGCCTGTGACTGCACATGTGGTGAAATACAGCTTTATGTTACTTTTCAAAGGCCAACATTAAGTTTTTATTTTCTCTGAAATATAATGTTGATGTTTGATTTGTGAACAGTCGCTATTTGCAAATAAGCAAAGAAGTATGACATGCCACATTTTACCTTTTACCGGGCATTTTCTAAATCAGTCAGAATACCTCTGTTCAAATAAGTGAAGCTTTTCCTTTCGCTAATGATGCATCTGCAGCATCTTTTTTTTTTTTAAAGGAGCAGTGGTATGAGTAGCCAATCACCCAGTCTTCCTGACTCTCTGTTCATGGATGGATTTTACATCCCGTTACATCCCACAGCTGGTATGTGCTATCAAAACCAAGAAATGCCAATCAATGTAGAGAAACCCATAAAGATAGGAGACACAACTCTCCTATAGCAAGTAAATTCATTTTCACAAGAGATGAGAATAGCCATAGATCTCACCACATTCAGCGTTAATTGCAAAACTCATCTCTCTGACTTAACTTTGCCTCATTAACTTCTTCACACACAGTTGCAAGGTACAACCACATCTAGAGCACAAACACAAGCAAACAAAAACATGTTCATCAAGATACATTCCCTACAAGCTAAAAAACAGAAAAAAAAATTAACAGTACTAGCATATTTAGGTATTTGGAAGATAGATGTTGTGCTGGTAGAAGCTATGTAAATACTGTGAGAAGCAGATACATAAGTTCTCCATTAAAACTTCTGCAAAACATACTGTCACCTCATTTTTTCAGAAGAGTAAATTCCTTCAGTGTTAACACCAAACCACTCACTTTTAGTTTTCCATGCTTTGTTGTGCTGGTTCAGCCATCATCAATTTATGCTACCATCAGTTGCCTGACCACACAGGCCAAAGCTGAACTCAGCAACATCCCCTCAGAAGTCTTCTTTCAAACAATTCTGCTCCTCTGCTACCCACTGTGGTGCCAGCATTGCCTGCTGGCCACAACAGACAGGGACGGCTCCCTCAGTAGCCCTTTGCATGGAAGGACATCACTGAGAGAGCTCAGCGAGATACAACCAACCCCAACAGAAGCCACACCCAACAGGAAACTCCTCCAACTGAGCAGCTCCTGGTTAAAGTAGCCCTGGTCTTGCCCATCACCCCAACCATGACCACCTGGGTGAGGGCGGAGCCACAGAGACACAGGTGGACCAGGTTCTGCCTCTGGAACCTGAAGGCATTAGGGAAACAAAACATTCTGCTGGGTTGTGACTCATCCACAGGTCAACTCCAGCCCAGAGCCCACAACTCTAAGCACTTCATGCTTAGAGACCAATATTAAGAAATGAGGTAGGCATAACTTCTGTCAAACCATAGCAGACAAACTTAGATCCTTTCCAAAATCACCCGAAGTTATGCAGCTACCATTGAGCTGGACAGGGCATGGACATTGACAGAAAGAGTTCATTTCTCTTCTTCTCAAATAATTTTAATCCCAAAGAGGGATGCGAGACATGCACTGATTATGTGAGGAAGCTGTGGGGAAAAGTTTTGTTCCTGGGTGCTTGTATGTCACTGAGAACAAAGGAAACTGGATGCCTCTGCAAGAGGAGAACGTTTCTGGGTGATTCACTTGAGTCAATCCCCTTCCAAAACACAGGAAGGAGATGTGAGGAGGAACACGAGAAGATGTAAACTGATGGTGAGAAGTGTATACAACTTGCTCATTTAAGCAGATGACACTATTATTTCTCTTTTCTGCTTGTTTTCCCAACAGTACTGTTGATTTAACCCCATATAGAATCATAGAATTGTCAGGGTTGGAAGAGACCTTAAAGATCATCTAGTTCCAAACCCCCTGCCATGGCGGGGTTTGCTCAGAGCAGGTTGCTCAGAGCCCCATCCAGCCTGGCCTTAAAAATTTCCAGGGATGGGGCTTCCACTATTGGATGGGGCTTCCACCACCTCATGATAGAGTCACATCATGAGCACTGAAATATCCAAACAATATCCATAATCATTACAGAGCAGTTTGTGTTCATCACAGAGGTCTCTTCACTAATTGCTAAAAAAATGTCTACATCTGCTGTGTGCAGACTTGAACACTCAATAGTCAGACCTCCAGCTTGATTCCACTCAGCTGAACCCGAAATTAGATCTTAAAAAATAACCATCTCTAAGACAATCAACTTCAATCCAGGCATTTCTAGTGAATGGGCATTAATTGTCCTTGCGCAAACCACGAGCAACGCACCAGTACAGTGTTTAATTGTCTAAGCCTGACCAAGACAGCTGTATGGAAAGCAAAGACCGAGTACTAGGGACGGGGTGATGGTACCTGCTTCTGCTCTGTTGGCCCTGCCTGCCCTTCTCTTCCTTGTGCCCCAGGCTGAAGCGCCAGCAGCCACTTTGCAAAGGTCTCCTTTTGGGGGTTTTCAGTCCTAAAATTAGCCATGGCAGTAGTTACTATCAGATCCTTGCTCTAGGTTTGTTGGCTCATTTCTTGGGCTGAACCATCTGTTGAATTACAAGCACTAACCTGAATAATCTTGCATACTTTTTGTTTTGTCTTAGAGAAGTAACTCCACATCACATACTTTATCTTCTACTGCTGTGTATTCTCTAGTCACTAGAGAAACAACAGGTTTTGTTTCATTGATTTAATCTACCACACTCCATTTCTCTTCCTAGTCACAATTTCTAATTATTTCAGCCCACTAACTCAGTTAGATATTGAGTCAAGACCAATACGCATAATCTATTGGTTTAAATAATATCCACTCATGAAGTCTGCAGTTTCCAGGTGAGACATTCTTCCCTTAGGAAATATTCAGCACTCTTACTACCATGAGCTGCAACCAGATATATGCAGCTCAGACTCTACAAATCTCTTCACCAGGATTTACTTGGGCAGCAGTCTGGCACAGCCTGGCTTTGGCTGTCCACTGTGCTGTAGTAACTGTCATTAAATAAATGTAATACTCAGAATTTACCTATAGCTCTCTACATTTACTACTCTAAGGGAAGAAAGAAATGTATACCTGAGATTATGAAGACTAAACCATAAAGCTGAATTTTACCCAGATGAAAAATATCTTTGACATCAGTGGATGAGGACCATACACCTAGATGGGGGAGGATTTTGGTATTTCAGTGATGAGATTCCTTTCTAATTAATTTTTCTGAAGTTGTTACCACGGTATTGCAACTTTGAAGGAAGAACGGTCAAAATGTTGCAAAGTAGGTAAAACAAATTTTCATGAAGATTAAAAAGAAAGGAAGCCTTAGTAATTTTCACCTCTAAAGATGAGTCCGTTACAGGGCACAACAAGTCAGGTGCAGGACACTAACACTTTTGGTCCTGATCCTGCTAATGTCCCTGCCAGTTGCTGTCCTCAGAGGTGCTCAACTGCTTAAAGCCCCATTCACAAAACTCAAAAATGCTCAAAGAGAATTTTAGAAAACTTTCAAAGCTAAAAGAAATTTAGTTTGACACACAAGTTATGAGAAACAAGAGCCCCCCAATCATTTTTTCTTCAGAAACCTAAAAGACTTAAAAATTGAAATCTCTTTAATTTCAATTACCAGTCAAGCAATTTTTGAGGAAGACTTTTTTTTTTTAACAAAAAAAGAGAGGGTTTGTGGGAAATGTGGATTTTTAACCAAGAATTTTCTGAATTTATTTTTTAAAATGAGCAAAACTTTTGAGCTATTATAGTTCATTTTCTTTTTTTTTTTATCTTCAGATAAAAGTAATTTCCTGACCACTCCCAACTCCTACTGTAGGAAAATAACACAAAATTGTAAACAGGTCCCAGTGCGCAGCCAGTACATGTGTCTACATAAGACCATACATGGTCAGTTTGGTAAAGTGCCGTCTGGTACTATTTACAACCGATCAGCCATGAGATAAGATAACATGCTTGCACTGGACAAAGTCTTGAGGTTACATGTTGCTGCCATGCTTTCCACAGTTTGTCATTAACCAGCTATTGCAAGATGTTTTTTAAGTACCTTCATCCTGTCTCCAGCTCAGCACTGTCTCTCTCCCTTAATAACCAGGCTAAATCAGCAGGAATAATTAGGGAATCAGACACTACTTAGTGTCAGTACAGGCAGCCAAATAACTTCTATATCTCTTTCTACTCCATAGGGTCACTCCCCTTCTTGTGAAGCTCAGCCTTTTCCTTACAGGAAGGCACAATATGCTAACTCATAACGATAAGATTTTTGGATCTTGTGATTCTTATGTTCTGTAATTGGTGTCAGGCAACGCTACATATGAAACATATTTTCTCTCTCCTCTTTCTACCAAACTGTCACTCCTCCAGCACATACTGGTTCGTTTTTATCCTGAAAACCCAAGGGAAAGAAACACCCATGCCAATTCTATATGATGTAAGTAGCTAGCCCCCTAAGGATTTCTCAAAAAGGCAAGCACTAGGATTGCTTTCTGAATAATTCCTTAGCTAAAATTACCACAATTTATGCTTGGGAATTCTCTAGAGACAGATGTATTGTCACACTTGGATAGCAAAATATAGATATCGCACTTCACAGGAAATTAAAAGAAGGAGTATTCAAAGTTTATCTCTGCCAAATAATTTTAAAAGCTGATTTTTGCATCAAAGCGCTTCCTAGAAAGATGCAATTATGTGCAATGAAGAACCCTGTGATGTGTGTGTATCCACAGAGTTAGAGTCTCCCTCAGTCTTAGTTTCTCATAACAACACGCACACTAGACTTGAAGTACATATCTCTTAATATATTCTATTACCTCATTGTCATTTACTTGTTGGTAATGAATGCATGTGTTAACAGAACAGCATGCTGATGCATTTTTTCTGCCATTGTATGTAACATATTTTCTAATTCTTCTGCTCTATTCAGCATTTGACCCTAACGATAGGGGATTATGGTATTAACTCTCTACACAGCACACATTCTTTACAGACTTTCACTAAATACTGTAAGCCTGCTGCAGAGCGGAATAAAAGTGAAAGCATACCGTCTGGTCTTAAGCTGTGCACACAGAGGGTCGTGATCCAATTGGAAGGGAAGCAGAATTTTAAAAAGAAAGAGGTTTGACAAAATTTTAATCCTTGTCATTTTCATTTCTCGTACCCTGTGGATTTGGGTGATTTTATTTACACTGTCAGCTTGAGCCTAGGGATTGAAAATCAGGCTTTTATGGAGATTATTAAAAGTACATACAGTACACTAAAGGCTGGACCACTGTTATATGCTACTAAAAATATGAATGTGGATGTTCTATATTATACATTTAAGGAGGTAAGTGCCATCCTCTCTGTAAGGCTGGACTTAGCAGTTAGGCTCATTGTGATTATGCTGAAGTGCATGTTTTAACAAGGGTATTTATGAGTGGTTTCAGAGTGTCAGAAGTGCACTGAAGAATTGAGAGGTGCCTTCTAAAGGGACAAGGCAGCAGTATTTTAGGAGCAGCTGTGGAAACTGCCCATATTGAAGGTGTACCTGAACATTGAAGAAGGTCCTCCTGGAAGAGCTGCTGCTCTCCCTACCCCACAGCCAAGGAAGGGCAGCCCAGCCTCAGAAAAGCAAACATCTCATCGTGAGTGACTTTCTCCTTAAAGTCCTCTCCTGAGGTTGGCCTCATTCCCACAGTGATGGAGAGCTCCTAGGCCAGCATCCAGGCAGGTATGAGATGGTTTGGTTTGAAGATGAAGCACAGAGTTGCTAGGTTGTGTTGTAAGGCCAAGCTGGCCAGGCAGCCAGAGCCTCCTCAAGTTACGTGGCCATCCACTGCAGGGACACTCCCTGCTCCAGCTTTCCCAAGGAGCACCTATGGGTTGGATCTCCTTTCACAGCTGTCTATTCTGGGGCCAGAGAAGGGTGATAGCAGGAGGAGATGAGCTATGCCACCTTCCCAGCAGGCCAGACTGTTTTCTCACCCAGTGTAGGTACAGATGATGTGTTGCTGGAGCTGCTTTTATGCCCTTGGAGATTTTTGGCCCAAACAGATCAAACCAAATGTCTGCATCCTGAGTAGGGCTTTTCTGACTCCCCTCACCCTACACCCATGATTTTGCTGTAGCAGTTAAAACAGCGCTCCAAATACACACAGAAACACAGGTAAATAAATCCATGGGCCACCAAAGGGGATGAATTTCTCAACTTCCCACCTAAGAAAATTAAGAAAGTAAGAGCCGTGTTGATGCAGCTTCAAGGCAATGAGCTCACTGCATCCCTGCATGGTGAGGAAGGAAACGAATAGCCCCAGGAGACATCCTGTGACTGTCTTTGGAGGTCAGAGTGAAGCTCTGTACTCTGAGAGCAGCTTTCACGGCACAGCCAGAGGGAAGGAGCACATCAGACATCTGAATTCACTTCCACCAGAAAAAAACTGTAGGCTTGTTTTGTCCTTGCCCTGTGGAAGTGCACACAAAGTGGTGGGGTTGATCCTGCACCCCCAAACTCAACAACACTTATGAACTCTCTGAGGATTTCAATGGGACAGGGTCATAGCCACTAGTCCTGCAAACACTTCACACACGCACTCGCATTCCATGGTCATGGACAGTCGTGTTAAAACTGCAGGATTGAGGCCATAGTCACTAATATTTCACACAGACCTTATTAATAAGGTTATTAAAACAATCCTGCTTGGGCTCTGGGAAAGGGGGAGATAACTTTTCCAGGTTTTTTCCGCTCAGGGAATCAAAAATGTTATTTTTCCATGAGAGAAAACTGTTTGCTTGAAATCAAGATACGTGACTCTCACTGTCCTTACAGCTCTGTAACCTTGGCTATCTGAGGCATGTAAAATAGGGGTTTATTGTGCTAAGGAATGAAATGAGCACAAGCACTTGCACTTGGCCGTTTCACAATTGAAAATGGAGTTAAGCTGGCTCCACCTTACTAGAGTGCCAGCAGCACAGGATTTTTGAGATGTACTGCTTCCATACCTCCCTCAGCCAATTTTCAATGCACTTAGGGTGCTTCCTGATAACAGGGCCAGAAACAAACCCCATAGAGGGCAATGGAGATCTGTCCTTCAATATAAGTGGCAGGTGGATCAGGCCCACTCAGAAAAATTTGGCTGCTGTTCTGAGTGGTTCTCAGTGTGCCAGGGTCCCACTAAGACATCCAAATTGGCATCTCGTAAAAATCAAATTGGCATCTCATAAAAATCCAGGCTAAAAATGACAGCCTTAGGTTGGAAGTCTCTGACTGGGGTCTCATCCTGCAGAGGTGTTCAATGCCCTCAGCTCCCACTGACTTCCCTGTGTGCTGAGCAGGCTCAGTACTTCTCAGGATTGCTCGTGCTCCACAGGATTGGACTTATTGTCCTTAATACTATCTCATTCTGGTTATTCCCTATTGCCCAAGGATAATCCCACGGCATTATTCCCATTATGCCACTTGCCATTCCCATTATAGTCTTTAATAATGTTTTAAACCTATCTTTCATTTTTAATTTCCTTAGCAAAATATCTGTATTTTAGTAGTATGCATTTATGTAGTCTTTGAAAAATGTGCTTTTATTATACATATGGCATTATCATGTAGCTTTGCTACTTTATGAGTCTGGTAGACGAAAACAACTCTGAATACAAGGGGAACCCATATGTGTAAATATTTTTAGCATGAACACTGTTACCTGTTCTCAGTCATAAAAGTATAATTAAACAGCACATATGAAAACAGTTCACCACAGGAATCATTGCAGCTTACTTGTCTGTTTCATACAAGGAGGGAATTTTTTTACTATCTTTAGGCTGTAAGGAAGGAAGAAGCCATCACAACTATTTTATGTCTTTAGCATGTGCAGTTACAAAGCAAAGTACCAGGATCTTATGGACTGTTGTAGTTTTGATTCATCTTTCTCCTTGATTAATTGCTAAGCTGCTGCACACTGGTAGCTTCAAAATAATTCATCAGCATGACTTCTCCAGCAGCTCTGTAATGCTTTCTTCTGTCAGAGCCACCTGGTACGGCAAGTGGTTCCACAAGTGAGAGTTGTGTCAGAAGAAAAAGAAGAGCTGAGGCCCCTCCTGCCTGCCCATTTCCTAAACCCCCACTTTGCCCCCATTCCTTAGGTGAGCAGGAAGTCTGGGTCCTCCCCTGAGCATTGCTTTAGGGCCGATGGTGGTTTCCACCTGAGCCCCAAGCTAACACCAATGCCTGACTTACATCACCCTTAAAAGTGTTGCTCTGAAATACAGCTGCTTCCCTTCCACCCTGGCTCAATTCGGGACAGTTTGTTTCTGATCCATAGAAGAAAAATATGGAAAGCCCAGATACCTGGTCCACTGAGCTGCCCAGCTTTATGTGAGGCAGGATAGGGGTAGGGCTCCAACCTGGTTTTCAGCCTGTTTTCTGGCTTCTGGCTCCAGAGAGATTCCTGCAAGCATGCTGCCCAAAGGGTCCAAAATCTAACTCGAGGCCATGGAGGAACCCAGGACATGAAAGGGGGGAAGTTCCTGTGTGACCAGGTTGTTTTTTCAATGATGTTTTAGTCATTGGCTGGTTTGACACATTGTGAAAGACAAATCACTTCAGATTGAATTAAAAATGACATTTGGAAGCACTTATTTTTGGAAAAAAAAAAAGAATAAGGAATGTGGGAAATAAGGCCAGAAAGTGTCAGCTGGGCCAGCAAGTACAGACCTTCACAGATTATTAGACTGGAGAGTCCACAGGCATCCTGTCTGACATGTCCCTGTACACCACTGGCCCCAGGATGCTTCCCAGTAGTCTGTACAAACTTTACACTTCATCATAAAGCAGCTGCAAACTTAATGAGCCCCGGGAAGCAAAAAGGCAAGATCCAATGCATTGTCAATAGCCCAAATCCTTGTAATAGAAGGAAACTCTTAGGCGAAATCTCCTGCTAGTCCTAAGAAATTAAGACAGATGAAGACAATCCCCTCTTCTGCAGTAGTTCCTGACAATCTGATCAACAGAGAAATTCCTTCCTTACCCCAGATCTGGTGATCACTTTAAACATGAGGTTATGAGTGAGATACATGCAGAGATTAGGGGCCCTAGCCTACCTCCTGCTCTTTCATGGTTCAGAGGTGAAAGAGACCAACCTAGAAGTCTAGCAATGCATAAATGAAAAGTAAAAATGACCCTTACTGACCTCCACAGACTGCAAACAAAAGTCCTGAAGCATGTGATTAATAGAATAAAGCAATGGTGCAAATAAACAGCCAAGTCTCTTTTCAAACTCAGCTGCTGACACCTAAACATCAGATACCAACTGATCCACATCACAAGCCTCATTTTCTGTCCCTAAGAATTCTGCGATACAATCGTTTTCATTAGCGTACCCAACTGCAGCCTAAAACAGTGAACTCCTCTGTTCCCATTACCAGAATATCACTTCTTGGATGGATGGATGGATGGAAATCTCTCTCTAAATTTCCAGTCTGAATGTATTAATGATCGGCTTGCATCCACTTGATCTCATGCCAGTATTATTCTTTAACTAATTCTTTTGTCTTTGAAGTTTACCTCCTAAATGTCTTTATGAAAACTCATCATATCCCCTTTCCATCTTAGTTTTACTAGATGAAGCAATTCAAGAGTGTTCAGTATTTTGTCATAAAATAAAGCAAAATTTTAGTACAGATTACCTTGAAAGTTTTAACTATGTAATATAGTCTTAAAATTAATTTTAGGTCCACAATGAAATAAACATATTAATTTGAATGAAATGCAGCTTTCTAATGATTTAAAAATACATTTTCCTCTCATGGTCACAAATTCTGGTAATTCCTCAGAATTGATGCAAGAAATTATTTTGCCCAGCTCCAAATAGAAACCATTAGAAACTGATAGTTACTGAACAGATATTTAGGAATGGAATTAAAGAGAACAAGAAAACAAAACTCCATCAAATAAGCCAAAAATTTGAACCTGGATGCACTGGTAATTTTGAATCGCAGAGTTCTGAATGAGGCATGTGGAAGATTTCAGGAAAACTGGACGGGGAATTTGCAATTTGGAGTATTTCTAAACCTCACAAAAATGGCATCTATTTCCTATTTCTCAGCCCCAATTACCTTATTTTTAAGTTCATACTCCTTGAGTGTTTCTACATATTCATTTGAGAATTCAGGTTCTCTCCTGATGTTTATACCTCGAACAGAGTTGATTCAGGTTCTAGGGGATGCAACCACTCATACTTTCTCATATTTTTAGCCTATATTCTCTGACCCTTCCCTCTTTTTTCATCTCCTCTGAGTTTAGGGCCTACATTCTCATAACCTATACCTCTTTAAAGTCATCTGTATGGATAAAATCACGTATTTTCCCAGGATTTTTTGCTTCTATTCAGGATCCTCTTGCTAGTAATGGGGAAGCCATCCTACCATTTTTCCCCATTCTCTGCTCCTTTCATCTGGTTGCCACACGGCTTTTACATCTCCAAGTGCTGCAATGTGAAGAATGGACAAAATAATGACTTCATTACATGTCCTATCTCCTTCTCATAAATTTCAAAGCCAGATGAGACCATTATCACCTGCTCTGATCTCCAGCATAACACAGGACTTCCTGAGACAGATTCCTCACTTCACTTCACGATAGGAAACAGCAGCCCTGACTCATAGCTCTGGCCCAACGTAATGATGGGCATCTCCCAAGAAATAAAAAAGAGCAATCCTGTTTCATGGACTCTTGCATGAGACTTTTGATTACTTGTTGCAAAAAATAGTTGAACATAAATTTTAGGATGAGAAAATTCCATACATATTCTTATTGCTCTTAAAGGTTTAATTCATACCAACACTTCAAAAAAAAAAAAGGCATTTTGGAAAAAATTATTATTATTATTGCCAAAATTGCGTGCTTAAAATAGTACATCTTGGTTTTCAATCTAAGATTTGATAACAAGAGCATAATTAGATCTCAACTCCATAAAATCACAGTAACTGACATTTGCTGTCCACAGCACTGGTTACTCCCTTGGAGTGGGGAGAAGTGACTGCTCTGTTGAAAATGACACATTCAGGGTGTAGTATTCAGTAGAAGCTTAGATGTAACTCCTACTAAAGGAAATGGACATTATCACAATATCACTTATTATTATATTCCAAGAACTGCCTTTGGGAATTCCTCCACCAGCTTCAAAGGGACAATACCAGAGGTAGAAACTAGCACCTACTGAAAATAGAAAACTGAATCCTGAAGCACCTGGCGTAAACTGCTTCTCAGAAACTTCTCATTCAAGTGCCAGCCTGTTATGCCTCAGCTTCACCTACAGTGTTTTGGTACAGCTGTGGGGCCAGAGAACATGTCTTTCTCAGACCAGGTCCTTTACTCTTCTCTGCTCTCAGGTCTCCGAGGAGCTGCTCTGCCCCTCTGTGCCTGGGCATGAGCATCCCCACGGCTGTGTGAGGCAGCCGGGGGAAGGAGCAGCTGGATCCACCAGCAGCCATGCAGGCGTGCAAATCGAGCAAGTGTTTGGTCCGGAGGCCATTCACAGCCCCATCCTCCCAGCAGCAGTTGGCTTGCTCCTGGTGGAGATAGAACATATGCTCTACTCCATACATCCTATCCTGTGATTTTTATTACCCCAATTCACTCTGCCTATAGTGGTCCTTAAAAAGGCATTCTTTACCTCTTTTTTTGTCATATTAAGCCCACAAAAATGTTTAGAAAAGTTGAGCATCTGTACTGCTTTAAACCCCTGCCAGAGAGCATGTAGTGTACCAGCCAGAGAAGGGGAGAGCTCTGAACTAGCCAATGGCTAAAATATTGCAGGGAATATCCCTGGAGAAATATAAAGTACTCTCCAGATGCTCTGTTGCAGAGAAAGAGAAAAGTATGGAAAATACAGGTGTCCTGGTTCAGCCAGGATAGGGTTAATTTTCACCAGGAGTTGCTATTCGATACCATGCTGACGTCATGTCCGGTACTCAAGGCGCGGGAAGAGCAGTCCCGGCTTTGTCTCACCCAGGCTGCCTTGCTCTGTGTCTGTAGCTGTATCCACGCGGTCTGTACCTTTATACCTCTTGCTTTGTACGTTGTTATCCCTGTTGCTGTTGTTGTGATTGTTGCTTTTGCATCGCTGTATTAAATTCTCCTTATCTCAACCCGCAGGGTTTGTATTTTGCTACCTCTCCTGTTCCCATCCGGGGGGGTGGGGGGGCAGCGGCCACGTGGTGCCCGGTCCCGGCAGGGTTTAAACCACCACAACAGGACAGCCTTTTACCAAGGGGTCAGGGAACATGGAAATAGACAGCTCAGTGAGGTCTCAGACAACACCCATGAGTTCATCACCTGTTGGTGGCATTCCCCAGTACTTGTAGATGACTAGATTATTAATCTTGCCACAGTAAAATGTACATTTTTTCTGATAGCAACTGGTATTGCTTGGGCTTACTCTTGCCTTGTTTTGTCACACAGAAAATTCTTGAACAAAGATCTCCACTGCTTCAGACAGACAATCCTGTGAGGTACAGGTGAAGAACACTTATATATCTCTGGACAGCACTAGTATTCTTCAGGAACTTGGTTTCAGTAGTAGTTAATTATTTCTGAACACCATAAGCATGTAGGATTGTTCCCATCCAACAGGATGGGACTAGAGCTGCTGCAGCCACCTGGCCACAATGTCCATGCTGAAGAGCATGAAAAGGATGGGGCCAGCATTGCAAGTCCACACTCCTAATTCCTCTGCATAGAAAGCCCTGCAGGTGCAACCCAAGCAGACTTCGCTGCCTGCCTTCTGTGGGGAGGGGGCATTCTGGCATGGAAACATGTGCTTGCTATCTGTGGCAACATATCTTGCTTTCTCTACCCAAGCTGGGTTAGCAGGACAAGTGTCCTGACTCCAGCCCCAGTAGCCATAGACTGTATCACCTTTTATGTGTGCATGTGTAACCTGCCATTCTTTTGCAGATCTCCTTGCTCAGGCCCAATCTCTGTTCTGCAAGTTGGCATGACGGCAGCATACCAAGTAGGAGGTTTTGGCTTGTGTGTAGAATTTGGAGAGCGGTTTTGTAGTAAGTTGCTATACTTTTTGGCTTGCAAGCCCTGGGAGCATATGGCCCATTGCTTGCAAAATGCTGATATTTTAAAATTGAGGGAGGAATAGAGCATGGCACATTTATTTTACTTCTTCAGTGCCACTATTTTTGCCAAAACATTCCCTGCCACACCATACTGGATCATGCTGTTCTATCCATCTTTAAAGTGAACCCTCTGCTAACTAAAAAGTGGACGATGTAAGATAGCCCCTTAATAGGCCTGAGAAAAATAGCCTTTCTCTGCCCAATCTCCAATACGAAATGCTGTCAATTAATAGCAAAAGTGACTGATCAGCCAATGTTGGACTACTTCTGCTCACTCCTGAACTCTGCAGCTGGCCTTGCTCATACTTTCAACAAACATCTCTTCTTTTCCAAGCAATCAAAACTTTATGGACTGTTATTTCCTTCCTCTCGACTTCCCAAGAGCTAACACCAGTACACTTGAGATGCTGCAGACTTATCACTTCCACCTTGAACTAGTGGTTGACCTGAAGAGAGACATGCCAGGAAATGAAATAGACTTCTTAAGTACAGGCAGAAAACCAGTGTTAATCCAAGCACTGCTCTGCTAAACCACTACAGTAGCTGTCAAAATACATCTGAATAATTTTTTTTCTTGTGTCTTCTCAAAGCCATTTAATAATGTTGAAAAACACAACATTTTGTTTGGAATAAGTTAATAAACCCATAGATAAAGGTGATCTGCAAGATATTAATTTACTTGAATTTTCAAAATGCTTTTGATAAAGTCCCTCATGAAAGACTAGTAAGGGAAATTAATAATCACAGGGCTAAGGATGAGGTCTTTGTTAAGAATTAGAAATGGGTTAAGTGACAGAAAACAAAGGGTCATAATAGCGAGCTTCCTCTGAGAATGGAAAGAGGTTAATGGTAGGGTACCATTATCATCTGTTTTGGGACCAATTTTATTGACTACGCATGTGAGAGACAATGTAGAGGGATTGGGGGTACCATCATATTTTTCTGGGTCTGAATCTGTAATCTTTACTCACACAAACAAAACCACTGAACGTAGGTAGGCTGTGTGTAAAAGTTAGTTGCATAATCCCTGCAGTGTTTGCGGGGATTGAGTTTTGGTTAATAATAATTATGAGAGAGTGTGTGTCACATTAAGGGTGAGAGAGAGATGTTTGCCTGCCAGAGCCCAAAGGCTTGCGCTTGCACTACACAGTTTTGCGAAGTCAAGGAGTATGTCTGAGAATTCAGACTCAGAGCCCTGGCTAAGGGGCTTGTGCTAAGGTGGTAGTTAACTGCTTCAGAGTCCTGGATATGGACTTGCACTGAAACAGTATAAAAGTTAAAACTATTAGATTTATTAAAGTGACAGACACAATAGGTTCGGAATTGCCGTTGATAAACGCACTAACTGCAAAGAAAGATAATCGAGCTTGAGTTAGTGATTCCTGCCTACATCTGATGCAGTCAGAGAAGCAAGTCTGTGTAATAGCACTAATAAATGTCAGTAAAAGCTATACCATAAATTGAAGGCACAATTCTTACCAAGGTGTCTCTATCTTGGGTGGAGGAAGAGTACAGCCCATCGACTCTCTTTGCTAGACTTTCAGTCTTCTGACCCCCCAAGAAATATTCCCTTTGTGATTTTTATATCCTAAGCCCATCTGTTCCTGCCTTCTAGGTGACGTTTAGCATGATTTGGGTGGAGAGTTGAGTAATATAGTCATGTATGTTTAGTATGTACTCCATTAGACTCACTGCCATAATCAGGGGCTTGAACTTTAATATTAATTTTGCTGTTAATTAGGCAAAGGTCTTTGCTCGGACATTATGGCCTTCAAGATTTTTGTAAAAGCTGTTTACTTCTGTTGGTTTAGCCAAAACAAGTCCATCTTATCTTCACAAGGCTCCCTTCTTCAGCTGTTTGGCAGGTCAGCTCAGCAGATCTCCACTCCTAGAGATAGTACAAGAACCTTGTAGTTGTAAACAACCTTTCTCCTGAAGTGCACTAAATTAGTCTGTATTCCTTTCTCACAGCAAGCTACGCCACTGTCCCACAGTGTGAATAACTCCAGGTGTATTGCTGGTAAATTGAGAACTATGGTGGCAAGTTAGCTAAGGATTACTTGAGCAGTGCAATATTATCAAAACTCTGTAAATCTTTCCATATGCACACACGTTCACTCACCTGTGGGGTCTTTTAGGAAGAGAAAATGAAGATTCACAGAAGGAAAATTGTGATGGGACCAGTTCCACCTACCTTAATTACTCTGAACAGTTGTTTAACATGCAAAGATCTGCTTATTTCAGTGGATTATGTAAGGCTGCAAGAATGAAATAATCGTAACTTAATGTGTGTCACCTCACAGAGCAGAAGTTATAAGGTGAAAAACAGGGTGACTATACCGAAGAATAGAACGTGCAAAACCAGAGCATGCTGTGGTGATATTATATTAAAAAAAAGGTCTTTCCTCTATTTTTCCCCTTAGCTTTGTTCCCTGAACCACAACTAAGAGGTATTTTATGTTGGAAATGTCCAGAAAAATAACTCTATGTTCAGAGATAATAATGACACATGATCGCTCATCTTTGTGGAATAATCTCCCTGTCATAGTGGCAGAAGCCTTATCCTCAGAGAAGAACTAGCAAGAACCTGACTGAGGAATTCAGCATGATGGACAGGGAAACCTATTCAATGAACAGTTAGCATATGCCATATCCTGCAGGAATGCAACCCTTCTATTATCTGATGGCTCTTGCTGCAGCAGAAACTCACCAAACCAAAGACGTCTTCAATTATCTGGGAAAAAAAAAAAGAGAGATGTTTTGTCATTAAAAAGATGAGGATGGGTATATTTCCATAACCTGATTTGCGAGGGATCTACACCTAATACATTCATAGATGAATTCAGGGAGTCAGAATGGCTGAACTGAATGCCTTCCTGCCCATGCCACTAGCTCATGAAGTGGCCTTTGATAGGTCATTTCAGCATTCCCAGCCTCCATGTCCTCCTAACACACTCTCCAAGCTGTTAGAAGGCCTAATTGATTATTTTATAGTAGTGGTTCATTTGCCAGACCTGGGAATTCCTGAATGAAGAGCACCAGAAAAGTTCAAACTATTGTGTTATTTTCAAGTGTAAAATACTAATGACTTCAGTAGCTTTTCACTGCTTACTGGGCAGCCAGTGAGTAGCTGGAATTGACAGCTTCTGGCTGCCTTATTACCACTTGTGTATCCATGGAAATGGATGGCAGATCTGCAGAAACAACAGGAAAGTTTTTAAAATATGACTTTGCTCCATAATAGCAAAAAATAATCACACCAGAAGACGTAAATTTTGACAGAGGAATTCAAAGCACTTTCCATCATTTGCTTCCTTTCCATACACCTCCTGTGAGTGAAGCAAAGAGCAAGGAGGAGCCCCACCACAACATGCAGCCAGGCCTGGGGTGGAGGAAATCAGCAACTGCTGAGGAGCATGGCACTGCAGTATGAGGCAGAAAGAAAAGATAACGATGGCCAATTGAAACTACTGCCTCAATGGAATTATCTGGTGTGGAATTTGGCCCAGGCAGCACACTTCTCACCCCCGCTCTTTGCAAAAGCCTTACTGCTGGTGTTTTTGCTAATCCGTTTTCTAACATCATGAAAGAAAAGTGAGTTTTAAACCAGCAGAGGCTGCAGATGCACAACTGAGTAGCTCTGGCCACGTAGCCAAGGACTGACTTCCAAACTCCAGGCTTGAAAATCATGCCCTAATATATTTTTGTCTATGTAGATATAATGTTTGTGGAGCAAATGGGACTGAGGAACTTCAAAACACAGAATCGTTCAAATTATCCCTAGCATACAAACTCTTCAACCTCTACTTCCTTTATGCACTACTATGGACCAACTGTGGAAATAAGAGAATAATTGAGTTTCCATGTTCTCCACCCCCTTCCCCAGTGCTATACTCCCTATAAGCCCTTCACAGTGCAGGACTGTGCAAAAGATATCATCTTGTGTGCATCTTGTAGTATAAGTGAATCAAGGTTGTTTAGCACTAATAAGGTACCTCTGGAGTCCAGATGTTTGATTCATGCAGTGATACACAGGAGAAGGGCAGCCCACATTCGCACAGCAGCAGACACTATCAGCCACTGCCTTGGCCAGCTCACAGAGAGCCCAAGGGTGTTGCAGGTGCAGCTCCTACTGACCCAGGAGCTGCAAGGGATCAAACAGCTTCCCTTCATTATTGTATCTCATACGCCAACACCACTTCCTCAGCTTGTATCTCTGTATAAACCATCAGCCTCTTTCACAACTTCCTTCACTAGTGCTGCCTCATGTTCAGTTTTTATCACCCTCGTGTTACTCTTCTCCTGTCTGAAAAATTGCTAACCTTTCATTTTCATTTATTTACTTCTCTGTGTGATCTCAGGCAATAAAGATGAGGCCCCAAAGGTCATTATACCTTCAATCCACAGAGGGTTGAATTTTCCCTGCGTATGGATAACTCACCTCTTTTTATTAATGCAATGTAAACTACACGCTTAACTCATAGAGGAGATCCTAAGGCTGCATCTAAGCTGTAGGACCCAGAATATTGCCTCAGGACTTGGTACGGCCCCAGGCTGCACCCAGGTCTCTGCAGAAAAGGAGAGGCAGTCTAAGTGTCCAGCAGGACAGGAGAACCAGCACTCCCTGAACATGGGAGGATTGTGACCCTGCATCCTGCCATGGCCTGGGACCATCAGACCCACAGGACTACCCTTGAGCAGGGGAAAGAACAGGGATATCAGAGGACTGCTCTAAAAAAGCATTACAGTAACAATTCAAGGTAGGATATCCACAGCACTTGATTTTGATGAACAAATCCTCTGGACCTCCAAACTTCCCTCCCCTGTAGTCTTTGATCCTATTTCTGTGAGCACCTTAATGCTGGTGGATGACATTGATACCTCAGTGGGGTTATTCACATGGAGAAAAATGTGTCTCAGACTGTCTTTGCCAAGTCAGAGCCTACTTAGTAAAAGACTGGAGGTTCTTGTGTTGGAAAGCTGTCACTCATTATGTAAGTGGGAGTAAGAAGTTCCCAATAGTCACCTTCAGCTTCCTAACACAATAGTTTAGTTACAATAGTCCTTGGCTTCTTTTCACATTTATCTTTGCATCTTGGAGACAATTGTCACGATATATTTTGCCTGCTGGACTACAAATGTGATGAAAGAAAAAACAAAAACAGTTTGCTACATCGGTTCTAACTAGCACTATACGTGTGACTGATCACTACTCGAAAATCTAAAACTCAGATAAAAATCACTAGGCTTTTTTTAACACTTGAAATGAGCCATGTTGTAAAGGAAACCTGCAATAATGAGATAATATGAATTAAAAATAAATACTTCACATGTTTTCAAGCAAGCAAAGCAGCATGAAAGTACTGCTGAAACAGGTATTTAAATCCTATTATTTGAAAGTTAGTATTTTCTTGTTCCTAATCTGTGGTTTATTTTGAGGAATACTAGACTTTATTGTAATATATTAATTTCAGATATAGTGTATTTAGAATATCGTAAAATTACAGGATACCAATTGGTACATAAAAAAAAATTCAGTGTTGATAGCTATTTTTCAAAACTTACCAAGCAGCCCCCAAGGAAGCAGATCAGTTTCCAATGTATATCATGAGAAACAAGACTCATACTTCAAAAAATTTTTAATTGCTAATGTCCAATACTAGTTAATAATATCAGTTTTAAGGGGATCAGAGAGACAATAGTTTCTGAGGCTAAAAATTATCATAGATATACCGGACAATGAGAGGAAAAGTGACTTACTAACATTCGTGCTTGATGGTGTCTTCCTTTTCCTCCTCCAGCTGAAGCTTGGGACAGCTGTTTGTCTTTAAATGCTAGAATACAAGGACACAAAAAGGTCACAGGAAAACATCTCCTGTGCAAACTAGAAATAGGACTGTCCTTTTCCAGTTAAAAAATGTTTATGTGAATGTCAGTCTTATGAAGGAGACAGGACTAACTGAAGTGGAAACAGGAGTCTTCTCCCCAGGCATAGATTAGGTGGTAGCTTCTTGCCAAGGTGACTCTAGTGCTGGCTGAGATGAAGCATCCACCTATTCTGTGCTGGTGACCTTGTCCACTCTTAGACCTCTCCCTTGCCAGGGAACTGCATCTCACATACCATGGAGATGTGCCCTTTGGGAACTATTTCCCATCAGCTATCCCTAGCCTGAGCTGCATTTCAGTATATAGCACATTCAGAGTTTGCAGAATTGCTGAGGTGGGAAGTGACTTCTTGAGATGACCTAGTCCAATCCATGCTCAAAGCACGGTCAGCTAGAGCAGGCTGCCCAGGACTGTGTCCAGTTGGGTTTTGAATATGTCCACAGACAGACACTCCAAAACCTTGCTGGGCAATCTGTGCCAGTGTTTCACAACCCTCAGAATAAACAAGTTTTTTCTTATGTTTAAATGGATTTTCTTGCATTTCAGTGTGTGCGCATTGCTGCTTCTCCTGTCACTGAGCACCACTGAGAAGTATCTGTCTCCATTTACCTCCATCAGGTATTTATACACATTGATACAATACTCCCCAGCCTTCTCCAAGCTGAATGGCCCCAGTTCTCTCAGAGTCTCCTCTAGATGATAGATACTCCAGTCCCTTAATCATCTTCTTGACTGTTGGTTGGACTTGTTCCAATATGTTTATGTCTCCCTTGTACTGAAGAGACCAGAACTGGAGCCTTCCTTTTTGCTCTTCACATCCCTCACCAAATGCAACTCTGGATGCGCTTTGCTTTCCTAATCCCAACCCTCCATTCTTATATAGTGTCTCTATATTCTTCATAGGTCACCTCTCCCTGCTTCTTTTATGCCACATTTGAGTTTTACCAAGAGTTCATCTTTTCAGACCTCACACCACTATTGTTTGATTTCCTGCACATCAGGACAGACCATTTTTGAACAGGTGATCCTTGAACATCAATCGGCTCTGCTGGATCTTTCTTCTCCCCAGAAATGTATCCCACAGGATTTTTTGAAGCATATCCCTGAATAGGCCAAATTCTGTTTTCCTGAAGCCCAGGGTTATAATCACACTTTTTTCTGTTTGTCCCTTCTCTCATGATCCAGAACTCTACCACTTTACAGTCACTGCAGCCAAGACTGCTATGACCTTCACCTACCTGACAAATTCTTCCTTGTTTTTCAGTCTGAGGTCCAGTAGAGTGCCTCCTCTAATCAGCTCTCAATCACCTGTGTCAGGAAGTTTTACATCAATGCACTTCAGAAACCTCCTGGATTGCTTGTATCCTGCTGTGTTGCCCTTCCAGCAGATATCAGAGTGGTCAATGCTCCCATGAGGGTCAGAGCCTTCAAATGCCAGGTTGTCTGAAGAAGACCTCATCTACTTCTTGATCATGTGATCTGTAGCAGACACCCTTCACAATGTTGCCCATGTCGGCTTGCCAGCCAATCCTGTACCATAATCTCTCAGCTGCTTCATCACCCACACCCAGGCAGAGCTCAATGCGTCGCCACTGCTCTCCCACATGAAGGGCAACTCCCCCTCCTTGCCATGACAGTCTGTCCTTCCTCCAGGGCCTGTATCCTTCCAAGGCAGCACTCCAGTCATGTGAGCTATCCCATCATATCTCTGTCACCCAATGAGGCTGCAGTCCTATAACCGCACTTGCATCTCCAGTTCCTCCTGTTTGTTTGCTGTGCTGCAGGTCTTAGTGTACAGGTACTTCAGAGAGCCCCCAGTCATGCTGTTTTCCCAGAAAAAGTGTGAGAGCCTGCCCCTCTATGCCGTCATCTCAGCACTTCTGTGTACATACACTTGAGGTTGGCCCCTTTAGCCCTGTTTCACTGAATACAAGGTCCATCCTGTTCACCTCACCCTGCACCCTTCCTTATGCCTGTGCTTCACTTCCCACTCCCATTGGTACCGTATCTTTGCTATTGCTATGACTTCAGTTTTCCTTAGACAGAGAAGGAAGGAACTTTTGCCCCAAAACATAATTCCCCCACCACTGACCATGTCACTCTTTACTCATTTTCCTTCAGCACTTCCCCTAATGTTATACATCAAGATTAAGCTATGGGTCCTTATGTTCAGAGCTCTTCTCTTGCTTGCATCTCCAACCATCTCTTTCTAGCATCCCTTCTTTCTGTCTTGGCCATATACCAGACTTGCTGCACAGTTCCTGCCTTTATCTCCACAAGCGTCTGTTTCTGGTTTCTTTCCCAGTGCTCTTTAGACTCCAGGACAACCTTCCAAGTTGGCCGTTCTCTGCAAATTCAAATGTCTCCTTAAAACACACTTCTGCAAAGCTTCTCTGGAATAAGCCTTTCTACCATCCTAACACTAGCCTGCTGCCATGAGTCCTTATCAACATCCTTATCACAGGCCAATTCCAACAAACACCAGTTTCTGAGATATTCAAGATATGCCATTTCCTTACCAGGGAGTGCAGACTTCATTTAAAGCTCTCCTTTGCCCCTGACCTCACTTACATTTGTTTTAAACAGCTTCTACCCCTTTAACAACAGTGAAGTTATTTCTGGTTTGCACAGTTGTGACTTGTGATCAAAACCAGGCCTATTGCCTATCTCTAGATATAAAAACAATGACCCACTAAAACATTGCACAATACCTTATTCTTAAATATCTACCACGAAAGTATGCAATTCACTTGCAAATTATTAAAGCTAGGCTGTGGCAGCATCCTAAAGGACTAAGCAGGTCAATTAGATTGGCCCTTCTAACCCCCTGAGTGATTACCAATAGCCATCAGCACACTGTAACTGCTTGTTGAGCAAGTGAGTCAGACAGCAATAAGGACTTTTAAGCAGCCAGCAAAAGCACTCAGATTCTTCTACCGGAGAAGTTTATTACAGAGCTCAGCATCTGTGTCTTGCAGCTGCCAAGTGTCCTCCATGTGTTGTTACAGCTGCTGATTCTGCTGTTAAGGAAGGGGGAGCAGAAGGATGAAAAGAGGCAGCGTCAGGAATGTTCAGTTGCTGTAAAACACTGCCAAGCAGATATTCACGTTATCTGAGTGCATAAACTAAGCCATCTAAACATGTGAGCTCACGGCTCTTTGCTGGCTGGTCTCACTCTACAGAGGAATCATGTGACAAAGCCACTAGATGGTTTTCAAACTACTCCAAATGCAGGATCTGCTGAAACCCTGAAGTAGCATGCCCAGCTATTTCAGTTTTGTGACGTGACATGCTCTGACTTGCGAGGACAGACAAGAAAAGAAGCAGGAGGCTTTGGGAAGAGCTCAACCAAGAGGAAGCAAACTCACCGCTTCACAGGCAAGACAGTGAGGTGCTCCTCAGTGTCAGCTCTCTGACGTATTTTTATGTACTGTCACACCACAATTCCACTTAATGCTATGAAAGCAATTCTGAAGTATGCCATGATACAGGAACTCAGCCACTACCTAGTGCACTAAGCATATGGCTAAATTCCTAGAGGCCAAAACTAGGTCCTTTATGTCTCAGTGGCTGTGGGCACATGAGTTCCTCTCAGACAAATCACAGTTCCCTCCAGCAGTGAATGACCAGCTAATCACTGCTAATTTTGGAAAGCAAAAGACCACCAAGATGACCTTGAAGCAGGATATTGTGCTTGCCCTGGAGCAGCTGTACTTTCATTGCCAGACCAAAAACACATCCCAAAGAACTTTGGGATCCCAAACTGTTTCCTTCAGTTTGTGCCAAACTTGTATTGATCCATGGTACCATCAAATGTAAATAGGATCATAGTACCATAGGATGATTCAAGTTGAGGGGGCACCTCAGGAGGACAGCTAGTCCAAACCTCATGCTGACACTTAACAGTTCTCAAATGCAGAACTTTTTCTTGTGTTCCTAGATATAAGCATTGATCACACCTGGCTCACAGTAAGCAGCTCATCAGGCATTTCTTGCCCCATTGGGAGATGAAAAGCAAGAGAATTTATTTATATGTGGGCCAGGTCTTTTTACCAGGACCAGCACACATTGAGCACAGCTTTGTTACAGAGTGCTGAGAAGACATCTCTCTTTCCCGTTGCCATCTGAAGTCAAGCTGAGTCCATTTAACTTAAAGACACCTAAAGGCCCTCTATGAGCCATGACCTAGAAAACCCCAAAAAAGATTAAAAACAAAGAACATAGACCAGGTTGTAGCCTGGCCTTGAAGGTAGCTGAAAAGCAAAAAGTGTCCGTGGAGGAATATCTGTAGAAATACAGTGAACAAAAGTGAGGGCTAGCAATTTTCTTAGCCTCATTTCCATCCATCTGGACCATCTCTTTTTGTTAAAAGTGTATATTGTCCCACTTTTTCAAAAGAATATGAGGGGAAAAGTAGTCCCATGGTCTTAAGTCATGCAGCTGCCCTCCTGTGCCAGCCACTTCTACTATCCATCCTTAATCACTCCAGCCTCAGATCCAGCCTCTACCTCTGGCTGTGGGTGCTGATAGCCAATGTTTAGCCTAATTGCCTCCATGGGCCCATGCCTGTGCCTATAGTCTGTACATACTGTGCCCCATGGAGCTCCTCAGCTGAGCAGCCTCTGGGGTTCTCTCTCAAGGGCTTAGAAATGAGGGTGTCCTCTCCCAGAGCACTATGGGCTGGGTGCTTGGAGCACTTTCTCTTGTGCTGGCTGCTCTTGCTCCTTGTCTCTCTCAATGGGAGCTCTGTCATCACTGGTCCTCTGCTTTCTGATGAGAGAGACACTGCAGTCAGGACACACTAGTGGCATATTGCTCTGTTCTATTGCCCTTCTACCTGCTTTCATCTCTGCCCTCAGTCATTGCAGATGTCATGGAGAAAGCATAGTGTAAGACTATATCATTCCTTACTGAGCAAGATAATGAGGTGCACCGTCCTCTGACTTGTCAAGNTGTGTAGGAAGGTTGGACAAGATGACCTCTAGAGGTCCCTTCCAACCTAAAATATTCTATGATTCTATGATTCTATGAGTCAGACCTGTGGAGCAGTCTTGTTTCAGATGTTGTTTGCATGTGGGGTCCCATTGTCACATGCGAACAGTAAGCCGAAAGCTGTGCCATGCTCTGGAGACAAGCATTCCTTTGGGAGTTCAGAGTTATGTCTAAGCCCAGGAACACACTCAGTACTGCCCTTGCCTCCTCTGCATGTAGCTATTGTTTCTGAGGCAGGTCCCATTGCCCTCTTGGGAACATTTACTTGATTGACAGCAATTAGCCAACCTGTGAAAAGGACGAAACAGCACACTACTTTTGGTTCTCAGGTGACATTAGAGGAACTATTCTTTCCAGGATCGGTTCAAGAAGAAAATTGCTGGGGATGGGCAGAGCTCATCCTCACTGGGAGCAGCAGAGGTGGTGACTTGGGTGGTTACCTTCACTCTGGGGCAGCTGTGGGGAGAGGGCACAGAAGTGCTGAGTGAGGTGCAATGTGAGGACTGTGCCAGGTGGTCAACTAGGACATGTGTTAGCAGCCCTGGTGTGGGCACACAGGAGTGCCCAGTGTGCCTTGGGGAATCTTGTGGTACCTGGGCACTTCCCAGTTCTCTCCTTGCATCCCTGTCTGTGGGTACCTGAGGAGTGCTGCAAGGGCCAGACAGGGGGATCATGTCTCCTGTGAGTCACTGTGACACTGCCATGACCAGAAAGGATAGACAAGAGCCAGGGAGTCTGTTCACACACCATGGGTGAGGAAACCACAAAGGAAGTAGCATTAGGTATCCAGCAACTCCAGCTAGTTCTTCATGGCATTATTAACTCCAAAAACCAGCATATCTGGGAGAAGGAGAAACCATCTTTAAGAGGAGATATGAAACTGAGGTCAATATAAAGTGTGAAAATACTATTTTTTACACTATTTATGCAAAAAGAAACTTGCAATTTGTCTCTAAAGTCTCAAAGTCATGTCCTTATAGCTAGTTTTTGAAGCAAAATCTATGTTGCATCAGGCTGTATTGTATTAGGAAAGGTTTTTAACAGTGTTTACTGATTGAAAGTAAGATACAAAAGCTTTATGACAAAGAAGCTTATGATGAAGGTCCTGTGTAATAGCTTTTATATTACTGTAAATCATGATGCTTATGGTTTACTTTTTATTAATTCAAATGAAGTGCAAATCAAATGACATCTGACAGCCTATCAACAGGTTAAACAGCTGAATAGTATTTTACTTTATATATATTTCAGCTTTTAACAGGATTTTTAATTTTAAATAGTTTTGAGGGTTTTATCCATGTAATATGGCTGGAAGGCTGCAAGATGAGAGCAATATTTAATTCACGCTTGTAAGATATGGGTATTTGGAACCCATTAGAAATTGACTTTTTGTTCTCCCTTTTAATTCTGATTCTTTCATCAGAGATGCCAAGACTAATGCTGTAATGACAGATGGGGAGAGCTCATAGAGACATTGTACAAAAATTACTGGAGCAATGTGTCATTACCATGTAGTACCTTCAAAATGTCACAATAAAAGTAAAATTCATTGTGGAACAAGGCTCTGTCTGCAGGGACAAGGCCCCAGTTCCTCTCCTAGGTGCTGGATGACACCACACCAGTGTCATTGGCACCACAGAAAACTGCAACGTAAGCACACTACACACTTGCTGAAAATCACACAGCCACCCACTGAGAGAGAACCAGCTCCCACTTGTCACCTACTTAAATCTGGGTGTCATTTACCTACTTCAGTCATTCCAGATTGTTTCAGCTCTTTTATATTTTATTTGGTAATATAGTTGAGCTAAATAATGCCAATTATTTCAGCCTTGTATTAGTTATTTACTTTAGTAACTTGCACGCTGTCAGTGGTGATAATCTATGTTAAATAGTTAATTTCTGCAAAATGCATAGGGGTATAGCAAAATTTTATAGTGTGCAGGAAAGCTCCTGATTAATACTAGTAGAAGAAATAAGGTAGTATTTAAAAAGCATGAAGGTCAACAATTTCACTTAGAAGAGTTAGCCATCACAGCAGAGTCCTGTAATGGCACAGCATAAAAACACACAGAAAGATTATGCAAGCTGTGTTAAAACATTGCCTTCAGTTTCAAAGTAAAGCATCAGAAGTGACATAATTTTAAAGAAGATACAGTTCCACTCCAAAAGGAAGGTTATGTTTCTTGTTCTACCTTCCTGCCTTTCATCCACGGAATTCTGTAATGGTTTTGTTGTCAATGGGTATTAAAATGTGTCTCTATGAGAACTGTTTTGTTACATTTGGCACTCCAGCTATTCAGAACTTTGTTAACAACTGTGAGTAACCCACTAGAAAATTAATTTCCAACAACTATTAACATGTTTAAAAATGAACAGCAGAGACAGATTAAAACCCACTGAGATTGTCACCCAGAATACGGGTAGGAGCTGTGAAGTGTTTTGTGGCACACATCCTCCCTGACCCTAGAGGTTCCTCACTGGCTCCTGGGAAGTTCAGGCTCCTTGTCTACTCAGGTGTGATCCGGGTCCATTGAAACTGATGGTAGAACTCTCAGTAACTCCCAAAAGCTAGGTCAGAAAAATGCCCACCTGTCTTTTTGTTGGAATTGTGTAAAGGAATGAAAATAGTGATACTGAACACAGGGGTGATGCTGCTTTTCACAAGAAACTGGATGGAAACCACAAGCTTGTTTCACACAGCCCAGCAGTAACCTTCAGGTGCAAATAGTTATCAATTGCTACCACTGCCAATTTACCACTGAACATCTTTGTATTCCATTACTAATTAACTGCCTTCCACCTCTCTTTCCCTCAGTGAATGATACTGTATTTAATTCCACAAAAAAGACTGAAGTATCCAAGAAATTCAGCCTTGATAGGTTCACAGCTTCCACATCCAAACCTCAACCCACCACTGTTGGTTAGGTGATGCACAACATGCAAAAACTTATCTGCCAAAAAGGACATGGGGAAGAGGAGGAAGCGAAAACAGAAGAAAAAGGAGATCACCGTGACAGAAATACAGTACAAGAATCCTTATTCCATACTTACAGCTGCTGAAGAAAAAAAGAGTGAGAGAATGACAACATTGCCATAAAAACTGAAATAGTAAATAAATAGTAGTCATCAGTTGAAAAACAAACTGTCTGAAAAAAACAGAGACTTTTCTTCACATCAGCTAGTGCAAAGAAGCCAAAATATGCCCCTAAGAGATTTATCGTGCAATTTATTTCTGCCACAGACTTCCATAAAGACAATGACAACTCCAGAAGAACAATAGTTCATCAAGATATTTCAATAACTGTGGAATCAATTCAGTGTGAGGTGATCAGTGGAATATCATGTGGAGGCACTATGAAAATTACGCTGGTAAACTGTAAAGGCTCAATCATTTGTGGTGCTGAAGATTTTCTGAAAGCTTCAGTGTTTTTGTTCCTAATGACAGAAGCTACTCAGCATGAGGCCCCAAGTTCTCCTGGTGTGGTTGGTCACTCAAGGCAGTAAAAGAGAAAAAGCATCTGCCCCCTGGTTGTTCAGAAACTCTGCATTCTTTATTTTAGACAGCAGAGAAGCTATTTAGAGATAAGTAAGCTCTTGGACTCTGCCTGCTGTTGAAAGGCACACACATACCCTTGCATATCTCTATCATATTATTTGGTCATGGGAGAAAATGACCCCTCTTTGGAAATCTATTCAGCTGTCAAATCAACCCCTTTATCTGGTTTCATACTGTTAGCTGAGAAGACAAGGATCCCCCTATCAACCCAATTTGGTGTTAACTGATTTAGCTTTCATCAGAAATTTTTTCTGAACTCGGAAGAGACCCGAAAGCCAGATCTTTGGGGGCTTTCCAAATGAGGTCCAAAAAACCTCACTTGGTGAAACACTTTGTGTAGGGATGTATTCAAATGTGCAGAAATGTCCCCATAAGTGAAATGATACCATGAAGTGAAATGGTGGGTGCAAAATGAGTGGCCTGGGCTATGCACATAAGGCAGCACAATTACAACTGTCTGTTCTGGATTTAAAACCTGCCTTCCAGCCCTAACAGGATTCTTCAGTGAAGGCAATAAAAAGAGCAATTAGTACATTCATATTTATTTATCTGAGCTCTCAAAGCACTAATAGCCATAGGAAGAGACAGTTAGGTAAAAAGTACAATTTTCTTTTACTGAATTTGATTCCTAAATTAATTACAAATACAGTGCAGTGTCACCTTAAATGTAGCTAAGGAATTGCTGCAGCTTTGGCACATAGATTCCAGTTGCAGGTTTAAATTGATTCTTCTTCCAGGAGCTGCCTTGGAGAAGTCAGTAGCACTACTTGTGCAGTAAGGCATCGTTAACCATGACTAAGGGTGCAAGGATCTGGACTTAAGCTAACAGAAGTGATGATGTGTGAAAGATTTCTGCTTCATTTTGACATGGCAATACAAGGGATAGGCAGATTCTGGGAGAGACCATCTTTATCTGTCTGGCAGTCTAGGGATTTAAGCTGTGTCTATCACTCTGGCATTTCTATGTGTGCTCAGACAGCATCTGTAGGAAACATTCCCAATTATTCTCTTAAAGTGAAGTGGTCAGAGCTGGTTATTCCAGGAGGGACCCCCAGAAGAGCTTTATTTCTCTTCATTTATAGAGAAGAGACTGAGGGGAAGCAGAGAAAAGGAGATAAAAGTGCCATCCTGATGTAGAAGCCAGTGCAGTCTCTCTGCTCTGGTGACCCCTAAAAGGAGTTGCACTTGTTAGCCCTTGGACCTTCAAATGTAGCCATCCTGCCCAGGAAGCTAAAAATGGTGTCCTGTGAGGAATAATATCTAAAGCCATTTCCCTGGATTCACAGCAACACCTTGCACTGCCTCATGGACACAAAGGCAGGCTGCAAGTCTCTGTCCTCCTGCCTCTGAGGCTGCCCCAGGTGCTGGGAGACAGAGGGACTTGGCCCTTCACTGCCTAAAATCTGAAGCAATCCACAAGGAAAGGATTCCCACATGTGCTTGACAGAGCAAATGCATCCCAGGCATTCTGGAGCCAGCTGGTCAGTCAGCACTCACTTCAACCATGCTGGAAGCATGAAATCCTGATTTTTCACAGTAAGAAAGAAATTTTATAATGCAAGTTTTACGTTAGGTTAAGGTTTGAACCTCTCAACCTTGACAGAGTCCCCGTAACATTCGATTTTTATGGGTGCCTGAAGAGTCCTTCTGGAATATTAATGTTCTCTGGTTCCTTAGGTGTATAATGCAGGTATCACAAACATATTTTTATTGGCTCTTGATGGTTGCTTCGTTTGCCGAGTACTCACATCAAATTTATGGAAAGCTATTTCTGAGCAATATAAATGTAGGAAATCCCTTTTGTTGAGACATGGTAATAATCGTATTAGTGCCTAGATCTCCATGCCCTTATACCAACAAGATATACTGCTTCAGTGTCTACAGTCAACTCCTAAAAATACACTATCTTCTGATAGATTTCATGCATCAGAGGAGATGGGATAGCCTGGTTCTTTAATGATCCACTCAAGCATTCTCTCTTCCTTCTCTTTTCCCCACATATTGCCTACACCTTTACATGTTTAGGACTAGATGTGTGGTAAGAGTGATGTGGGAACCGCCTCATCGTCAGTGTCAACACAATCCACAGCAGTAGCACCAGGGATGCCAGTACAGGTCAGGATCAAATCAAGGTATTGCTTAGCATTTATGTGACTGTATTCCCAGATTAGGAGCAATGAGCACTTTAAGTAATCTCCATTAGCAGCAGCCAGGTCTGTCTCCTGCTATCCACAATCATGCACTACAAAAAGGAGGGTGGCACATAGCCTCCACAGGGACATCCCACCTCCTTACATAGTCGTAACCAGGGCTCCAGGGAAAAAAATGGGCTTAGCCCACCCACATTAGTTGTTCATTCTCCTGCCTTACAGCATGGAGGTGTTTAATGAGCAGTGAGAGATGCAGGGAGGATAGAGGTACACCACCACCAGAATATCCTCATGCTGGACATGATCCTTTCCTTATGGCAAAGACTATTCTGACGAGGATGACCTCTACACCTTGGAGGTGTGCCTATTGTAAAAGACATGCATTGTATTGTATCGTATCATATCATATCATCATATCTTATTGTAACATACTGTAACATATGATCTCTTCAGTGTATGTTTATTTGGTCTTATATTTGCACACTTACTATCAGCCCATTCTGATTTTCCTATGTATGCTAGTCTGCATGACAGCCTATGGCTTTTATTATTACTTCCTTGACTCTTTGCTTTACCTCTCCCTATGAAAGAACGTCTATTGGGATCCAGCTGAACCTCCCTCAGTCTGTCTCTAGTCCTCTCTTACTCATCATCACTTTGTCTGTCTTGTTCTACTATAGACCTAGCACCACAAATTTGTCTACTAAACACCTGGCAGGCTCATCCCAGTCCCACCATGTAGTCAGGCAGAGAGAAACTCCCCTGTGGAGAGTAAGTGGGAAGAGTAGGTTAAATAAGTGCAAATAAATCACCCAGAAACCTGTCCCCACGCTGCTACACCTAGAATTGTTTACAAATATTTTCCAAAGATTGTTCCATTACATCTTCATTGACTTGAATTTGATGCCTGGGAAAAATCTGTCTGAATAAGACCTGCCAACGTGACGACTCCAGAAGCAACAGGGCTGTCACATTCTGGATCTGAGCTAATACAACACAACGTGCAGTTGACCTGCACATGTACAGCAAGTCTGACACATTCCAGAGCCATGGACACCCTGCCTCAGCACGTCACCTCTGTATCACTTGTGCAATGATTTTAATGCCCACAGAAATGTTCTTTCCTGTGGGGTTTCTAGGAACCTGGTGGTCCATCACAAAAAAATTGTAGGAAATGAATTACACTTGCAAGCACTGGTCTTTCACTAAAACATTTAGGCCAGGAAGGTCATGTCTGATCACCTCTGCAATAAACAATGCTTTATTTATTTACTGTATAGAACATATGTCTACTGGTGAAAAAACAGAAATTGTCAGGGACCTGTTGGTAGACCTCTTCTGTTTTACACCATCAGATGCCTGGGCCCCAGCAGCACAGTGGGAACTGCACTCATTTTTGCAAAAGATTTGGCCACTGAACACAGAGGTCTGGACAGCACTGGGCCTAACACTGAAAGAATAGCCCTCTCCACACCAGTTCACTGTTGATCCCCTCTGGTAAGTAGGCCAATTTGTGCCAAATATGGTAATGATTTTTTTATCTCCTGTGTTGAGCCCACCCACCAACTATGCACAAGGCACTGGGTAGTAGCTATAATAGAAAGATTTTAACCTCAGCTAATGGCAACCAGAAAGTGACAGACTCATTTTCTTATTACCAGTCTTCTTAGGACTAAACAGGCAATTATTTCCTTGAGACCACTTCGGTGTATTCAATTACACAGATGTCTCCAAAGAGCAATAACAACTCATTAAGCTGGGTGTGTAAGCTGGGTTACCTCTGTCCCCAACCCACAAACTGGTCTCACTAACCTTGCAGTGGTGTTGACAGACTCCAGAAATAGCCATGGACAGTGTTTTCTTACTAGAAGGCAGCTCTGGGTCCTATCAGTGGGGGTGGTGAATTAAAATTACAAGAGGAGCCATTCCAAGAGGTCTCATCCCTTTCCATGCACAATCCCCAAAGGTGGTACTGAACCATGCTTAGCATGCAGCCCCTCTTAAACACAAGTGATCCCTTTTAAAGCTGGAACTAGGCGCACCCGACACCTTTTAGGCTTCCTGCCTCTTTAATACTCCTCCTCACATTGCTTTGCTGCTAAATGAATGGCATGACTTTCTCAATACTTTCTTTTCCCCAACTTTTTCTTACAGTTCTCATTTCATTTTAACGCAAGGGCATTGATCCTAGTTTATGTCATAATAGATGGACAACAATAGTGCAATTTAACTAAAATAACATGCTAAATAGTGCTACATGTTGACGGAGTTATGATGGATAAAATTTGGAGTGTTTTGGTGGTTTATATCTTCAAAGAAGAGCTGGCAAACGTACAAAGTGACAAATGTATTTAAGAATCTATGCCATTCAAATGATACTACCACATGTCTGTTTGGGATTTTTCCCATCTAAATGTGGGAATATGGGCACAGAATCACTTGCATACTGTGTTCTTCTAACATAAGTGTGGCATTTCGGAGGGTGTGTCAGTGGCACCCGATGCCACCAGATACACTTTGCAAAGGAGACAGCCGAAATAAAGTGTACGTTATCTGTGCCAGGCAGTCTTTATTTATTTATTTCATGCAAAAAGGAGGGGATCGTGCTCAAAACATTCTGACTGGAAATTTATATCAGCATGAGAAAGAGAAAAATGTATCATTTACATTTCAAGGCATTGCAAGTCCCTATCCTAGCTGAAGTCGTCAGCAATTGTGATACAAAGAGATCAGATCCTGATGTGAACAACAATGATGTAAAAAAACACTAATTCACATCATTTGACTGAATTATTCTGCATTTACACCAGTTTCACTAAGATGGAAGCTGGTTTGGGGGTTTACATAATCCACACATTTTGTGCCTTTTTCTCCTTTTATTTGTCACAATAAACCACCTCCTTTGTTGATTATTTTTTATTTGTGGAATGTATTCATATTCTCAGAGTCCATCTGCTAAAAGTATCCTATTTAAAAGAAGATGGCATCATTAGCTACCCTCTCTCGCTATAAAGAAAGGAGCAGTTCCCATATTTTTACCCAGTTCAGTGGCTCAGTGGATGCACTAATCTTGCTGAACACTTCAGTTTAGATGGTATATCAATGAGGCATTCAAACAGAGCAGTTTATACACAAAAATTCTGTCTGCTTTGTAAAAGATTATCCTTTTATAAACACTCTGCGGAAAACATAAAAGCAAATAGGGGACAGCACATAGGACAGGAAAGATGTTAGAAGGGAGATTAATACTGAATGGGTCGAAATGAATGGTGCTTACCAAAACGAGGTCCAGATACTTTGGCTGCAGTGAAACATAAATAATGGGAATGACACATCGTTTATTCGGGATAATGAGTTGATCCGAAGTAGGGGCCTAGAACAAGAGATTAAAGATTAAATATCCATCTCCTGATGAATATCAGTAGCAAACTTTAACCTTTTCCTTCCAAAAGCACAATTTCTTTGAACAATCATGTCAGCACAACATGGTGAAGAAATGGGCTAAAGCAAACTTAAATCACATTCTTATCTTATCCTATAAGAAAACATTGCTTCATATTTTAAGATAGATAATTTTATTTTTACTCCCAGGCTTGTAACTCTTTTGGAATAATTACATGAGAACATGAAGATTTTGCTTGATGTTTTGTATTAGAAAAATCTGGCTTTAGTGTTTATTGCTTACATTTTAGTTCTCTGCAATAATTGAAGAAAGAACATACCCATCCTGAACATTCACTTGGGTGGAGAGATAATGACAAAAAGCAGCCTGCTGGAAAAGCACAGCATACCACATGCCGAATTAGAGTCTTGAATGCAAGAAAGACTTGGAAGATGTCACAAGCTTTGGATCAGGAAGGGCTGGAAGTGTAGCAGAGAGGGGGAAAGGCAAAGACAACTGGGGACAGCAGGCTGACTGTACTGCAGTGCTGGCAGCCCATCCAAGCTGGTCAATTAGTGGTCCTTCTAGCTGAAGATGCTGTAGTGCAACTGAGGCAGAAGACATAGGACAAGTGGGAATCTGGATAGCTGTGGCTTGCCCAGAACTTGGAACAGAGCAGCTGCTGAATGCACGCAGCCAGCCAAGCCCCGCATTGTGGTTTTGTTGCTGATGGCTGCCTCCTGAAAGAGGGATAAAACTGGGGACGGGGGGGGAGGGAGGAAGGGGGTAGACTTTCAAATGACATTTAGAAAACAGGCAGGCTAAGAGGCAAGGGTGAGTTCAGCACACTTTCACCTGCTCCATGGAAAGAGGTTCACAAGCGAGAGGAGTTTGTGGTTTCGTTCTACTCTCTAGGGAATGTGCTGTCTCAGTGCCAAACCAGCATGCATGTACAGTTGGCAGTTTCTCCACAGAAGAAGCCTAGGACTAGGAGCTGTGGAAGAGTATCCATTTTTACTTAGTAAAAATGTTTTGCATGCAAAACCAGATATTCCCATAGGTTTTTGTGAGGCTCTGTGAGTTTGCGAAAAGGAAGGATTTTTGATGTGTGCTGGGGGAGTGTGCATGCATGGACACAGTTGCAGTGACTACATGGTCCTCATGAGGTGAGCTCACTGAAATGGTATCTTGAAGGACACTGAATACCTTTCAGAGGGCAGGCCCCATGTTTTGCAAAATTCACATGTTGGCAACAGAACAAAAATATCACTGTTTCACACTACCCCTTTAGAACCAAGAAAACAGCCAGGATTTGTTGTGTTTCCTGCTTCTCTTGGGTCAGAGACCCAAATTATCTCAGGCACCTTTCCACCCAGGCTGTCTTGCAACACCATCACTCCATTGCCCTCATCCTAAAACCTTCTGAAGACTTCCTGAAAAGCCTCCTGAAATGTCCTGCCACTGCATCACAGGTAATATGCAGAGAATAGGGTAAGTTTAAGGAAGCTGAAATAAATGCAGATGAAGGAAGAAGACTTGGGGTACTGGACCAGTAAAGGAGGCCGAGCTGACAAATCAATAGTAAAGGTGTGAAAACAAGACATATGACTGGTTATCATCACCATCAACCAGGATCAGGTTCTGTAGCATTTGGCTAGCCTAGGTTCCCAAGCTAGAGAGTGGGTCAGGTTTTCTGTCACTGCTTGTGATGGCAAGGGGAAGGGGAGGTCCATCTCACTCGGTGCCAAAAGAGCAGCCTCTGCCCCAGGGAACCGAAGTGCTGCTTTCCAGGGACTCAGAGCACCATGCCTGGCTCAGCTGCTCTGCCCATTTTCAGCACTCTGCATGGTTTTCCAGACAGCCAGGCTTTTATCCTTGAGATATATATGAGCAGCGACTTTCCTTTTATTCAGAAAGAAGCAGCCATTTTCGAGTATTATCACAGTGCTGATAAGAGATATTACAAACAGCAGAGCTGCAAAGGTGTGCAAGAGCCCTGCTGCTGCCTGATGCCTGACCTTAGGAAAGCCAATGTAACTGTGCCACACCACAGCGTCCTTGCCTGTGCAATGGAGACCATCCTGCCCAAGGGCACGTGGTGTTGCGGAAGGAGCAGGACCCCTCCTGCCATGCCTGCTCCTCCTCTCAGGGGGCCAAGGGACTCCTCACACAGCATAAGACACTCCCCATAAGGTCTGTAGGGGATATTTGAGGGATCCTACAACGAAAGTTGTTGGGTTGTTGTCTGTGTATCTACAAGTATGTTGCAGAGCAGAGATCATGGCCTCAAAGGCCCCCATTGTAGCATGAAATGGTGGCCCCAAAGACTCCCAGAAGTCTGCACTGCCCTTCCTTGGGAAGGAAAACGGCAGCACTGAGCCTCCCTGTCTCACCTCAATGCAGGGAGGAGGAGGAGCAGCTCCCAGCTGACTCTAGCACATAGCAGTGGGCTCTTGTACCTAGAAAGTATTTGGAACTTAATTTAAAATTAGCCCTATTAATAACATGAAGATGGTGACCAGATCAGCACAAGATAGAGAAAAGATTATTCCAGGAGTATTTGTCCAAATTCAGTGAGTAGAAGTAAGCTTTCCAGGATTGTTTCCAGTATGTAAGTAAAAGCTCAACTTGTTAGCTGAAATCACAAGTTTTTATTCACAGAGAACTAGCCACTTGAACATCTGTGTATGTATAGGAATGAGGGGTTTGGGTTGTAAAATTATATGGGTGTTTCCCAATGCAAAATGTCCACTCTAGCAAAAAAAGGACAAGTTTCTTGTGAAACTGCTTGGGGAGGAACCAAAATTCAGGTGTTCACAGCCTGACTCATGTACAGGAACTAAACTTTAGAACAACTGTGAATAAATCTCTGGAAACAGACATTAGTTTTTGTAACAACCAACCACAGCTCCAGCATCCACTGTGTGGTTTGTCAGTCTGTGCTCTCCTCCCCACAGAGTGGGGATGAAAAGTCAAGGCACCTGTAGTCATCCAACTGCTCTCCAACAGTCACCATAACGTACCCCAGGTACAGCACTCCCTGACCTGGGTTCACTGCAAAACTCACAGAGAGAAAGTGGGCACCATTCACCTCATCCTAGCAGCTGAGATGAATCCCACCAAAAATGCCTGTTTCACTTCTTTGGTTAGTTGAATCTCACCTGTACAATATTTTATTAGTAGCATGTCACTAACGATGCAGTTATTGCTGTTGAGCCTGTGTTTTTACAGGTGTGACTGATTTGCCAGATCCTCACATATTTTGATTCAAATCATCATGTCACTTTTTATAGTGTAATCCTTTGAGGAAACAAAAGTAGTTTTACATGTAAACTCATATCAGTAACGTATGTTATCCATTTAACACCCAGAGGGACTTGAACTGGGCAAAAAAATGTAATTCTCTTCCATCATATGGTGGGAATTTTAGAGTATGTCAGAGACCTTCAGACACTGAACCTGAATCCAAGGGTCACCCCAAGCGATCATGGAATATGGGTGCATTTGGACTTGGACCCAGCTACAGATCTGAAATCTGAATTTAGGTCCATTAACTAGCATTAGTGGACAGAAGTACATCAGCAAACCTTACATAGGCCATTCTAGGATGAATATGGTGCCTGTCTGTACCCGATTCGGTTCAGAGAGCAGGACTGAGGAGCACCTTGTGGCAACCTGATATTGGGGCAGCTAGCAAGGACCTGAGGAGCAGTGAAAGGTTTGGCAGGCAGTGTCAGAACACATAGGACTGTAAAGGCAGTCTGTCCCTCTTTTTGCCCCTTGGGTGCCATGCAACACCTTGCCTGGCAATTCACATCACAGGAGCCTCTCAGAGGCCCAACTGATTGTCATGGGGGGGCCACAAGAGCAGTGTAAAGCTTCTTGACCAGGGTTAGCAGTGTGCTCTCATATGGTCTTGGATTGTACCTTTCCCTAAACCAGCTGTACCTCTCAAATACATACTGGGCAAAGCTCAGAAATGCGTCTTTCTGGAGATTATTTCCATCTGCACATCACAAAGGATATATTGGTTCAGCTACACTCCTGAGATCTGAGTGGAAACATTGTATAGCTGGGAAGCAGACACATGTGCTGCTTATCAAAGCTATACATACGGTACAAAAGATACCAGTGTGGAGAGTAACTCGCTTTATTTGCACCCGCACACAACCTGTTCTGTAATTTTCTAAAACAAAGGAAAAGGAAGTGTTGAATGATACTGTTCCTGGGCCATGCAAATGGCATGTCAGGAGCACACCAACCCTGCCTGAACTCGCAGGCATGAGGAATATAAGTAGTTGACAATTGCTGTAGGCATCAAGGATAGCCCCACAAAGCCTGCTTATTTGATTTATTTAATTGTATTCCTTGGAGCTGCAGAGAAATGTGATAATTGACCCAATGAGATGTATCAAAGGAAGA
The DNA here is from genome assembly GCA_013401335.1 of Brachypteracias leptosomus. Lineage (NCBI taxonomy): Eukaryota > Metazoa > Chordata > Aves > Coraciiformes > Brachypteraciidae > Brachypteracias > Brachypteracias leptosomus. Next base: position 145,758 of record VYZX01002900.1, on the reverse strand, counting down.
TGTAACAAAGGGAGAAGTTTTGTCTCTTTCTGAGATGATCACAAAGTGGAACACATCACCAGAGCAAGGCTGTATTCTCTTTGCAAGGCTCTTTCACCACTCCACAAGGAGGATGAGTTTTCTACTCAAAATTCATAGCATCTGTGTTTCTAGAGGGTGATATAATTAAGTCCAAAAATTAAAAAGCAAGAAAGTCAGTTACCTAGGTCATGCAGTGCCACTGTATGCTAGCAATGTACATACCTGTTTTACTAGCTCGCTCTCTCTCCTTCTTCAAACCATCCTGCCAACTACGCCAATTTTGTGCTGCTAATTCTCTGCTTCTCCCAGCCCACACCAAACTCAGCAACATTCCCTCAGCATACTTTCATCTTTTAGTCTTCATTTCCACACTCAGGACAAACATCTATGTTCATCTTTTAGTCTTCATTTATTCACCTTTTATTCATCTGTTACAGGAACTCTCTTCCTCAGGAACTTTCTTCAAACCAATCAGCTTCTTGTTTCTTCTATTGCTGTTCCTTGTTACTTCTCCTTTAACTGGTCAGTTCCTGATTAATATCTCTAGCCTCACCCACCAACCCAACCATGATCACCTGGGGGAAGGCAGGGCCTCACACAGATGGGCCAGGTTCTATCTCTGGGGCGTGAAACCACTGGGGGAACAAAACATTCTGCTGGGTTGTGACTCATCCATAGGTCAATTCCAACTCAGGGTCCACAGACCAGGCCCCAGCACTTCAATACCTCAAACAGGTTCAGGAACTGTCAGTATAATGGTCATCTGTGGAGACAGAGAGGTCACTCAGGTGTCTTAAAGCGTCAATCTGTCCTGGTGCCTCTGGGATAATGGAGAACAGGGAACATTACTAGAGGAAAATCATAGAATCATTGAATCATTCAGGTTGGAAAAGACCTTCAAGATCATCAAGTCCAACAGTAAACATAACGCTGCCAAGTCCACCACTAAACCACGTCCCTCAGCACCACATCTACAAATCTGTTAAATACCTCCAGAGATGGTGACTCAACCACTTATCTGGGCAGCCTGTTCCAGGGCTTAACAACCCTTTAAGTGAAGAAATTTTTCCTTATGTCCAGTCTAAACTTCCCTGGGGCAACTTGAGGCCATTTCCTCTCTCCTATCACTTGTTCCTTGGGAGAAGAGACCAACACCCACCTCACTGCAAACTCCTTTCAGGTATTTGCATATATAAAAATAAGCAATATATAGGACAATCCTTGCATTTATTTCAGAGTTTTTATGTCTTTTTGTAGTTTTGCAGTTTACCATAAATTAGGACACAATCAGGAGAAATGTCTCTGCAGGTGGAAGTAATGATTATGACACTCTTTTTTCTTGCCTCCAACAAATGTTGTACCTCTCTTGTAGCTCAAGATCCTCCACCCTCACTGCAGAGTCAGCAGGACACATCACATGAGCGTTCCTCAGCCACTTGAGTGCAAAATCCTTGGGCTGAGCTTAAATGGCTGCTGAATAGTTTAAACCAAACTGTCTTTGCTGTAGAACTCTTGCAATGAAGCCATCACAAAATATGTGCTGCTGCTATTGTTTGAATATCCACAGAAGATTTCCTTCTATAGACAAAATGATCAGAGGGCTGCAACACCTCTCCTAAGAGGACAGGCTGAGAGAGTGGGGTTGTTCAGCCTGGAGGAGAGAAGGCTCCAAAGAGACCGTACTACAGCCTTTCAGTACTTAAAGAGGGCTTGTAAGGAAGATGGGGACAGAATTTTTATCAGGGCTTGTAGTGATAGGACAAGGAGTAATGGTTTTAAACTAATAGAGGGTAGATTCCAACTAGATATAAGGAAGAAATTTTTTACAATGAGAGTGGTGAAACACTTGAACAGGTTGCCCAGAAAGGTAGTAGATGTCTCATCACTAGAAGCATTCAAGTCCAGGTTGGGCAGGGCTCTGAGAAAACTGATCTAGTTGAAGATGTCCTCGCTCACTGCAGGGAGATTGGACTAGATAGGTCCCTTCCAACCCAAACTATTCTCTGATTCTATGACAAAGAAGCCTCATCTTGGCGGAACTTGAACAGGAGGTCAGTCAACACACTCTCAAGAAAATGAAGGTCAAGAAACTGGTTCTGACAAAAAAAGGTTGTGAAGTGCCCTGAGCACCAAGAGAGAACTGCCATCAAGTCACTCTTGTGTCTCCTCTACCAGTCTAATGTCCCATGTAAGTCACAGAAGCATAAAAAGAAATCTCTGATGGCTGCAAAAGACAGTGCCCTTCAGGTAACTATCACCTGCACTGCTCAGGTGAAGAAAGGAACAGTCACTCCAAAACACATGGCCATCTTTTATAGTCAAACAGAAACTGCTTGCAAGTCCAGGGTAGCTGAAATGAGCCACAGTATATTGCCTGCTCATAGGGAAGAGCTAACTGTGGATGCTAGACCTCAAGACTTCCATCTAATCCAGGTACAGATTGAACTAACCTGGGAGAAAGAGGTTAGTGAATTCCAAACTCACTGACATTTCCTCAGCATGGACTTTGCTTGCTCTGTGGTAACCTGCCCTCCAGCAAGAGAGACCTCCTCCTGAGCAAGGGATGCAGAATCAGGCACAAAAAATGGCATAATTGCTTTTCCCTGGAAAATTCCACCCAGCATCTGCACAGCAGCTGGATTTCCCAAGTCTATTATCTCATTTCACTGATCTGAATGGATTTGCTCTCAGAACAGTTGCAGATCTGTATATATCACTCATGGCTTGATTCACCATGGCTTACCTGAATGAAATAATAACTAGCTACACTGACTCCCCTTCTCCCACTCCCAAATGCTATGTAATTCTAATTCATGACTGAATAAAGTAGTACATGAATGATTACTGTGGTCCAAAACGTTGATCAGTTCTAAAAATGCAAACCAATCCTAGTCTCTTCACAGTTCAGAACACTACTGGGGAATAAGTTCTACTTCAGTCTCATTCTTTCCATTACTGGAGCCTTAAATATATTTTTTTTCTACAGATTCAGCCAGAGAGACGCATCACTAATACACTGGCCAAGCACAGGCACTCTTACTCATGTTGGGCAGTTCCTTAATCCAAGAAAGGTCCCATAGGAGAGAGTATGACTGTGGTGTTTAGCATGAAGTAAAGACACGAGGCAGGCTCTGGCTCCTTAAGTTTGCAGATTTTGATCTAAGATCCAGAGCCCCTTACAAGAGCCTTGCCATCTCTGTAACTCAAAGACCATAAATAGTTTTACAACAAACCACTTATGCCTCCTACTGAAATGCATATATATGGCAACAAGTCCTCAGCAATGAAGTATTTTATATGAAAATTCAGAAGTAACAAGAACACATTCAAGGCATGTGTATTTCCAGGAGACCATTTTATGGTGTGTTCCTCCTTACTTGCTTACTAGGTTTATAATGAGATGTCACGTACTTTTTATCTTCTTTTTTTCTTTAAACTGATTGCTGTTTATAACCCTTACACTCAGCAAACAAACTGGGCCATTCAACTCTGCATTTCATAATGACGACAGCCTTTCTTCTTTCTCCTTATAACAAAACTGCTTTGAAGTCCTGCGCCGTTAGTTTCTGATATTTCCCCAGCAAGGATGTAATAGGAGCCAAAACAAGCCTCCAGGTGCCAATATTGCACCTGACAAATTAGGCACACGACTGGAAAAGGATGGGCCCATCCTTCTGCTTAATGTCCATTTCCTCTCATTTCCACATTAACAGGAAGTAGTTGGAATGGAAAAAAAGGCTTTCCTTAAAGACCCGAACTATCAAAAGGCCTGGAGCTGTTTCTCCTTGCAAACAGAAAACTTGGAAGCCAGCTACGTCCTATGATTTGGAGCTCATTTACAGTGACTTGTTTAACCCCTACTGACGGCACGATGAACAGGATGTTATGATTTATTTAACACTTAAAGCGGGTGTGAGAACAAGGTGGATGGTGCCCTTAGATGTAGTCTTTCCATAATTTATTGCTCTAAGTGCTTAATTTTTCCTCAGGGAAGCCTTTGATAGCCGGCTGCTGCAGTGTGGTTAAGCGTGTGCATTAAGCTGTAAAGCAGAAATATTAATAATAATACTAAAAATAATAACTGTAACAGAAGTTATTATTTCACATAACTGGCACTCTGAATTGATATCCCCACACCAACTGAATTGACTTGAGGACATTTAGTGGTGCAACATAAAGAGTGTTGAATTTACCTTGCGAAGACTTTAGCTGCACAGTCTAGCCACAAACACAGACCAAACTCAGTCACAAAACACCGCACAGCTCCTAGAAGGCCACTGGAGAACCCTAACAAAGCCAGGTAGAAAAAAAAATAAAATTGCTTATATCTCCTACACTGCTGCCACAGGGGACTCTGACCAAGACCAGACTCACAAAAAATGTTATATCTGACTGGCTTTAAAGTTGAACTGATGCTTAATAATGTTGTAGCATGCCTCAGAGGGTTTATCTTAAAGCACCTTCTTTTGAATGGTCTGTAATCTTTATCTGGAATACAGGACCATCCTGTAGAAACCATTTTTATGTCAAAGTTACTCAGTGAAATAACACACAGATTTTCTACCCTCTGGAGATCAGTGTTCAGCTCTGCTTCATGTCATTACATTGAAGGCCCTTGGTGACTTTAGCAAGCAAGATCTGTAGGAACACTTGCACCTGTGGATAAAGGACTTCAACCTTGAATGATAAATACATATTTCTGTTGGGGTTTTTTTCTCTCTTGAGCATGCATGTGTGAGCATAAGTTGTATTTTAATATAGACAGGCAGGTAATACATTTCACTTTTAGGAGATGAAGTAACGATTTTAGCAAATTACATTCGTCTCTTTAATCTTATATTTCCATGCACACTGAGTTAAATGTTGTAAAACTATCAATTCTGTCAAAACCTAACAGAAAGAAAACAAGAAACCCTGCAATCTTAATGTCCAAACTGACTGGTGATTATCAGGAATTAAATGTGCAGGAATTCCAAATCTTTTCTGATCGGAGATGTCTAGATGACTTTTGTTTTTCCATAATTGTATGAGGTTCCTACATAGTATTTAAGAATCAATTATATTGCAATTGATGTAATTAACTCTAATAATCCAGTAAAAGTCAGTAGGAGGACTATTCAAGTCAATAGAAAAGAGGGACTATATTATGAAGGTGTTATTAACCTATACAGATTTTTACTAGACATTTCCTTTTCTTACATAATAAATATACAGTGATGAGGAAGGCTGTCATTATAATTTAATGGGAACAATGGCTTATCACTTCTTTTCCTGTACAAGCCTTAACTAATTCTACATACGGTGTATAAGTAAAAACGAAGTTAAATGAATCTCGCAAATTAGCTATTAATCATCCATCAATCATCTGTTGCTTCATGATTAAAATCTGTGTTGCATTCAGAGCTTGGAAAGGTATTTGGGGAGTGGCAGGAGCTGCATGTACATCTTCCAGTTTATTTATTCATGCACTTCCATTTTGCATTGCCAACAGTACTTACTGAAACCAGTCCTGAAGTCAGAGAAAGTCTCCCGAGAAAAGTTCCAGCCCTTCCCAGGATAAAGCAGAACTCTCATTTACATATTCATAGGCATTGCTCTGGCTTTAAGCATTGTGGCATATAAGAACCTCATTCATGCTTCTGAATTCAGTCAGACAACTCTTTCTTGGGGAAAGAAAACAATACTATGAAGTCAGGGAAACTAAGGCAGTGGTCTGCCATATGCCATGCAAAGCAATGAAGAGAATTCCTCTGTTCAAGATCCTAATCTCCCGTCTTATGCTCTAAGCCTTTTGCACTGCCCAATGAGGCAAAAGGGAGTTCTGCTTGAACACAGTTATTAAAATGGCACTTTTTAGGAATTTCTGTCTTCACCTTCCTCAAGCTGAGCATAAGCCTTATTAGGTATGGGAGACTGCCTTGATCTCATTAGCAGAAGTGCTTGTCTTGGCAGTAGACAAAGATCAGTTGTCTGTGCTACTGTTAGTCGATGTATTAGTTGCCTTCTGCATGGCTGGCTACAGGTGATCCTCTTCTCCTGCAGCCTGGCAGCCTCAGTCTGGGCAGCTCCCCATGGCATCATTCATCTCACTCTCAAAAACTGCAATGGAGCATTGTGGGCAGTCCCAAAACATACCCAGGTACACAGTGACTTGGTGAAATACTGTGACCTCTTTCCTATGCAGAGCTGAGGTGATCAAAAGAGGTCCAGGAGAAGGCAACAAAAAACAGAGTTTTATTTATCCTGGAGTCATTCAAAATCAAAATAAATATTGAATGACAGGGATCCTCACTGCAGTGTAACTGAATTTATGCAAAGAATGAGGCTGGTACTGAGAAGAGGATATTTGTTTGTTTGATGTCAAAATACCTTCTAAAAGATCTTGGGAAGATCTTTGAACTTTGAAAGTTCTTCCTATACAGACCCTTCTCCTTTGTTCACACATCCACATCACTTTGGATAAGACGTAGTATGTGTACTCAACTAAAGAAAGAGGGAGCTGCGATGTTGCAATAAATACAACATAGAGGGGTCCACCAATGCTTTGTAACTACAGTGCTGATTTATTTTTTTTTTAAATCACAGCAGTAGGGCAAGTGCTCTACAGATATCAATAGTTGCACCAGAGCTGACCTATGTTGCATAGAATGAATGAGCTTTGACTCTAGGAACATAGATAGGCAACCCTGCTGACTCCTGCTGAATAAACCTATTGTAAAGCTGGCAAACAACATCCTTCCAGGGTTCTTGGACTTGTGGCTTCATCTAGTCTGGGACTCCCAAGAGTGTTTTTTTTTCTTTATAACAGCATCACACTTTCCTATACTGCTAAATACAGAAGACATTTCTGATGTTTGCATTGCAAGTCTCACTCACAGCGTACTTGATTTGGTGGTGTTTGACAAAGCCTTTACTTTAATTCAGGAGCCAGTTCTCTGTTAACAAGAACATAGACAAAAAAAACAGTGCTCCATGAGGCATTAAACCTCTTTTTTTCTTGTTGTGGGCCAAAGCAAAATGTCCACAGGTGTCACACAGCCCCACATACCAATAATCAGTTCAGCACAGCAGGTATATCTCATCACAAAAGTATTTTGAAAACGAGATCTTTTCTTTTGGGAGAATCACAATGCCTAACTTCTGGGCATGGGAAGTGAGGTTAAGATGGGGTGCAAGCAGAATGCAATGCTGCCTGCTGCAAAAACCTCCCAGGGTCTGAGCTTTGCTGCCTTACACCATGCCAGCACTACCTGAGGAGCACAGGGGTGTTTTGCAGGTGTCTTTGGAACCGCGAGCCCATGCAAACAAGCTGTGCCAAAAATGATAGACTGTGAACAGCTAAAGTATGGCAATTCAGAAGTCAAAACTTCCTTTATTTAAATCCCCAAACACCACTTAGTTATATAATAATCTCAGTTCTTTCACACTCCATGAGCTTGCCTTAAATTGTCTGGAGCAGCTTCTCAGCTGACATAGATAGTCCCAGTCCACAGAAGGCAGTGGAACTGGGATGGTTCCCACCAGCTGCTGCTTCGCCCTGACTGCAATTGCATTTCACGTGCAAAAGATGACAATAATCTAAAAAAAACCAACAAAACAAAACAAAAAACCCCACCCTCCCCTCAGTTTGAATTATCATCTGGAAGAAAAGATTCCAGTGTTTGGGCTTCCATGGAAAATCAATACAGTCTTATCTTTATTTTTTTGCTTAAAAAAAATACTTGGGATGACAGTATTAGGTAGCACTGTGAAAAACAACTAAATATAGCAGTAGATCATGGTGGGTGTGAATGGAAAACAAAGGAGTCAGGAGCCAAGCTCCTGCTGCTGTTACGTCACTATAACACCCATAATTATGTTATTATGTACACTGCCCACTTCAACTATATCTGGACAGCACTTACAATGATAAAAATCTGATTAATAACATAACATATAATCTTGGTTTCTTTGATGAGCATTAACTTCTGTCTTCTATATTCTTTTTCAAACAGACAGGATATTTGTTTTGCCTCCCTTCTACAGGGAGTTCGGAAAAGTGAACATAAAGAAAAAATTTTTAAAAGGATGATTTAAAATGTCATTGCTGGACTCATTTTATCTCAGTGTAAAAACATGTTAATCCACCTCTAGAGCACTGCTGTGCATAAATTCTCCTCCTCACAAACACCAAAAATTTATACATACTATAACTTCCATATAGAAACACATCTGGACCTAGGACTTGCTTAGCTGTGTAACCCTGTACAATCCTGAGCACTACAACCTTCAAACTTAAAATACGCTCCTGTGAGGTACCTCAGGGTAGTCTGGCTCAGGCGAGCAGTGCTTAGCTGGACTCGGCATGTCAGGGACCTCACGGGGTTTGTGCTGGAGAAGACACACAAAGATGCCCAGTGCCAGCAGTGGGGTGGTCATCACTGCTTCCCAGCACTGGACAGTATCGTATGGCACCTCAGGTTTCCTTGCAGCAGTCCCATTGCACTCTCTTTAGCTGTTTGTGCCCAAAAAAGCAGCACCGTGAATTTCTACAACTACACTAACATTTGGACAAAGTGAATACTTTAAAAGTTGTGAGACTTTTTTTTTTTTTTTAATGTCTAGAAAGATAGAGGGGAAAAAAACAGAACTGGCAAAAAAAAAAAGAATGCAAAACAGTGCCCTCCAAGATGAAAGAATTTTTTTTTACTTTAGCTAAATGAATATTGAAAAAAAACCATATATCTTATTATATCTTCAGTCCCTGAGGTTATCCTGGTGGTTTGTTTCACAATTCACCAGGAAAAACCCTCAAGATATTTCTAAGATAACAGTTAAATGTCTGACACTCATCTACAATAGAGGAAATCTGTATTACCAACAGCTTGTTCTCAGAATTCCACCTTAAAACAGTTTTAGTACCACCAGACCAGAAGGGTTTGATGCCAAAGAGCTGTTCTGTCCTATTGAAAGCAGAGAATGGCTTCCTCTGCAATATGTACAAAGAGCAAGGAAATTTACTCAATTAATGTGAAACACAAAATGGCATCTGCCATCTGGAGATGCACACAAAAGCCACGGGCAGTCAAACACTTCTTAAGACTTTGGCATGTAAAATCAACATATTTTAAGACTTAAAGGGACATGTGAACTCCTAGTGCATGAGGATTTCATTTCTCTCACGACAAAATAAAATACACTATAGAATATTTCCAATGTAATGTCCCAGAAACAGCAGTGCTAATCACCTACAAAAATTTGCCTGTGACATCAAGACTACCATTTATATACTGTTGGATGGGAATTGAGCATTTTTAAACAATGGACAGAAATGCGCTTTCACTAAACTTTACAAATCCATTAAAGTGTGCAGTCTTCCTGAGACTGGGGTAAAAGTCTTGTCATTTCTTCTTGTGTGTGACGCTGTGCAACCACTCTGCATTTAGTTTTCATTGCAAAAACAGAGTGATGCTGACGAGCCAAGTTTAGTGCAGATTCAAAGTGTATAGAAAGGGCTCCCTTTACTCAAAGCATTTTGAATTATTCTTTGCTTGAATAAAATGAAGAAAGTTCAGCCCCAGTGTCTGTCCCCTTTGTGTATTTAAAAAACCACATTGCTTTAAAAAAAACCATGACATATGCTATCTAAGTGGTCACCACCATAAATTATTTAACCTCTGCTCACTCCACAAACAGAAATCTAACAAAATGCAAAACCTGGGGCCTCGCTGCCAAATTCGTGGTCACAAATTCTCAGCAGCGTCTTCAGCACACACTTGGTCACACAGATCTGGTCACAAAATTTTCACCCAGACACCCACCGTGATATACTAATTTACCTGCTTTTCACTCCACCTGCATCCTCCATTTTGACACTCCCCAGGATCAGCTGAACTGAGCCTCCCTGTGTTTTATGGCACTGCCCTTTCACCCTGGCTGTTAGGTGACAACACAGCACTGGTTTCACAAACCCTGTCTCATGCATTGTGCTGGAGAAAGAGTGACAAAAACAGAGGAGAGGGGGGAAATCAAATCTGTCCCCTGAGTGTGTGGTTCAGCAGCCAACTCTTGTGCGATGTTGCTCAGGACGATCAGGATGCATGCACAGATCTGCCACATTTGTCACGCAAAACCAAACTTAATTCAGGCACAACTTTGCAGCAATTCTTTTAATTTTCTTTTAGCAGATGTTCTTTAAAAAAAAAATAAAAATCACCAAAGTGAACATTTCAGAGTACACAAGGAAGTTGGTTCACAGTAGAATTCGGAGCCAAGGACGCCAAACCTGCAAGTACATACTCATGTGAATTATGATAATGTAGCCAGTACAATACAATGAGACTGTACACATTCTGTTTATTCAGATGTGTAGGCAAAGAGCTGCAATAAGCTTAGCAGAGCTGGAGTATTAATGAAGGAGTGTCAGGAACAAAAACTTCTTAAGCAGTGACCCCATCACTCACTTTGGAGGTTTCTTGTTTTATTATAATTGACCAAGATTTGTTTTTTAAGGACTAGTTTTACTGATTAATTTTTTAGTTAAAGCACTCTTAAAGGTAACCCTGTAAAAAAGCATAATACAAAGCAGAAGATGCAAACGTCATCATTCTAGTATCAACATTCACATGGCCCATAGATTTTTTGCTGCATTTTATAGCAAAAAAAAGCACATCAAACTGTATACTCAGCCAGAAAAAGAAGGCTGAAAATGCATTAAAGCATCATTTAAATTTTATTTACCAGTTTGTTGATTTGTGCGTGCGTGCGTGCGTGTGTGTGTGTGTGTGTGTGTGTGTGTGTGTGTGGAGAGGAAAAACAGAGACAGAGAGACAGAGAGAGAGGGAAGAAAATGACTCATGCCTGACAATGTTACCATGTAAATGGTCATAGCTGTGGGCTTCCCTGGGGGAATTTGTAATACCACAGCAAAAATCCAGCTAGCCTGCAATTACAGTGCCGGCACCAAGTCCCTCCAGCACGAGCCATGATGTCTGGCTACAGCTGGTGGGAGCGCTCTGGCTGGGTCCCCTCATGGGGAGCCTCCTGGGCTCCAGGGACCAGGTGGCTGGCATGGGGCAAAGCTGCCGGGACAGCCCCACATCTCCAGGCAGGCAGAGCTCTCCCCAGAACTGCTTCCCACAGAGTGATGTGAAAATGCAGAGACCAGAGCTGGTGTCCAGAGCTATCAGTCCAAGATCTTTCAAAATCACTGAAAAAGAAGTATGTTTCAAATGCTGTTCAGGTGGCTTTCATGCACAGATCCTATCTTAGCACATACATGTACATTTGGTCTACGATCACCAGCCATCCCCTCCTATGGCAGAATCCCTCTTGCAAAAGAAACCCTCACCGCCACTGATGTGAAGGACTTTGTGTTAAAAATAAAAATACGGTCCTCAGCAAAATGAGAAGGGTTCCTGGGTGAGGAGCGTGAACCCGTGCCAGTGACAGACTTGAAGTGCAATATGACAGAGATGCTGCTGTAACCGGACAGTTGAGGGATGAGCTGGGGTTTCCAGGCATGTCATGGGGATGACATCGCACTGCTCCAGGGACTGGGGCTGCTGAACCCGGCTGCCGGCCAATCCTTGGAGTGTCACTTACATGAGCTCCAAAGTAATCTTCTGGCCCACCCTTCAGGAAAAAGATAAGATGTCATGATCAGCTAATAGGAAGTGACAAGAAGAGATAAAATGAATAGGGAGGGAGGGAAGGTTTCGAATTGAAAAGGCATTATTCTTTCCTCTAGTGCCAACCCTGCTAACTACAGGGCTGAGCTAATTAAAGGGCCATTTAAGCACTTTCATCCATTTTTGCATATAGCATTAATTTCTCTACAGATACATATAACACAATTAACCCGTAGCTTTATAAACAATCATACATGGTAATCCTTTCAATCTGGTGGGGAAAACATTGCACTTCTATAGAAAAAGGGATTTAATTAGGGAAAAAGATTGTGAAGAGTCTTTTTTTGTCTACTATTCCAACCATTGCCTTCCATCTGGCACAGGAACCCATTACCAAGACATCTGAGCATCTTCCACAAACAACAACAAAAAAAAACCCAGAAACCCAAACCACAAAACCTCAAAGTTTCTGGCTTTCCTCCGTCTTCAGGGTAGAAAATTCTATCTGTCAGACTTAGTTCAATTCCAATTAAGAAATCTGCTTCGCTACTTAATGAAATGTTAGAGCATCACTTGACAAAGTCCTACTGACCATAGAACAAGAAAATGCTTGTGAAGTTTCTCCCCAGGTGCTGCTCCAATGGCACTTCTAACTAGAGGGGATGTGTCCTACCCCCGGCAACCACCTCGCTGCACAAGCACAAAGCCCCCAGTACTCAGTCACCTCTGCAAACTTCAACAAAAACCTAATCAGAAATGCCAGGCTTTTAAGAGCATTAACTGATGTTGTTCAGTTCGGTGGGGGAAGAAGCATCTGGTGGGTACAAAGCCCAGAACGAGGGGTTGTGAAATCTGTGCAGTAGCCACACGAATTACAAATACCAGTAGCAAACTGCTGCCTTCGGTGCAGAGCCGAGCTTGTACTACGGACACAAAAAGGCTCCCTTTGCACTGCAAAGAATTCGAAGCATAATGAAGCCACAATATGTTTTAAAGCTTTTGCCAAAAACCACGAAAACCTGCAGTCAGTGTAGCTAAGCGTTTGATAAAAAGTGTGGTTTCTTCTGCTTGACATATTTTCCTGGTGTATTTGTTTGTAAAGGTAGAGATAAGTATAGTAACACAATCTGTTCTTTAATACCATATGCAAAGAAAAATCACTAGTCACTAGCTACAAGAGTTTACAGTCTTTGCGAGACAGCTGCAATTTTGTTTATTTTTTTTATTCTAAATACCTCAAATGGAGTCTGATCCTGAAAATCCTTCTTCCCTCCAACGATGTTTGTCTGCAATAATAATACTAATGAAAAGAAAATGCTGATGCAAGGAAAGAAAAGAAGACGAGGCTCAGATTCCCTATACAATGCTCATAATGGTTATTTTCACTAAAGATAAGAAAGCAGACTTGTATGTGCAATATCATAGAAACAAGCCATTCTGTCTCCATCTACAATTTTGACAGTTATCTATGGAAAATGTGGACTTAAAAAACTCTTAAGAATAATTATTAGAAATCATAGCCAAAATAACATACATCAGCCTTGATTAGTTACATGAAAAAGCAGCCTTAAATTGATAGTTTAAAAACAGGAAAATTAGCAGTATGATTAAGTATGAATGGCTAATAAAAAGAATTTTGCTAAAACAGATTAAGGTTCAGATCAAGGTCACAAAAGGAACTGATTGAGGAAAACTGTCATTTTTGCTGGGACTCGGTAGCTGTTTTAGCAACACTGTTTCCTCTGAATCACTGTCTTGTAATGAGAAATTGCACTGTTGGGGTTAATGAAGACTTGGCATGTTTGCTTACGCCAAAATTTCAGTTAAAACATTGTGGTCAATGAAAAAAGGCAAATTCCTCGTGTGCAAGCAGACAGGAAGGGATATAACTAAGTAACCTTTAGTAACATACAAGGTGAATTTGTGCCGCAGTTGCCGTTCTAATGTTTGTTGTAAATTCACTCCAGGAAAAAGAAAATCTGCAAGTGACCCAAAGCCCTCTTTATGCCTCTTCCAAAATCAACAGCTTCTAGTCACAGTGCCACAGAACCCTGTTAGCAGAGGCAAGACAGAGAAGTGTTCTACTAATGGGGTCTGGGATTTGCTTTGCTTCCAGCTTCACCCCTTCTTGGCTGCGGATAACCTCCAGGAGGATATGTCTCTGCCCCTCTTTCTGTCCTGATGGGTCAAGAGCTGAGCAAAGGCCTTGGATGCATAGGTACAGGTTGAAATTCAGTGTTCCCAAGGGAAAGATTTACAGGAAAATTTTTCCCAGGCAAGGTTCATCTTCCTGCATTCAGGCACCAGTGGTCCTTTGCTGCAAATGGGATAATGCTACTGCCTGAAAGGTATGGGCACAGCTGACTTCAGGAATTTCAGACCAGTAGCAATCTTTTGCCTGCAGTTCCCCTCTGAAGGTGACTCTATTTTCTTGTTATCCCACCTGCAGGAAGCTGGAGTGATTCCCAAAGAGGCCAAAGAGCTGATGTGTGAGTGTTACCACTGCCTCACATTTTCATCTTGTTCCGATGGTGTGTAAGAGAAAGAGGGAGGGATCATAAGCATTCAGGTCATTATCCACCACCTCTTGCTCCCAGTCCCATGGGACCTCAATGCCACCAAGCTGCATGGCAGCAGCACAGCCGGCTGCCCTCCAGAGTAGTTTTGCTCAGAACATGCAATTCCACACACACATAGGGATTCAGGCTCCACAAGGAGGACCAGCTGTCCAGTAATGAGAATTTTAGCATCGGTGAAACCATTCAGCAATATTCCCTACTTGGTGGATACAACGCGCCAGTGAAATAAATCATCATGTCTACAAGTTGGGAGCTACAGGAGGCTGGGATTTTTACTTTTGGGGTTTCTTTCCTCCCAGGCTGGTACTTTGCAGAAGGGGCAGTTGGCACATCTGGCCTGTCACAGGAGCTATCGCAGCCCTCCTGAGCATTGGGTTGCTGCTCGGTGGCATGAGCTATTGTTGTGTTATTACTATCGCCAGGCCCGATCGGGGTCAGCAAGCCAACGTGAGAGCTGTTGTATAACTCAGCAATAAAAAGACAGTCCTTGTCCCAGAACACACTCAGGCTGGTTTTCTGACAAGCTGTAACAGGTTCTGCAGTGGCACCTTTTCTGTTGCTAAATAAAGAACTTCTGTCTTGCAGAGCCTAAACCCATTGCTGAAAGATTGAAAGGAAAATGAACTAATAGGACAAAGGGGCTGGGGGGGGGGAGGGTTAATGTTTGTTTGTTTTGATTTTTGTTGCAAGTAATTCACATGGAGCAAAGTGCATTGACACTCAGAAGAAAATAAGTACTTGATTTTAGAAAGGACAACTGCTTCAGATCAAACCGAATGCAACTACTCAGAATCACCCAGATAAGATTACTGGGAAAGAAATCACAAATTTATTAGTACATAAAACACGTGTCACTTGACAATGACTATCTACAGTGTGGAGTGAAATAACCCTCCAGCAGCGAAGACAATATTTAAATCAATATCCCTGGTAAGGAAAATATCTTACTCATTGATACAGACTGGATTTTTTTCCTTATGAATCTCTCAGGAGGTAAACAGCATATTTCTGTTGTAAAAGCAATGGAACAGTATTGCCAAACAGGTCTCATCATTCCTAGAATTCAATAGCATGGTGCTCTGAAATTACTAATGTTGTTATAAATGCCATTTGACCTTTATGTCAGAGATGTATTTTCTTTTCAGAAAAAGGGACGTACATTATTTTGGCCATGATGCTGCTGAATGTGAGCCCAGTAACTTCAGTAGGAGCTTAGGGCACTCCACGATGATTTTTTTCACATTAGGTAGGTACCTAATGATCCAGCTACTCAAGGCTAAAATCCATAAGAGATGTTAGTGCCTCCATGTTAATTGCTGTGACATCCTCCACCCACTCCAGCGAAGCTGTGCTGCATTACAGAAAAGCTCACAGATCGCAGAGGCCAGCAAGAGGGTCAGCACGCAGAGCACGCCCCAGTCACATGCACCCCTCCTAGTTTCTTGTTTTAAACACCTTTCATGAAGTCAAGCTCATTCATTTCTTCTCTTTTTGACCCTTTCTGCAACAGGATAAAACACCCAAAGGAAGGGCAAGAGTGATCCTGTCCCACAGCCTTGTGGCCTGCATGTTTTTTAGAGAGAAGAGATCCATGACTTCAGGATGAGGAACGTGTTAAACGCCCATTTCCCACCTCTAGGAGAGACACCCTAACTTGTAGCCTATCCTATGAAAGATGGGAACTGACACCACCATGAGGACATCTTGCAAAGAAAGCAGTGCTGGGAGCAGTTTTGCTGGAGCTGGTAGGCATGGGCAAAGCCTGTGAGCTGGCTCCTGAACAATTCCTAGATACCCCTGTATGGAGCTGCTCACTGAGGGATGGCTCTGGCAAGCACAGACACAGCACTGTAGCACCATGGGAGCGTGTCTCTTAAGCTGGATGACCTACAAGGGCAGCTTTGTATATAGACACCTAAAGTCAGCTTATGCTTTGCTTTAGGGTCCTAAACTCAATGGATTTTTGAGGACCTTACAAACCCACCCAGGCACCTGTGTCCCATTAAAATTAATAGTATAGCACTTGCAACTTTTTTGACATGCTATTAGATGCCTCTCTGCCCCTGAAAACATCGTCCCTCAATGCCTTGCAGGACTGAACCCTTAGGGGTGGCGGATACATTCTTCAGATAATGGGAATGACTTTTTATTAGAAAAGATAGGTTCTTAAAATTGTTGCTGTATAATATAAAAATAAATTAGTTCAGGACACAGAAAACCTCAATTAAATTTGTTTTCCCCAGGTTACAGTCCCTCTACAGAAATATCTTCCTCTTTCTTAAAAACACGAACCAACCAAAAGAACATAAGTCTATAAAATTAAACTACATTTCCTGTTCAATACCAGCTTTGGTTATTCATCAGGGTAAGGTACAGTTTTAAACGATCAAATGTGCTTCCTTTCTCCTGCTTTAAGATTTTAGACTTCTTAAGACTTTTAATGCAAGTACTAGGACAGGACAACACAAAGTATTTTTTAATGTGCTTTTAACCCCTCCACATGGAGGTTGCTGAAACAGTTCAGATCTTTGAACCACGGTAGGGT
Source organism: Brachypteracias leptosomus (assembly GCA_013401335.1). Classification (NCBI taxonomy): domain Eukaryota; kingdom Metazoa; phylum Chordata; class Aves; order Coraciiformes; family Brachypteraciidae; genus Brachypteracias; species Brachypteracias leptosomus. The sequence goes on along the minus strand of VYZX01002900.1, from coordinate 129,004 downwards.
GGTGCTGGCTAAGAGCTGTCCCTCTCTGGCAGCTCTTCCAGTATGATTAATAGAAATAAGGCTTCATCAGGACTAGTTTTTGTACAAGACAACAGTGAGCATCCCCAAAGTCTTCATTCAAAAAGAAGAACCTGGAAAGCTTCTCAAATTTTGTTTTTAAACTCTTGTCCAGCATTGCTTTGGCCCATGCTGCAGGTAAGACATCCTCTGGTCAAAAGAGACAGAAGTAAGCAGTGATGGATTTAACCAAACCCATACTGAGCACAAAACCACACCAGAGGAACAGATCAGAGTTGAAGCTAAAATCAGCTTCCACCTCGCAGCCTTTCCTGGAATACAATGTGAATCAAAAGCTGCATTTGCCAAAGTTTTGCGTTTGACTTCTAAACAGCCTTCGCGATTACACCTCCTGGAGGTGCAACTGCGTGTGACACCAGGAGAATTCAATGCCAACAGAGAGCAAAGGGTTTTCTGACTTGTGAGAGAAGGATTCCTCCTCAGCAGGGTTGATGTGACAAATGATCACTGCTTCCAGAGTCTGTGGTTTGCTGTGAATTAATGTACCAAGGGAATTCCCATCCCGACGGCGTCGATCCAGCAGCGTGCACAAACACAGGGCCAGCTCACCACCTGATGTAAACTGGGATGGCTCTGCTGGATCTGCTTGACATCCGACATTCCCTTACAATTTCTGAATGGAGAATTAAGAGGAAGAGTGGGATGATATACCCATGGCATTGCTAGTTCAGAGAGGGATGAAAGAGAACTGTCAAATGTCTGCTACAAGAGAAACACCAAAGATACCTCTTATTGTCACAGAAGGGCTCTTTCAGGAATTTGGGAGAGAAGCATAAACATGAAGCTTTGTAACATTTCTGGAAATGCATTTGACCTGACAAGTCCTGGTGAAGCCAGGTACATAGGGCCACATAAGTTTGGATGTGACAAGAGGTCACAGCCTGGTGGCAGCTATTTGGATGAGAATTTCCTTGCGGGATAAAGTGGGTGGAAATGTTCTCCCTTTTAACCCAGCAGAAGGAGAAAGTTGGGGAAGAGCAAGGCTCTGTGTGAGACAGAAACATATCACAGCAGCTTACACCAGAGGCAGACTATATAACTGTTTCATCCATTCCCATGGACCTGAATGGTTTTAGAGGGGTTCCACCCAATTTCTGTAAATTCAAACCTACAGCCTCATTTATATCAGGGTGCTCCTTCAAAGCTGACAGCCAGGGAACCTTAATCAATCAGGGATAGCTCTCTTACTTAGCAAACACTGTCTTGCATTGTTCAGCTTGGGAAGGCACAAATAGTTAATCTTAAAAACAATCTCCCAGAAATAGGGTTTGGGAACCAACTCACCAAATTTACACAGTGATGTTTAAACTGAGCAGGACATTAGCTGATACTCAGTGGGCAAACTTAATGGCCAACACCACTCTATCAGCCTTTTCCCATGAAAAACCTGCACCCTAGGTGCTACCAAGTGCTAATTTGCTAAGAAAGCTTTAATTGAGTGACAGTTAATTATTGACAGATTTGAACTACTTTATCTCTCAATCAAAACCTGGCTCTGTCCCAGGCAGCAAGCTATTTGCAGCCACAAAGGTAAATCTAGCCACGTGCAAGCTTTTTATGCTGAAGCCTGATGGCTTTCCCTCCCCCACCCCAAGTTTCTGCTAAAATTTCACTCTGAAGGAGTGGATGATCCCCTGGTGATCACCACCCCACGTCAAGGTGGTTACCCTGCTTAACCCCACTTGGCACAGAGTGGGAATTACCAAGGGGACATCCATCTGGAGCTGCCTGAGATAAGAGGTGTCCAGTGTTAATAAACAGGCTTCCTCTACACTTCAGCAGGGCCTTCCTTTTCTAAACACTCTTCCTTTAACGTTGTAAAATGTTTTTTTCCATTTACTCAACGATCATGGCTTTGCTGGTGGGGGAGGGCCAAAGGAAAGTGAGAAGGGTGGGAGGAGAGGAGGAGAGGAGAAGAGAAGGAGAGGAGGAGAGGAGAGGAGAGGAG
>VYZX01002900.1:103641-126822 GCA_013401335.1 Brachypteracias leptosomus | reverse complement strand
GAGAGGAGAGGAGAGGAGAGGCGGAGAGGAGATTGAGACTCAACATATGTGTCTGAGGCACCTGCTTTTGCAATGATATTACTAATGCTAAAAGTTCTCCCAGACTGGCTATTTGCTTTTCCTTCTGCAGACAGACATGTGACTTAAGAAAAAGAGAGAACAAAAGAAAGAGAAAGGAGGGGAGGGGGCAGAGGAAGAAAGGAAGGAAAAGCAACAAAAGAAAGGGGAGAAAAGAAGGAAAAGAAAGGAGATGGAAGGGAGGAGGGACGGCAGGCAGGACGGNTTAAGGAGAGAAAATAAGGGATGTGGCAGAAGAGAAGACAGAGTGATAGAAGGGGCGAAGGAAGGAAGGAAGGAAGGAAGGAAGGAAGGAAGGAAGGAAGGAAGGAAGGAGACAAAGAGAAAAGAAGGAAAGAGAGAGAGAGAGAAAGAGAAAACTGAGAAAATGAGAAATAGAAAAAGAAAGAGAAAAGAAAGAAAGAAAGAGAAAAAAGAAAAGAAAGAAAGAAAAGAGAAAGAGAGAAAGAAAAGAAGGAAAGGAAGAAAGGAAGAGAGATAGAAGGAAAATTAATATAGTAGCAATAGTAGTAACTGCAGCAATATCACAGTCATTCACTGCAATATGTCTAAACATTCATAAATGTTTTATGCATCCTAAAATGCCATGTACAAGGGATACGGCATCCCACTGAGGTTAATGAATGAATGAGGTGCCCTTGAAGGTTAATTTGCACAAACAAAAGGTCAAGGGACATCTTCAAAACAAAATATTGATTAAAGCAAGTTAAATGTTTTGACTTGAAGGAGACATGAAGGATTAAAAAGCAAAATAAAGCAGTATGGATAAGAAAGGAACAGGAAAGAAAAACACCACCCCCAGACACAAAGGAAATGGTAGAAAACATATCTGAATCAGCTAGTCATCTGCTAACAAGCTGTAAAGATTTCCAATGACAAGTTGTCACATTAGTTTAGTGAAACTGAAGCAGCACTTATCCCTTTTCCTGTGCTTAATCTCTCAGTGAGCTGCACAGAAACATGCTACCACGTTTAATAGGATTAGTTTAGTTCACTTTCTCCTCTCTGGAGGTTGTGAGGTTTTTTGTTGTGTTTGGGTTTTTTGTATTATTATTCTTTTTTAACAATTCTATTTCCATCAATACCGGGTTCCTGAATTAAATAGCTCTCTGCTGAACCATGTAGGTTGCATTCACTCTCCAGGTTAAAGGCATTTTCTTCCAAAGATTTCCTTTTTGAAAGAAGGAGCAAGGGCAAAAGGAGCAAGGAAAGGCTCTAAATTCAGCAATTACACACATCAGCCACCCAGTTCTCCTCTTTTCTCAGACACACTGATGATGCTTTATTGATATCAGCATCACATCAGCAGAAGCATAACTCACATCAGCAGAAGTAAGAGAAGAATCAGGCTTTTGCAGTTGTGGGATGTTTTTCTTTTTATGCATGGGAGTACTTGGACCTTCCCCATCCCTGCAAAGAAAGAATTTTTTTTAAAAAGGAAAGAAAGAAAAAAAAATAAGAATAAAGAAAACCTGCTATGTATTCGCAGCCCCATTCCCTCATTTAGTTGGAACAGACACAGCAAGGAAAATGATCAAAGAAAAGGCAGTTTCAACAATATACCCCTGTCACTTTCAATTTTGTTGTCAGACTCCAAAGGGACACTGGCACATTGCAAAAGTTTTCCTAAGTTTCTTGCATCTCTTTCCCCCTCCCTCCCCCCATAAAGAAAGAAATGCAGGCACAGAAAGCTGTCAGCTTGCAGCAAACCTTTTCTCTTCAGAGGCACCAAAATCTGAAGGAGGATTTACTTCTGATGGGACAAACCTTGCAGCTGAGCATAGACCTAACAACCCCCATATCTGGAGGAAAGGTGGTATTTTGATCTGAACTTTGTGACAGCAGCATTAGGCAGAGGCAGAGAGGCAAGAGAAGAAAACTCACAGATGTGAGCACACTCAGGCTTTGAATCCAAACTTTGTGAACACATCATTATTTTTTGTTTGGATCCAAAATGCCCATAATTCAGAAAACAAACAGTATGATTACCTTATAGTCTATTAATGACCAAGAAAAGGACCTGGTGACTACCTTACAATCTATTAATTAATAAGAAAAGGACCTGGGAGTTCTACAGGAGTTTGAAGACAGACTGGAATCTATGACAGTTCACCAGTGGGGACCACACTCTGAAGGGACCTGTGGGGACCTGTGAAGGTCAGGGTACTAGGGGCAGCATGGGACAGAAACAGCCACACACCCACCCACAGCAGCAAGAGGTTGCCCCACCACTGCCTAAGCCACCAGGCCCTCGAGAAGGCACCAGGGATGACTCTGCTCACTACAAATGCTGCATATGAACTGCTGGTACAGGGGTCCTCTGGACCCTTTTGAGTGATGAAATTCTGGAAGAAGAGCTTCTCCCCCACCTCTAAAATTTGGGTGATGGGTGGGGGATTACTTTTGCTGATGAGCTTTGAAACATCAACTTTCATTCCTTAAAAGTCTGCCTATCCTCCAGGATTACAGGAGAGAAAGAATCTGGAGCACTCAGTGCCTGAGACAATGGATGAGTGGAAAGTATACATTTCGTTCCAGTTGGTCTTACTGGTGTGGCAGGTCTTAGGGACAGTGTGTTTAGACTTGAAAAAGTTGCAAGACACGGGCTGGAGTAAAGTACCCTACAAGCAGCTACAGAAACAAGATGGAGGGGCCAGATGGGGGGGTGGAAGCCTGCGCACACAGTACCCATGGCTGGGGCCAGGCTGGCTGCCACTGCTCTGCCCTGTGACCTTGGGGACACCACTCCCAGTGCCTCAGTTTCTCTTTTACGTAAATCAGCAATGGTTGAAATAAAGTTGAGCTCTGGTGGTGAAAAGCTCAGTGTCAGAGGCACCTGTTTATTTATTTATTAGCACGATTCAGCTTCACCTCTACATGTATGCCAGTGTCCTTTAAAAGGGCAAAAGAAAAGAAAAAAAAAAAAAGAAAGAATTCAAGCGAGTCATTCACCCGACAAATTTAGCCTATCTCCCCCTGCGTCCAGACACACTTCTGCACCCTTGTTCCGCAGCCCCTGCAGCACTTACAGCTACAATGAGAGGCTGAGCGTGTCACCCTGGCAAGAGCAAGCAGCGAGTGAGCCCTCCCGCCGCGGCCGTGCCCGCCTCTCCCTCCCCGACGGCGGAGGTCCCGGCGCCCTTAATTCTGAAGGTGTCACGTTAAAACAACCCGCGACGAAGCCAGCCCTGCGGGCGGAGGCTCCCGCGGGCCAGGAGGGCACGACGGGCACCGGGCACCGCTCCGGGGCCGTCCGGCGCTCCGGCTGAGGCGAGAAAGCGGTAGCAGCGGAGCGCCCCGGGACGCGCCCCGTTGCACCGGGGATCTGCAGTCACGCACGGTGCTGAGGTGGCCAGCGCCGGCCCCGGGACGGGTCTCGGACCTAGGCACGGCTTGCGGGGCCTCGCTCCCGGCGAGGAGCGGGGGTCTCCCACTGCCCCGAGGGCCGGGGAGGGCAGTGGTTCTTTTACAGCCGACTTTTCGGTAACAAAGGCAGCCCCGTGGCCCTAGTCCTGCCGCCGCCTGTGCGCCCCGACAGGCGGGGGGAGGCCGCTGCTGGCGGGGGCCTCGGAAGGCTTCGACTCCCGCACCGCCGCCGGGCTCCTGGGCAGGTGTTACCGCCTGTACCTTCCGTTGATCCGCCGGCCTGGGGTAATGGCAATGAGATGTTTGGGGTTTAACTCGGGAACAGCTTTCCAGAGGCAGCTGCGGCAGCGAGACGGGGCCGCTTCGGCCGGTCCCGAGCGATTTCTTAGTGATCCGCGGAGGGTGGTTTGCCCCGTTACCCACCCGCGTTAGTGACTCTGCTCCCCGCCGCGGAAGCAGCGCGGAGATGCCAACAACGGCCCTGACGCGGCGGGCAGCCGGGAGAAGAGCCCTGTCTGGGAGACTCACTTTTCACGCCGCAGGCAGCGCAGACCCCCGGGGGGACGGGTTTGCTGCCCATGCTACACACAAACTTTGGCCGCAGAGGGCACCTCTGCAGTGCGTCTCAGCGAGCGGCTTCCGCGCCCGGCCTCCCTCGCGTGGGGCTGGGGACCGCGGCTCCCCTCTAGTGAGAAAGATCCTTAAACTGGAAGGCGGGGAGGTGGAGAGGGAGGGTAGAGGAGAATCGGAGCGGCTCCCCTCGCCGACAGCAGCAGGGCGGGCAGGGGGCGAGGCGCGGCCCGGCCCCCTCGCCGCTGGCACAGAGCTGCGGTACAAGTTTTGGCAGGGGCCGGCCCCTCCAGCCCTGCCTGCCCTTGCCCCGTCCGGGCTTTCCCTGCCACACGGGGCTCCCTCTCCCCGGGGGAGCGGGCGCGGCCGGGCCCGGCAAGGCAGCGCCGTGCTTACCTGCCGCCGAGCGCCCTGCAGCGCTCCGCTGCCGTCTGTCCCTCTGCAGGACGTTATTCCCTCTCCTCAATTTATTCCCCCGCTGCCTGCAAGCCTAAGGCTGTTTTCCTACGGGAAGCCTCGCAGTACCTCCGGCAGCGGCCGGGCGGACTCTCCTGGGTGGGGGTGCGGGCGCTCCTTGTCCCACGCCACTGAAACTCGTCCCCACGCAGGGACAAAGCGCACCCGGCAAGCTTGGGCTCCGGAGTGCAGCCCGGACCTGCTGGGAAGATCCTCTTTTGGTTCCTCCCTCGCAACCAAAAAAATAATTCCCAAATTGCAGACCAGGAGCGAGCTGTGCTGAGCCGGCGATGGGTTTAACTTTACCGAAACTCGGGGCGCACTGTTCGGGGTGCGGCAGCGAATACCCGCGTTTCGGCACCGCCGGTTGTTCCCCGGTGCTCGTTTTTGTGTTTATTTTCTGCCTCACACGTGGAAAGCGACCGTCGCGGAGACCGTCGACAGCCCCTCTGTGTGCGGCAGAGCCGGCGATGAGCGCCGGGACGGAGCGGGGGGAACGGCCACGGACCCCTTTTTCTCTTAAAAGTTTGTGACCTGCGTGGGGTCAACGCCCGTGAGTGGGGTTTTGCTTCACGGCCCCGGTGCTTAACGCGTGAAAAGCGCGCACGTCTGGGGCAGCAGCCTCCGCGTCCGGCACTTCTCTGCGGAACCTTCCCGAGTGGAAAACTTTCCTGCGCGAGGCATCCCCCGCGGGGATGACTTTCCTAAAGTTTCTCTCTTCTATCCCCCCCCCCCCCCCCGCCAAAAGGAGTGGCTTTTGTCCGCGGCCGCGCACAGGCGAGGGGCGGACAAAAGCCACCCCGTTTGGCGAAACGGGGGGGGAGTGGGTGGGGGCCGCCCCGTCGGGCCGCGGCTACCGGAGCACCCGCCCTGTGTCCATCCGTCCGTCCCCCCACGCAGGTGCGCGGCCGCCACCACCTTCCCGCGGGGGCGGGGCGGTCCCTCCTCCGCCCCCCCCTCCCCGCCACCTCCCGCTCTCCCCTCTCCTCTCTCCCCGCTCCTGCCAAGTTCTCCCCGTCCCCCCCGTCCGTCCCAAGGAGCCTCCCGATTGGGCGCCGGGCCGGGCTCACGTCACTCCGNATCAAACCTGTGCTTCTTTTTTTCCGGGGGGGGTGTGGGGTGGGGGGTGTGCAAAATTGCAATGACTTTATTAGCTGAGTAGTTTTAATTCCCCGGTAGGTAGAGCGGTAACGATTGGTAAGCGCCGAGCCCGATGGAGCACTACCCGTAGCCTGCCCAGGGCTGAAGAGTAAGTGACCTGCTCGTTGTTAGGTGATCCTCCCCCCCTCAGCACCACCACCCCTCCCGCCCCGTCCCCTCCGCTCTCTCGCTGCCACCTTTTGTGGACCGGTCTTTATTTTATTCCGTGGGTTGGAGGGCAGTTTTGCGGGGACGGCAAAACGCAGCGAGTATTTGGCTTCTTTTTTTCTGTTGTTCCGAGCTTCCTCCTCCCCCCAGTCCCCGCCGAAGTTCCCCATCGCCTGCTATTAAACTCCTGCTCCGCTCCTCTGAGACTCCTCTTTGTCCTGTTTATTATCGCTGCCTTTCTTTTTGTCTCTTCCAATTTGCTTGTCATTTGCATGTCGTTAGTTCTCATTTTTAACCCAAACCGGGAAGGGCAGGGACTTTTTACTCTTATTCTTCTTGTCCTTGCCATTACTTTTTTTTCATTTCCAAGGGTGGGACGAGCTGCGAATTGTGGAAATGTATGGAAAATGGGATTTGAGTGGTAGGTAGAGAGCACATGAGAAGAGATCAAATGCAAGTCGCGGGATAAGAGCCTTGATCTGGGAAAAGATTAGGATTATTGCTACTTTCTGTTTGTTTGCTTTTTTTTTTTTTCCTTTCTTCGGGGAGGATTTAATTTTTCCTTAGCCTTTGGTGGAGATCTTTCTTGGCTTTTTTTGATTCTCTATTTATCGGCCGAGCGACCCGCAGCACTTTGCCATGTGTTTAAACGGAGTTAAGGCACGGGGGGAGCACGGTGCTGGGGGGGCGTGGGGCCTGCGCGGAGGGGGCGCGCAGGGCTGGGTTTGAGGTGAGCAGCCCGGGATGGAGGGGAGGGGAGGAGGAGGCGAGAGCACCGAAAATGTAGGGCCCGACAGGAGCGGGCGGCTCGACGGGCAGCCCCGGGCACGGCTCCCCGCCATCGGGCACTGCGCGGGGCGGAGCGGGACCTCCCTGGGGTCTGCGCGTCTTTGCGGAGTGGGGGGGAAGTTGCGCGTCTCCCCCGCGGTCGCGTTGCAGCGGGGCAGAGCCGCTGGGGCCACGGCAGGTGCGCGGGCAGGTGCGGAGCGGGACGCGGGGGTTCCCGGCCGCCGCCTCCCGGTGCCGCTGGGACGGGTGGCTGTGGCGGGGTCAGCCGTGGGAAGAGGGTCGATAAATCAAGTGTCCACGGCCGGTCTGTGCGCTCCGGAGGCACGTCCGAGGTGGGACAGAGCTCGCGGGGCGGTCAGTGTCACGTACGTGTGCCCTGTCTGCGGAAATAACAGATACGGAAGATATTAACTTAATATCTTTGACAAAGTGGGAGATGTCAATCACGGCTGGCAGGGGAAACGGCTGCAGACTAGAGGTGCCCTTGAATGTCGGGCGAAAGTTTCTCGGGTGAGGGTTTGGGAACCCGCTAGCTTCCCACAGGTCCTGAGTGCTGGTGGTCAACACTGTGCTCTTTATGGCTGCACAGCGAGTGTCACCCCAAAACCCCCATCCAGGTCTGGGGATGGGCAGGGGGCAGGTGGAAGAGCATCCATGGGCATTGCTCGGTGGTGGAAGGATCTGGTGTTGTCTAATTCAGGGTACAGAAACGCATCCGCGTCACCGCAAGGTGTAAAAGCTGAGATTATTTGTCACTTCCATCATCTGTAGAGGTTTGGCAGTATGCAGGGTGAATTATACGGAGGCAGTTTCCTCCCCGGTAGATTTGCATGTGGCACATACCCTTTATGTCTTTTTCTTGCAGTTTTTCTTTGAGTTACCATCAATCACGTAAAGTTTATGACCACTGCAGCTCATTTTGCATTTATTTTATCTACTTTGTGTCCAGAGCTTACCTTTAACAGCAATATCACATACTGTGAAATGTTTATTAATACTCAAGGGTAGACAGAGTATCAACATTTCATGAGTTGATCTGTGATAAAAAGTACAATATACTTTTTGCTAACAGCTCGCTATTAAATTATTCTGTAAAGTATCTAACATTCACTGAATGGCGCTGTCAGTATATACAGTTAACTTTCCTGCCAGGCCTCTCAGTTTATATGACTTGTCTTTTTTATGATTGGTTGATAAATTAAGATAGTCCTACGAATGGACACATTTTGAAATCGGAGTTTAATTTGATTCAGGGCAGAATTGTAAATACTGCAATTTGTAGTCTCTAAATAATGATTTATTCTGTCTCAAAGTGCAGCCTAACTGCTAGATTAACTAATTTGAGGGTCATGATTTAATGACATTGTGCAGCATGGAAAAGAAAAAATATCTTGGAAAACTTGGGCTGAGTTCATAGTAGGAATCTTGTGAACATGTCGGTATTGTCTCTGCACAGATACCATGTGAGTTATTTTCTTGACGATCAGTGAAGTAACAAGGACCAAACTGGCTTGAGAGAAGGAAAATGTTTTCAATAACCTTATCTTGAGCAGCTTGATTTCTTATTCTCATTCAAAGAATCTGTATCCTCAAGCAGTGCCAAGCACAGCTACATGATGCTCCTGCATCTCCCAAAAATAAAGGCCTGAACTAATTGGATGCCGAATCCTTCCTGTTAGCGAGCTCTGTCATTCCCCCCATAGTCAATGGGAATTGGGGATGTTTGGCATTCACGGGAATTGCTGAATACCTTGCTGGATTGGGCCCTGTCTGTTTTGCCAGGTTTGTAAAACAAGGGTCTCTTTTTTCTTTAAGGCTAAAGAGCAGGTAGCGTAATTCTGAAGTAAATCAGGCTCTAATTTTTACTTCTTCTTAGGGAGAAATCCTAATAAAGCAGTAGTCACTGCACAAACAGTTACTCATCATTTCTGCCTTGTTTCAAAATCTTTGATTAGACATCTCATGCTAAGGGAGCTAGATAACCCTTTCTCCCAAGAAAACTTGTGTCAGAGCTGTACAAAAAGGTAGTACTTTCTCATTAGTGGCTGACGTGATTTTAGCACTGAAGAGATCTATGGTGAATAGATGTCATCTGTTCTTCGGATTTCAGCTGTGGTTTTGTGCATGAAATGATGTTGACTGGAATAATTTTCATCCTGCACTTCCTGGCTGATTCCGGCAAAGCCATACCCCGTATAGTGCTTTAGAGTGAAAGATCTAAATATTTCTATTAGCAGAAGCGTGTTAAATTTCTTGTGTGGTATTGGCATAATGGGCTGACATGAAGCAGGCAGACGCTGGACCAAAGAAAGTAGTTGGCTTGTGAAAAGATAGGAACGATTTCAGCTCTGTAAACTGGTATCTCCTTGAATTTATCCATGAATATTCGTCAAGTTTAGCACTTTGCTGCTGTGTATTTAATGGCCATTTAGGTCAGGGTTGGGTCCTGCAGGGTGGCTGAGGAGGGTGGGTTTTGAATTTACATTTCCTTTGCATCTCATAGGTGTATGAATTAATCTAGGAGAAAATTATCAGCATCTTTGTAGATGAAGATGAGTTAACAAAATTGATTACAAAAATGGATATATTTGGAGTGCGCTTAAATACCTGACACCATATTCCTTTCTAAAGGTATTCTAGCCAAACGTTTGATAACAGTAACACTTGGATACTTAGAAATTAATCTATTTCCAGTTAAAATGTCAATGCATATCAAATGGGTATGAAATAAACCTATGTCTGTAGCTGCTGTGCTGTTAGGAGGTTATTCTTAGCTACATTGTAATCATATCTCCTGAAGCAAAAGTTTTGAAAGCAAATTTGTAAATATAATACTACCAGCTATGTTTATGGATGGACTTAGAAAGTGCTGAGGCCCTTGGTATGATTTTTGATTACACGGGCATGGAAAGTGTTCTGTTTCTGAGAAGGCTGCATTGTGCGAGTTGAGGCTGGAGATGTGGAGGGTAAATTTAACATAAACTGCACTTGGCATGCAAGGAGTATCAAAAGTGACATGTAAAGCAAGTTTAACCTTCACAAATGTAAAACTCTGTAACTCAGAAAGAAATGAAGATTTCTACATAGATCTTGACAACCTAAGTTATCTTTCTAACTATGTATTTCTGGATAACTGTACCTAGACATTAGAGGTATGAAGCAGTTTTGAGGCAACGTGCAGTCAAAGTACTAATGCTACATAAAGGACACAAACTTCCTAATTTATTTTTTTTTCCCCCAAAGAGTTCCCTATTTATCCAGTTCTAATCGGTATCAAAGTCTGCCTTTGTGGCTGGGATTTTGCATCCCGCTGTACATGGCATTCCACTTCCCCTGAGGTGTGAATTGGTTTTGGTCCTCTGAGACCAAAATATTAACTGGTCATTCAGCGTTCATTCCATTTTGCCAGGCTAAAGTAGAACTATTTCTCCTCTTTAAGCTGAAAGGCACGTAAGCCTTAAAGCTGGCAGTCTGTAGGCTCGGGATAAGACCAGGGAAAATGGGAGATGTTGCTTAATACCCAGGTTAAGTGTACAATAACTCCGATGCTTTCAGCTTACAGCGAGGGAAGGAGGGGGCATCGCTCGGGAGCACCTCCTGCCGCATGTTTGCGGTGTCAAGAATGGGCAGGCGAGCAGCTGCTGGTATGGGGGCTCAGGGAGAGGAAAGTGGACACTGGGGAGGAAGGATGCGTGGCAATGACCTTCCAACCTGGCGCAGGACAGCCTATTTCCTGCTGCTGACTCAAGGGTACAGCAAGCCCTCCCCATGCGTGTCCTTGGTTGGGATTGGGCAAGAGAGAGGGAAACAGTGGTCAGGCACCTCAAATTTGCTGGGAAATGTGCAAAACTTGAAATCTGACATGAGGTTTTTGGTGTGAGTCTGGGAACTTATTGCTGGATCTCAATCAAGCATAGCTTGACTACGGAAAAGGAAGGAAAAGCGTGAAGGTTTTCGATGTTGGCCGTTGGGTTTTTTTCTCCTATTGGCAAGTATTATCTCTATGGAGAATGCCTTTAAAATATCTTACGTGCAGTGAGCAAGAGCTCTTTCAGTTATCTTTCAATTAGTTTATATCGCTGTCAGGTGAACACCACTAGACTGAAAGGTCAACCTTGACCCTGGTTTATTCTGTGCTGGTATTGACTGCTTAAAAACTCTGGTGATGGTCGCCCCTTTCCATCCCCTGAGGACTTGGCCATTTATCTACAAAAACAACCCTTCTGAAATCCCAACTCCTCAGATTTTTTATTAGATGAAGACCTCATTTTAAGAGCCTGATCCTGCCCCCTGAAAAACCCCATTTGCATCAACTGAGAGAAAACAGGAGACCATCTTTCATGACGCATAACTGCCAAGCATGGCCTGATCCTACCACTCGCACCTAACAGGATTTTGGTATCCCTGGACTCCAGGGAAGTTGCTTGCAGGGTGGGATGCTACCTGGTGTGCAGGTGGTAGAATTGGGCCCCTGAAACAGAACTCCTTGTTATTTTATTATTATCGTGAGGCAGTCAAACTTGGCTTGCTTAATGTGCTTCTTGATAAGGAGTGATTTCTGAAGACAGTGACCTATTAACAGTGTAAGGCTCTGGATCTCCCATCTGAATTCATGACATCCTTTTAATTTTTATTAATTTCTATCATTCTTTGCTTTCCTGTATGCAAGAAGCCAGTAATGTAAACAAACATCATGTCCCTAGCTTAACCATCTCTGACACCATATCTCTGAAAATTCTTTCAGTACATCCAGAATATGTGGGCTAAGGCTGCAGAATAAACATAATGTTTCTAAGTATTAAAAGCTTTATTTATTTATTTATTCATTTTTCCATCCTGGATACAAACTAAGCATTGACTACTGTCTTGATTTTACAGATTATTTCATGCTGAAATTATGCCTATTTGCATGGGTAGTCATTCTTTAAAACTAGCCACAGATGCAGTCCTAGGGAGCACGTAGATGTTTTTACAGGTGAACCGAAAGAGATGGGAGCAATTCCAAAAAGTCTGCATGCTGCCTTTGGCAATATACCCTGTTATTGTGAAGACTGTGCTCTGTTAAGCAAATGTAAAGTTTAATATTAGATAAGCGTCGCATGAAAAATATTTTAATTTTCCTCAGTGTTAAATTTTAAGAAACAGGAAAGAGTGTCTAGTGCCTTATATGCAATGTGAGTTTAGCATCACTAGTTAATAAGTCACAAATTATGTCAAGAGCCTTTTACAAAATGCAAGAAAGTGTGTTATCTTTTTATGCTGTGTTCCTGGGAAACAATGAGAGTTCATATAAAGAGAAGGTATCTTCCTTTCTCACGCAGCTGATTGATGTTATTTCTTTCATCTTTCCATATTTTTTCTCTTCTTTTCTGCATGTCACAGGAAATAAGATTCTGTGTATTCAAAATATTACATGTAAGAAGGGCTTCACTGGGCTTTTGAGATACTGGTTTTGGAGCTTTTTCTAAAGCAGGGAGATGTGACATTGAAATTGCCTTGTTTCTGCTATGCAAAAAATTTAACGTCACGCATTTTACTGCATGAAATGCAGAATCTTCAGCCTTTGGTAGCGGGGCTTGCTTGGAGACTGTAAGTTAAGAAAAGGGAAGGAACGTATGGGGAATTCAAAACACTGTTGTGGCTAGTCACTGGTACATACGACGCTGTGTTAACGAACTACATTTTGGCCTTTACTTGATCACATCTCTGTAAATATTCCGACCATAATAATCTCGACCATAAAATATTTTAATGCATTTTTACTTTGCTGAATAAATGTTTCCCTAATGATTTGAGAGGGGTTTTTCCCCCCACTGTAAGCCTAAATGTGTCTATGATTTCTTTGCCTTTCACATACGCATATACTATCCTACCTACAATTATGTGAAAGTTGTTGTTTTGACCTTCGAATGTTTATTTACCAGTTTTATCTCTCTTTAAAAAGCAAAACTACAATTACATTTTTTACATCGCAATTGAATTTTTTTAATCCAAATTTTATACAATTTCTTGTTTTAACAATAAATCTTAAATAAGGAGTACTTTCATCTTCTTTTGTAACATGTATCTCAATGCCCTAAATTTAATCAATTGGTTGTCAGAGGCTGTGTTCTTCTAATCTACTCTTTCTTCTGAAGATAAACAGTATCATTTTAGGCATTTGTGCAAGAGAATCATATTACTGGTGCTTAAGCAGTTTTTGCTTTTTTAAATCTTAATCCATCTTAAACCAGTGGAGCAGAAATATTTAAAAATGTTTCATTTCAAGCAGAGTGCATAATAAATTGCAATAATTGTAATGTGCCATAAATCCCAGAGCCTATGCATTTTGCATTTTATTCAGGATTGAGGTCAGGAAATTTGGAGAAATTTAAAGAAAATGATTCATCAGTCCTTTTGTTCTGTTGGCCAGGGTCCCAGGATTCTTGAGCTGAGCCCAGCTGACAAGCTTTTGAAGATGGCACAATAACAGTCCAGTGATGCCTGACCATGACAGCACAGCCCTCTTAAGCAGGCAAACCAAGAGAAGAAGAGTTGACATTGGAGTGAAAAGGACGGTAGGGACAGCATCTGCATTTTTTGCAAAGGCAAGAGCAACGTTTTTTAGTGCCATGAATCCCCAAGGTTCAGAGCAGGATGTCGAGTATTCAGTGGTTCAGCATGCAGATGGGGAAAAGTCAAATGTACTCCGCAAGCTGCTGAAGAGGGCGAACTCGTATGAAGATGCCATGATGCCTTTTCCAGGAGCAACCATAATTTCCCAGCTGTTGAAAAATAACATGAACAAAAATGGTGGCACGGAGCCCAGTTTCCAAGCCAGCGGTCTCTCTAGTACAGGCTCAGAAGTACATCAGGAGGATGTATGCAGCAACTCTTCAAGAGACAGCCCCCAAGAGTGTCTTTCCCCTTTTGGCAGGCCGACTATGAGCCAGTTTGATGTGGATCGGTTATGTGACGAGCACCTGAGAGCTAAACGCGCCCGGGTTGAGAATATAATTCGGGGTATGAGCCATTCCCCCAGTGTGGCATTAAGGGGCAATGAAAACGAAAGAGAAATAGCTCCGCAGTCTGTGAGTCCCCGAGAAAGTTACAGAGAAAACAAACGCAAGCAAAAGCTGCCGCAACAGCAGCAGCAGAGTTTCCAGCAGCTGGTTTCAGCGAGGAAAGAGCAGAAGCGAGAGGAGCGCAGACAGCTGAAGCAGCAGCTGGAGGACATGCAGAAGCAGCTGCGCCAGCTGCAGGAGAAGTTCTACCAGATCTACGACAGCACTGACTCCGAAAATGATGAAGATGGCAACCTGTCTGAAGACAGCATGCGCTCCGAAACCATGGATGCGAGGGCCGGCGACTCTGTCGGTAGGTCGGACAACGAGATGTGCGAACTGGACCCAGGGCAGTTCATCGACCGTGCTCGGGCCCTCATCCGGGAGCAGGAGATTGTGGAGAACAAGCCTAAAAGAGAAGGTCCCAAGGAGAAGGAGCAAGGGCCAAATGCCTTCCACCCCGAAGGAAAACACTTGGCCGAGACACTGAAGCAAGAGCTCAACACCGCCATGTCGCAAGTGGTGGACACGGTGGTTAAGGTTTTCTCATCCAAGCCCTCCCGCCAGATTCCTCAGGTCTTCCCACCTCTCCAAATCCCTCAGGCGAGGTTCGCCGTCAATGGGGAGAACCACAACTTCCACACGGCCAACCAGCGCCTGCAGTGCTTTGGGGACGTCATCATTCCCAACCCCCTTGACACCTTTGGCAGTGTTCCCATGCCCGGCGCCACCGACCAAACAGAGGCGCTGCCCCTCGTCGTCCGCAAAAACTCCTCCGACCAATCCGCCTCGGCCCCACCGGCCAGTGGCCACCACGCCTCCCTGCACCAGTCCCCGCTCTCAGCCACCGCTGGTTTCTCCACCTCCTCATTCCGCCATCCCTTCCCACTGCCCCTCATGGCCTACCCCTTCCAGAGCCCTCTGGGCGCCCCGTCGGCCTCCTTCCCGGGGAAAGATCGTGCCTCCCCTGAATCCCTCGACCTGACCCGGGAGACCACCAGCCTGAGGACCAAGATGTCGTCACACCACATGAACCACCACCCCTGCTCACCAGCCCACCCCCCCAGCGCCGCCGAGGGACTCTCCTTGTCCCTCATAAAGTCTGAGTGTGGCGACCTGCAAGACATGTCTGAAATCTCACCCTATTCGGGAAGTGCAATATCCTTTTTGAAAGACAAGTGATAACCTGATGCTGGCCGGTGGGAGAAGACAAGGGGCTGTGCCTGTGTCGCAGGGCTTCCCCTGGGTGCTGCAAGAGTGGGGCACTCATGGGGGAGTGGGCAGGGGGCTTGGTGAGGCCAAATAAAGTGCTGGGTATTGACTGATAGTGCTCCTTCAGCAACAGTGTTCATATGAAAAAGCCACCATCCCTCCTCCAGCTTCTTAGGCTATCCCTTGGGGTCAGGAAGCCAGTCAAGGCCATGACCTGGGTGCCAGTGGGTTTCTGTGGGTTGTCAGATCCTTCCCAAGGTGGGGAAGTGATTCAGGTGGCCAAAAACCATTCAAGCCACAGCTGCCGCCTTTCCCTTCCCTGTCAGGCCAACACATGGCCCATCTTAATGGTGTCATGGCTGGGGCTCTCAGAGAGCCAGGGTCTGGTCATTTGTGAGCCTTCAGCTCTCAAATGCGTAAGGGAAATGAAGCACAAAAAACACAGGTACTGATATATTCAGACTGCATCAAGTTCTTTCCCCCACCCAGAGGTCTGTTCCTCAGCCCTTGTGCAGCTGCCTGCTATGCATGATTAACCTCTGTTCAGCCATACACAGAAATCTTTTGTCCTAACATACACAAAGCAAATTATTTTGGAAAGCTAGAGAGAACAATTAAATATAAAACTTCAGCTGTATTAAATTTACAGGACACTTCCCTTGCTTAAAAAAAGAGATGATAATAGAATATCTCTTCTTAGCTCAATAACAGGCTTCAGAATAAAATACATCTCTACCTTTATTTAGACATATCCAGACATAGTAATGATTTTTTCTTTTTTTTTTTCTTTTTTTTTTTCCCTGGAAACTAGTACTAGATTTTTTTTTTTTTCTTTTTTAGCAATAACACTTCCCACTCCTTCCATCTTTTCCTGTAATGTGCTTTTTGGTCAAAAGGTTTTTCTTCCAAGTACAGTCCTATTAAAAGTTAATACAATACCACATCTGCCCAATGGTAAAATTGAGGATTTTGCATGAAGTGTAGATCAATATTTTTTCCCAGCTCCAAGGCCCCAGCAGAAGGCAACAGCACAAGCACAGAGCCTTACATTCTGCTAATTTCATTCCCAAGTTGATGGAAGTCATTGAGATTGAATAACTCTGCCCTTCCTTGAGTAATGGTAGTGATTCTGAGGAACTCGTCCCCTTTCCAGGGTTGTCATGTGAAAGCAGATGTCCGAGGCTGTGCCCCATCACTGGGTATCTTCTGGGTGATTAATAACTCTGGTGGTTTTAGATGAATTTAACCACATTTTCTGTGGACATGTTAAATCCTCAAGAGGGTGTTGGCAAGGCTCAAGACCCCACTGGCTAACTGGACATCCCATCCCTCCCTTGGCAGTAGGCATCACTGAGATGAAGGCAGGTGCTGCAGGTCCAAGAGTCCATCACCACCAGTCTTTGATCTAACTTAGGTCAAGTCGGAGTCAAGAATTGCTGCTGTCTGACCTGTGTGAATAGTCCCATTTCTATAGGGGAAAGTGTTGCTAGTTTGAAAGCACCTTCCTTAGCTGTTGGTTTTTTTGGGAGTCAGCTGGTAGTAGACATGATGTTTGAGGGACGTCTTTCCCAAAAGAAGATTTCTGTACTGTATTGGTAGCAGGGAAATCTTCTCACCATATACATTGTATGATAAAACAGAGGAGTCAGTCTAAATCCAGCATCACTTGCAGTTACTAGCAGTTACTTTTGGAGATCCAAACCAGAAATCTCTCCTGCATATTGAAATGCAAGCTGCGATGCTTGGAAAACAGTCCTGAGGTCAACAGGAGTAGCAGCCGAGGGCAAGTCTCGGGCCAGGGTAATTAATTTCTATCAGACAGTAGAATGGCATACTAATTGTTTTTGTATAAAAGTAGTTCTCCCATCCTGGGAGGGGAGTGAGCATGTGAACTAGGAGTAGTTCTGGAGCTGCACTTGATCCTCTCCACCTGTGGATCATCTCTCCCTTGCCCCTGACATGTCTCCCACTTCTCGTGCTTGTTCTCACTGGCGGTGGCTAATGGAACTTGTTGCTTCTACCAAAGCAGAGGTGTGAGAGTCCCCTGCTGTTCCGAGGCTTAGCCAAGGGAAACGCTGGGTGCTGGAGTGGTTCCCTTCCTCCTTCCTGCCCCACTTCTTCCCCTACCATTGTGAAAGCACTCTGAGTTTTCCACCTAGATGCTTTTGCAGGCTGCAGTTTGATCTGGGATTAGATACAGACCTGTTGGGACAAACAGATTTATTAAATAGCGCTTCTACACAATGTGTGCCCTGGTCTATGCCTCAGCAGTGGGGACGGATATTTTTTTCTAGCAGCAGCTCATTTGTCCAGGTAGCTTACAGCTTCCAAGGAAAGGTGCAGTATGGAGGTTGGTTTGTGGTCAGTTCTGCTGTGGCACTTTTATTTTACATGGTTCAATGTGCACATATAAGGAATATATTTCTTGAGAGAAGCAGATCTTTCTTCCCTGCAGAAGGCAACATCTGTTTTCCTGGACACTGCAGCCAGGATGAGAAGAACATAGAGCCAAGTTCAAGTTTTACTAGTAAGCTAAAACACTGAACTAGTCTGGGTTTTGGTTTGGGGGATCTTGGGTTTGGTTGGTGTTGTTTTTTAACCAACATCTGTAGAAGGTATCTGATCGCTCTTTGCTGAATTGCAGAAGGAAATGGTTAATGTTTGCTTATGTTGCTAAACAAGATAAGATGCACCTGCAGCATGAATTCCCATCTTGCTCATGAATGCTGTCTATATCTTTGCAAACTAATCTGTTTAATCAAATATTAAGTTTTATTCAAATTCCAAAAGAAACAGACAGCAAATTGTTTTTCTGCATGGCCTTCCTCTGTCATGCATCTTCTT
Source organism: Brachypteracias leptosomus (assembly GCA_013401335.1). NCBI lineage: Eukaryota > Metazoa > Chordata > Aves > Coraciiformes > Brachypteraciidae > Brachypteracias > Brachypteracias leptosomus. The sequence goes on along the minus strand of VYZX01002900.1, from coordinate 109,156 downwards.
TGCATCTCAAGAAAAATAGCCTTGTTCAGTCCCAAAACATTTGCATAGATCAACATTGAAGCACAACAGTAGTTTGTGTGCTGTTAAGACATCCATAAAGGTGAAGAAGTTTAGTGTGCTCTCTCTGACAGAAGGGCTTTAAAATATTAGTGAAACTTTCTACAATTTTATTTATTTTTAAACAGAATTCCGGTCCAACTGGAATGAATTTCACAGTCCCAATATGTGAAAGCTATAATTAGTGAATTACAACATTTTGAAATGAGGAGTTGTTACATCTGACTAGAATTAAACTAATTAAACTTAAAAAAAAAAAAAAAAAGAATGATTGTACAGCAAGCTGGATAACTCTGTGCTGTTGATAAAACCTGGGTGATGAATGAATATTTTCCAGCCAGCCCATTCTTTGGAGGGTCTTGAAGATGCTCTGAGATACAGCTATTTGGAGCTTTGCTGATGAAAAGCACCCGAGGTGTAACTTAAGGAGCAGCTTGGCTTTGCTAGTCCAGTTTTTTTACCTGATACAGCCTATTCTTACCCCTTTACCTTCAGCTCGATACCTGTGTAGGCTAGAAAAGCCTGTTAGAGCATTTGTGGGAGCCGAGGCTGAGATTAACAGGAGTGAAAGGTCATCTCCACTGAAAAATATTTTTGCAAAAGAGGAGCGTTACCTGGGAGGATTGAAGTGCAAATGAGTCAAACGCTGTGCAATGCCAGCCCTGTGATTCTCCAGTTAACACACAGAGGAGTGTGTATATGTTTCAGCCCCAGTCTTTCTCTTCCTATTTCTTAGTGTTTTGCCTTTTTGCTGCTGCTGCCGCGTTAGGTGAGGCTGCGCTGAGCTGTGTAAACGCACAACGCTCAGACTCTTAGGTTGTTTGAACACTGCTTTAGGTTCAGCTGCAGTACACTGTTCCTCTGATCTTTTATGTTCCTGAGCAGATGTCTTTCATTAATTTATGGATTTATCATCTTTTCTTTCTCTCCTCTTTTTTCCTTTCCTTTTTTTTTTTCCCTTTTTTTTTTTTTTTTTTTACACCTGGCAGCTGGCTCAAGTTTCAGCAGTTATTGTCTATTTTGCATTACCCACAGAATTGAATGTCATCTGTCCTCACAAAGCTATAGCTAAGAGAATTGAGGCAAGCCACATGAGCTGCTGGGACAGGGCTTGTTTGCGTTCCATTCGGCACCCCTCCTCCCTTTACCTCCTTAATATTTATTTGTGCTCGTTTTCTTTCCTGGCCTTGAATGGGGCTTAGCTCGTGTTCGGTACAGCTGTATGTTTACTGAATCTATTTCATCATGAGTCATTGTGCGTGTGTAAGTATCCTGGAAACAGCTAGTGCTTTCTTGGAAGAACAGTTGCTTTTCAGCCCAAGCACTTAAAAAGGAAATTAAGCAATTGGTCAGTTCAGTTTGTTGTTTTTTTTTTTCTTTCTGAAATAGCAGTGGGTTATCTAATTCTTAGCTCTTAAGTCTGTCATTAACTATTTTTGCCTAGATTATTACAGATCATATCTTTTATCACAGTAAAGCATTAACCTGAGGATCAAGATATACAGATTTGTTGCATATTTGATATCGCTTTAAGGCTGCCAAGTGCTTAAGAACAAGTATAATTTTAATAAAAAATGGATTTCTGGGAATTTGAGTCTCAGAACATCTTTTAATACATGTTTCTTCAATATCAATATCCTCTGGCATTAAAGCAGAAAATATTTAAAAATCCTAAAGGCAGAAGGAATCCAAATGCTTAGACAACTGTCTAATATGCTTAAATCCAGCAAATATGAGAGCTTTTTTTGAAAGTTTAAGTCCATCTTTGAGCTTGCATTGAAAGAGAATATACACCAAGTCCAGTATTAACGTGGTCAGTGTCAGAGGAGTTGCAAATTAAGGAGACTTAGGATTTTTTTCTTCTTTTACTTATGTGAGTTCCCCTTTGGACCCCCACTTTCCTGAAAGGATCACATAACAAAATGGATTTCTGGTGTAGAAGTTTTGATTTGTCTAAAACTCTTATCACTAAGCAATAGGTGACAGCTTGCTACTATTATTTCACTTACGTATTTTGACAGATGGCACTGCAGAGTGTAATGCTCTTTTAGACTTCTCTATCAGTCTAATGGAGGTAACTGGAGGTTCTTTGAACTCTTCTCTTGGCACAAGAAGTATGTCAGTCATAAATTATCTTCTTTGTAATCATTAAGCATCTAAAACAAAATGCAAGTTCAGCTGAGCCGTTTTCCATGTACTTCCAGATAATAAGAGGTTTTTAAACTAATATTGTCAATGCCTTTTCTTTTTTTCTTTTTAAATGCTGCATTTTTCCAATCTAAAAATGAACCTTGTAACTGAAATAAAGGGAGGGGATTTCAGTAGATTTCACGAATTAGAGAAAAAGGAATTCTGCTGAAAAAGCCTAGCTAACCATCAGTAGCCTGCTGATGAAAATTAGTCTGTGTTTCCCATCTCGAGGCCTGGAATGAGATGTTCTGTGTGATGTGTGCCCAGCTGTAAGGTGGAAGAGGCACCTTGGCTGCATCGCATCTGTCAATTTGAGTGACCTTCCCCTCACCGTAAGGTGTGAACCAAGTGAAATTTTCAACAACTGTGTTTAGGAGAAACAGTCCTTAGAGAAGCTTCTGGGAAGAACCCTTAATTGACCTTGTGGGGGCCACATTGATTTTCTCCACGTGCATCTTCATTTCTGATAAATTATAAAGCCATTAATTTGCTGAGGAAATGGCAGGGCCAGCCTGCGGCACAGATGTGACCAGAGCCGTCCTAGCACGCAGTACACAAAAGAGAGACAAGAAGCTGGGAGAAAAATCAGCAAGCCGAGATTGTTATGGTTAGCTTCACATTCCCTTGGGAACTCTTTTAGTTGCTTCTGTTTACAGATCTAAAAGGTAATGATGTTTCCAGGATAAATAGGCTGCCTTATAGGGTAAGTGGCCATTTATTGATCTGCTAGCCCGCATGTATTGATTGGTTAGCCCCAAATAACAGCTTCACTCTCTGAGGAGTTAACTGTGTAAATCAGGAGGCGACAAGTTTGTGGCGGGGGGATTGAGTGGCAGAGGGACTCTGCCTGTTACAAATTTCACTTTGATTTGCAAGGCGGCCACCGGAGCAAAGCAACAGCAGGATCAGAGAGAATTGCTGAAGATGTTAAAATTTATCAACGTGAATGAAACAGTTGAAAAGTACTGCCTGTATAAAACATTGCTCAAGATGGTAAAGCACCTCTGATCGTCTTATGTGCATTAGTTTCATGTTGTGCAAGCAGCACAACACTGAGAGAAAAAGAAACTTTAGCAGGAACTGCAAAGGAAAGGGAGAAAAAGCTTCCGATAAGTTTTCTGCAGCACATGCTTTGTACATTTCTTTCCTTAGCAACAAGTGAACATATATATGGTACATAAGCTGTAAACTTGCAAGATTCCTGAGACCCAGCACCAAAACTGATAGGAAATACAGGGTGTAAGTTACGTGGCCTCACGTCCCTCGTTTAGCTATTTTACAGAAAGTTACAGCACAGCAATTTAAATGTTAATATTTTCTCCTGTAGTCTGGGGAACCATAGAGTATTTAAGGGGGAACTTTGCTAGCTACGTACATTCAGAAACAGCTTTCTCAAAAAAAGCATTTTCCTTTACTAATTCAATCCTACATGCAGGAAGGCTTGTCACCGAATCACTTGAAAAAGGCCAAGCTCATGTTCTTTTACACCCGGTACCCAAGTTCCAATATGCTGAAAACCTACTTCTCAGATGTAAAGGTAAGAAAATCTCTTTGCCCCCTCCCTCTCCTTCCTGCATGCTATATTTGCTCATGAAATGGTATTGTGTTATCGTATTGGAGATAAATAATGTTTCTGGGTACACAAAGGTTGCAGCTGACTTTATTCACTCGTTCTTGTTGAGGTGTGCCCTGCTTGTGCCTAGATGAGGAAATTAAAAATAAAAATCACTGAAATTTCAGAGCAAAGTAAGAATAATTATTACAGTAAATTGAACAGTTTTCATTACACATCTACTATTAAAAAAAGGAGATTTCTGTGGTGGTAGAAATGTACTTCCAAGAACATTTTGGAGCAGTTCTCAAGTGTTCCCTTATTGTTTCATTTCGATTGGTTTCCTCATATTTGTGCTTACATAAGCAGAGTGTAGAATCCCTTTCTTTCTGTCAAAAAGAAACAGTACATTGAAATTCTCCATGCAGAAGCTGCTTAAAAACAAAAGTGATGATTGTCTCTTATTTACAACTTAATTTGTTGTTGATGCAGAGTACACTGAGCATAAGGAGGATGAATAAAGTGACAGATTCAGGCCACATTATTCAAATGAGGATATGAAAGCTGTCGACATACAGCTGCATCCTCCCTCATTCTACAGAATATTAGGACCTCCTGATTTTTTTTCTAAAAGTAATTGTTCCTTCACATCAACTTGATTCTGTGTTAATCATCTAAGTTTTAAAAAAAAACCCCATAGATTGGGTTTTAATGATTATAATGGCATACATGGTGTCATTATCTAAGTAACTTTATAAACATTACATTAGCTTAAATTAGTTTGTTACATTCCCCACCTCCACCCCCCCGCCCTCAGCCAAATTACAGAAATCCTTCTTTTAATCACTTTTCAGTTATGGATTTTTTCAGTCTTAGTGGAAGATTATCCCACAGGTTTGTGAATTTGTCCCAGTTTGTGCTGATCAGTTCTCTTAGGTCAAGATTTTTTGGCAGTTTTTCCCTTAATTTTTTTCATTTAACGTCTCATGCACATCTCAGTACGCTCTGGCCCCTCGCAGCCGTGCCCTTGGAGGTTCCTCTTATTCAATGCTGTGCGCTGAGCGGATGGTAACAACATTTATAAAAAGGAGGGAGGGAAGCAATACAGGCACTTCCTAGGCTAAATGGCCGGTCAAGAATCATTAAACACACACACAAAAAAGCTGCAAATGGCGCAGCGGGCCAAGTGGAGAGTTTGCTTTTAGAGTGGTTCCACCTGGAATGGAAAAATTGGAGGGATTTTCCAGGCAATGCAGCTCTGAGGAGCAGATGTAGCACTGACAGCGCTGCTTGGGAGGGTCCTGCTCTGGGGCTATCCTGCACCTTTGCCCCTGCGTATTCCTACATCCCAAGGTGGGGATAGTTTTCTTTTCCTGGCTGCTTTTTTTAAGAAGATATGTACTCATGTGTTCACATGCATATGGTGACTGTCTTCAGACAAAGTTGTGTAATAGGCAGAAATTTGCTTCTGTGCCACCTTGCATTTACATAGCACCAGGAGAAACCCAAAAGGGCTTTACCAGCCACCAGTGTGGGATGGGGTCATTCACCCAAAAGCAAATGCAGACATCTCCCTGGGGACACATGACAGCCACGCAGGGTCATCAGCACCACAGAAACAGGGGTGTAAATATTAGACACATCCATCTTTTCTTTTTATGGGCTTTTCCATAACTTTAAATGCTTCAAAGTGTTTAGAATGTGTTTGTAGGTTCT
>VYZX01002900.1:83641-98641 GCA_013401335.1 Brachypteracias leptosomus | reverse complement strand
GCAACTTTTTTCTGTTTGCAGAATGTAGGTTGAAATGTTCTTTGCTCTCAAAAGTTCTTGGATTCTTGATAATTTCGGGCACTGATTGCTACATTTCAAAACATTAGTTGCAATGTTAATGTGAATGGATTACTTCAGTGAAGAAATGTGAAGAGGTTGTTGGTGTTTTCAGCTAGATAAGAAAATATAAATCTCATCTGTTTAACACCGTTAGTGATTGCAGTCTCCTTGGCCAAGGGCTCTAGCAGCTGGTAGGAAAGGAACCCTTTTGGGGTTTTTTCTCCCATCATGGAAAAAAAGGGGTGTTATAAATGGCAATGATTTGCAGATTCTATCACTCAGTCCTTCTTGTGTTATCTTGTGTAATGAGAATTTCCTAGAGGTTTAAATCTTGGGTTTGCGCTAAAGATCCAGCAGCTATGAGATCATTAAAGTGTAGGGTGCAGTTTCTAATATAGTCAGTGCAACTTTTCCTGATAAATGCCCGGTCCCTCCCCCACAAGCTGCAAAGCAAAAATGACAAGTACTGTAATGTTGAAATTGGATCCAAAAGGATTTAGCAAACTGAGCATTTGCCATATTTAGCATCATCAAAGTTCCTTCCTCTCATACTTCAATGATGCTTTGCTGATCTTCTGACTAGTCTGATACGCTGTTTCTCTTAAATCACCTGCACTATACTATTACTCAACCCCCCTGCCCTTTATCTCTTCTTGGGTGAAATCTGTGCATATTCTTTACTACTGCTAAATTGACTAGTTGGAAAAAATGATAAAGCTAAAATGTGCACTTGGTCCATATCAGGCTGCACCATTGATTTGCTCAGGAATCTGTGATACTGTGTCCCTTTCCCTGTGCATTGGAACTGACAGCTTGTAGCAAAGTCAAATAAGATGTTTAACAAACCACATGTCCTATCGTTTTTAGCTTTGCCATTGTACCCTTGTGGCTGTGAGCCAGAGACAGATACAACACCTCCTCCAGCGCAATGCAACTTTGCCTGTGTTTTGTGTGCACACGTGTGTGTAGCTGGTTCTACTTTTCCAACTTGCATGGTAGGGTTAGCTGGAGAAATCTGTGCTGAGCCACACAGAGCAGTTTGAAACTGAGGTTTAAAGATGGGGAGGGGGGGGAAACCATGATTTTTCTGTGTAAGGTGAAAATGCTTCTGTGCTCTGGGGCTGTTCTTTCAGGAAGGGATAAGGTAGGTTGTCCTGCTGAATGTGAGCCACAAATGTCAGTGTCCCAGCACAAATGCCAAAGTTGGTCAGAAAGAGAGGACAGCTTGCTGTGCCACTTGATATCTGTCTCATCTATGGTGTTGCCATAGGCTTTTGAATGCTGGCTGCAATAATTCAAGTCAGGTATTGTTGCTATGCGTTAAAAGAAAAAAAAACCAAATCCCAAATCATTTTGTAACTCCATCTCAAAATCTGTCCTAACGCAGATCATCAGAGCTCACAGGTGTGACTGTGGCAGGATAATTTCAAACAAGGGGGACACCATGGTGTGATTTAAAATAAAAGTATGGTTAAAAACCATCAATAAGATATATTTTTTTCCAATTTATGTACTTAAAACAAGCAAAAGAAGTTGTCCTTAGGACAACACCTGGATTTTAGCCTTGCTTTGGCTTCCACTCCTCCTCCTCCACCAACCTTGTTCCCTGGCATTTTTTTGTAACTACCATCATTCTCCGTGTATTAACATCTCTCTGTACAACACCCGTTCCTTTTCCTTGTGGGCATTTATTGACTCAGTTCTGAAGTCTCAGGGTCCCTCTGTGCCAGTGATTTCACTCTGTGTCCTCCTGCCTACTCCTGACCCTCGCCACGCTCCTCTGCGTAGCGAGTGGACAAGCGCCAGAGCAAGGCCCAGCGAACGCCATCTTCCTGTGCTCAGCCTGCCTGCTGCTTCACAGGAACTTGCCCGGTTTTGCCGACGTAGTTATTGAGATGGATCACAATGGTGAAATGTCTGCCAAGCTGCGTTATTTGCACAAACACGCCGTATGCAGTTTTGGTACAGTGGGGCTCAGCGCGATGATTGCAGACGTGCCATTGTTTCAAAGGGGGGGAAAGCCGTTTTTAAGAAGTTTGCTCTGCTTTTGGCAGGGGAAGGCCACACTGGTGGGAAAAAACTAATTAAGACCAGTTGTACTCAAGTCTTAGCAGAATGTTTAACTTAAGGCGCTCTGAATTAGTCCCATAAAAATCAATGAGATTATGTAAAACAATTCACATAACACCACCTATAAAATCTAGGTAATAACCCAGTCACATATGCGGCCTATGAACCCTTGAGAGGAACGCTGGCTGCCAAAATTTTCAGAAGTGATGATGATTTTAGGCCAATTCCATTTTGGGATGCTCAACTGGAGATCTATTAATGAGAGCCACTTTGTCAGGAGGTCCTTAACGGTCCATTCGCTGAAAATGAAGTGTGCCCAGCACTGCATCCAAAAATTAAGACATCCTAAATTATCAAAAATTCTGGCCACTCATGTGCTTATTTTAGGAACCTGTATTCTTCCCCAGTTTCATCTGCAGGATTCATCTTCAACTGAATTGGTGTTCATCAAAAGGAGAATTAAAGCCTTTGAACCTGATTCTTATTTAAACTAAGGCCGCTTATGAGTGGTTTTGCAATACACAGGCACTGTAAAGTACAATTTATAACCACCCTAACCCTCCCTTACACAACCGGAGCAGTGCAAAGTAGCCTTAAGAGGAGCGAAAATCAAGTCCATAACTTGCTAACTTCTATCTCAGAGATGGGTCTTTCCATACAGATTGTTCTGCCGTGGCAGTCACCGCACTTCTGGTAGTATCAGCAGTGGGCACAGCCTAATGGGACAGTTGTTTGTTTCAGTATTAAACTCCTGGCATTTTTTCCCTCAGCTGTATACTTCCTCCTTCAAGGGCTTTATTGTTGTAGCGTTTCAACATCGTTCTCAGCATTCTTAAAGACAAAGTCGAAAGGCCGCTCTCTGGTGATCTGCAGCAAGGGGAATAAAGCTGCTTTGGCAACTGGAGAGTAGCAAACATAACTGTCCTGATTACTCTGAAGAAAAACTCAAACATAGGTGTCTAGATAGAACTTCTTTTTCACTTAAAAATCTTGGTTTTGGGAAATTAATTGATGCCCTCAGGACTTTTTCCTTCTCTTTTTTACATTTTGAAGAGGCTGTCTTGTGAAAGAACAGAGCTTTCCTTGAAACTGCACAGGAAATGAAACCGTTTTCTAATCAAGTAACAAAATCCACAGCTTGCAATAGAAAGTCCATGCATTGCATGTATCAATTAATGCTTATTAATCGTTTTTTGCAGTTAGTTGAACTGCAGATTGTAGTTGGAAGCTATTAGGGAGAGAATCGTGAGAGGAATACTGTTGCAGGACTACACTCGATTTTTCTGTTTGTCCTTTGGATTCAAGGTGTTTGTATAATGAAGTTGGCACGTTGATATATGATCTATTTTTTAATGTCATTACAATTTTAGTTCCCTCTGCCTTTTTGTCATTGGGTTACATTTAACACAGCAAGATCAACTTTAAACTTCCTTACTCAACAGCTTTATTAGTTATAACGTACCGTGACCTTTCTCAACATTCTTAAAGAAAAAGATACAGTGTAATGTCACTTTACTTTGCTTATTGTTCTTTGTTGTGGTGAACAAAGCATTTTCTACAGTGGCTATAGCACATAATTATACAGCTTTCAATAGCGGTGTCTTGGCACATATCAAAGTTCAGAAGAGCCTTTAGAAAAAAAAAGATGTTTTGTGGCAGCCTAGGGAGGGTCTCATCTTTCCTTCAGAAAATAGTTCAAGGCTCTTCTGTCAAGCTTCCCTACTTAGAGCTTTTTCTCCTCCTGCTTCATAAAGTTTAAAGGGGATTCAGTGGAGTTCTATGATCTATTTCCTTTGAAAGATTGTTCCTTTGCACAGAGAAGTCCTTTGACTTCAAGAGTTCACAGATTCATGTCTTTAGGTATCATATGTCTGACCTTATCAGTTACTCTATTTAATGTAGGAGAAAAAGTCTCAACTCTTTGTGTTTGTCTGTTTTGCCTCTGTGAAATGATTTGGTGAAAAGACCATCCTTTTTAACACACCACTGAGAGGCTGTTTCTGACTGTAACCTACCCTGTGGTTCTTCTAAAAAAAAAAAAAAAATTGTCCTTGTGTTTTGTGTATGGAAGATTTCACAGTGAGCATAGAATTATACAAGGACAGACACACATAAAAAAATCTTTTGCTCTTTTTTTCCTAAATGATCTATTGGCTATTTTGGTGGCTGCTACTCTGGTTCCCCAACAGGCACAACCATTTAACAAACACAGAGATAGCGGCTGGAGTGCTGGGCCAGCAGTAGGTTTTCCCTTGCTTCGACCTACCCCAAAGGCCTTCATAATTAATTGTCCTTCAGAGATGAGGAAAGTTCAGAGACAGTGTGTGTAGCGATGTCTATTGTCTGACATTCAGTTCTCCTTCCCTCAGCTCTTTTTCTTCATTCCACAAAGGGTTATCAATAGGAGCAGGGAGCAAGCTCTCTTCTAACAGCTGCTGGTGGTGGCTGTAGCTTTCTGTGGAAGGTATCATTGTGTTCAGCCATCTATGGATTAAATGGCTGGAAAAGTTCTAACAACCCTTTCAAACGGGCGTGTTTATTTCATCTAGATTACACAGACCTATTTAGCTAATTAAAAACTTTCTCAGAACCCCTTCTCTCCTATTCAAGGGAAGAAAAAAAAATTAAAACACTGCTGTAATTATGAAGAATGGCTGCAATGAAACTTTGGTAAATAAATGAAAAATTTGATCTGTCAGCTTTGATCAAAATGCACCCAAATAAGCACAGGCTTGTTTGTTGAGTTTTCTGTGGTTTTGTTTTGTGATTTGGCTTTTTTTCTCTTAGAGGAAAAAAAGGTGCACAGTAGAAAAAGCATAAAAGAAGACATTGGTATAAGCTCTAATTTAAAAAACTGCCACAGTTCATACTCTCTCTGCCTCTAACATCAAAGCGCAAAGACGCCAGAGTGTGCTAAAGAGATTATTAATATTGTTCCTTCTGCGATTAATTTAGAATCCTCTGTGGCATCATTATTAAACTTCATATACAACAGAACAAAATTATATACATGCTTCCTTGTTTCCCCTGATGATATGCTGAACAAAGATACAATGCAGTTAGTAGATAGGCAAGAAGTAGAGTCAAATTAGAACTGTTTATTAACAATCGTTATGTTACTGCTCCAATTAATTGGGCGAAGCCAAAAAGGACAAATACAATCATTCTTCCACTGAACAGTTTAACTAGCAAATTAGGGAGGTTTTAATAATTTTTTTTCATCTTAAAAAAAAATAAAAAAGAACTCCACTCCAGACCTTCACCTGCATTCTTCATAAATACATCACTTTGCAATGAAAAAGAGTAATCAAATAAAACATTTTCTGGGCTCCATCTCACTTCCTTACTGTTAAGAAGGACCACACAATCAAGATGAATTATTGTACTGATTAAGTTATTATGCCTGGCATTTTGAAACAGGTTTTCTATATTTAAGAAGAAATTACATACAAAGTAGATGCAGCTAATACAGTAATGCAAAAAAAGATCATAAAAAATTAAAGTTATTCTTATGAATCTTTCATTAGAAGCAATGAAAAGGGACACTGGTGAAGCCAAGTGTTTTGTTCTTCAGAGCTCCTCTTGGAGGGCCAGATCCTTCAAACAATTACGTACTTGAGTGTTCCTTCTGCGAGAGTCCTGTTGGCGCCTTCCACGCATCGCCTGCTCGCTCACAGTTTGCCCACTTAGGCCCCTGGATTATTACCACTGTTGTACTACTTTATCAAACAGATGTTCCCTTTAAAAATGACAGCAGTCCCGTAAAAAAAAATACACCACATCATCACACAGCTGTACGGAGGCAAACACTTGCTTTTATGCCGGAAGAGCCGTTGTGAAATGATTTAAGGCTACTCAGAGCTTTTCAGATTACTCCCCACCGCAAATAACATGTTAAGTACTAAATTGCCCTAAGCAGTGTTTTATTACTGATCAATAAAATAGTGATCTTGTCTTTTAGCATGGAAAAATATTTTAGTGGGATTTTTCCTGGTTTCTTTCATGAATAGCAGTAAACCAGAAAGCACAGCATCCCCCAAAAAAGCAAAGCCCATCCTCGTTTGTTTCTAATTTTGCTTTGGGGGAATCCTAGGATTGTTCCAGCTGAATGATGCAGGGTTTGTGTGTGTGTGTGCATGTAGTGGTGCTGTGCTGTGTTTTGGTTTGGGGGCTTTTTTAATTCTTTTACAATTATTTACCAGTACTCATCCTTACTGCCCCATCCTCTCCTCGAACAAAACACNAAAAAAAAAGAAAAGAAACCAACAAAAGCAAAACAAAACTTGGCAAACTCTTCTGACTCCTACTGCCATTTCATTTTGCATTCAACAAGGGGTACTGGGAATTGAAATGTCAACTGGAGATCGAGAAAAGCACCAATTTATAGTGCGTTAGCCTTGCACAATTCAAGATTTCTTTTGCTAGCTGCACACATTATACCCAACATCTCGCCACTCTCTTGTGGCAGTTGTGAGGAATGGCTATTCCTTCCCGTGTGTGTACTACAGGCCTCTAAAGACTCTTATTTATTCTCTCCCATGTCACCTTGTGTACAGTCTGGTCTGTGACACTGATGGTGATTATGTCATTATTTTGCTCTGGGGGCTTTGGCACATCTGCAGAGCTGATGCACATCTTCTTTGTTACGCTGGCATACGTCCCATATCGCAAATGCTTCATTAGCCTTACTGCCTGCCTCCTTGCCAGACAAGAATACCCAAATCCAAGCTTCTTTTTGCTCTGGTCTTTTGTGTCTGTGATGAGCCTTTATTCATCTTCCTAGTTCTTCCGTGTTTTCTATTTTTCTATGTAAAACTGATTTCCAGATGTCCATCATTCTCCAAAAACCCATTGTGGATGAGGGGTGAGAAGCAAGGTGAATTTTAACCCATGTCATCCCTCACTCACTTAAAGTCTTACCCCTTAGAAGCTGAAGTGCTTTTTCATTCATCGTGCATATAGAAAGAGTTCATTAGGCTAGGGAGTTCAATTTTAAAACTTGGTTGCAAAAAAATAGAGAGGAATAAAAAGAAAAGGAAAAGAAACCAGTGATTTCTCTTACCATTTAATAAATCCTAGTTGTGGTAATGGGTAACATGCAAGTTGCACATGTTTCTTCCAGACTTTCTTGATTTCTTTTGGATGACATAGCTAAATTTCTCACTCAGAACTTTTGTAGAAGCAGCACTTAGTGAAAGAGGAGGGTGTTCACGAGGCCCGATCGTCTGAGATTTCTTATATCCTATTTTAATGTGTCACATTAAAAGGACATAGAACATTTGGTACTGTGAAAATTGAGGAAGATGTTTGATCTTCTAAACTTTATCGAAACTGTTCTATATAAATGTCATACCAGAGAGATGTGAAATAGTGGGTCAGCTTACTAGCTTTGTAAGGTTTTTCCCTCCACATCCCACCCACTCCATGCTTTTTCTCTGTGACACCGAACTAAATTGTGGGCTGGATTCTCAGTTTCTGGTGTAACTCAGCTCCAGCAATCATTGCAGCTAATTAATTTGTGCCAGCTGAAGAGCCGTCTTTTGTTGTGTCACTGTACAGTCAAGTTTGTGAATATATGTTAAATGTTAATTGGAAAAAAGTTTCATTTGTTTATTTTAAAACTAAAAATTAAATGCAGACCTGGATTTGGAGTCCCAGAGCCATCATGTTTATGGATGTGGGGTGGAGGGGGGCGTTGTTTTTATTTTTGTAAGGCGTGCTTGCCAAAAGGGGAGGTCCCAGACGATACCGTCTCACAGCACGGGGTCAGGGCTGTGTGACTGACTTCAACAGAAGTCTTACAGATAGGATTGCCTGTCCTATAGGACTTTGAATAGGTCACCTTCACACAGAATGCTGTTTGCTTGATGTCTTCAACATGTTTTAAAATGGACAAGCGTCAGGCTTTCATAATGTGAATTAGCAAACTGCCATAGGCTTTGGAAACCGTGGGAGAGGTCTAGCAGCACTGTGACCTGCTCTGTTTTCTGGGACAGCTTTCTGGGATCCTGGCCTTTCTCAAAGCAGATGTCCCTGGGCTGAGAAAGCAGTGGCACCGCAGATTTGGTTGCAGAGAGACCTTCCAACGTTGGTGTAGAGCACAACAGGGATGCTCTTTTCAAAGATACTTATATCTGTAAGGGCAAAATACTGAGGCTGCGAGGAAGTAACAGCAGAATGTTGCCAGGGTCCATGCGCACTGTGTGACCTTTCCCTGCATGAGAAAGAGATAACCTGGGTGGTGAAGTAGCCATGGTTCAGTATCCTACTGAAGTGGCATTAATAACATAAGAAGTGAAGTTAAGAAATACTGTTAGGTCCAAGAGTGAGGCAGTCTTCAGAGTACTGGATCACTTTCTGTAGTTCCACAGAGCCCATCATCTGCACCACTGGAGTATCGCTGAATTTTGTAGTGCGGAGAGTGAGCGGAGAGTGAGCCTGGTGTCTTCCTGACATCTGACTGTGGGTGGACAAGAGAGAGAGGGACCGCCAGAAGGGCCAGCCAAAGGTAATCAACATATTGGAGACGATTTCTCCCTGTAGATCTGGAAGGGGCAAGGTTCATCTTTCTTATCTGCAGAGGGGGAAGGTACGCAGCCAGGCTCTGCCTTGTTTTGTGTGCCACCGGAGGGACCCATGAACTGCCCTCTGTGTGGGGTGGTTTCAAGGCTCTAGTTGAAATGTGCTGTCAGAAGAAGCCATGTTCAAGTGGTGGTCCAGAGTGCTCAAAGATGTGGCCTTGAACTTGCTTCTGTACTTAATGGAGAGGCTTTGTAGAGAGCAGCAGACCAGGGTGGCATGATCTCTGTTGCTAAGCAGAAAGGCTGATGTATTGATTGGGATTTAGGGGAGGATGGTGATGTGGACACATAAATGCATTCACAGTGGTAGTCTATAATTTCAGAAAGTTTTTTAGAGGAAAGAGGGGAAATCAACTTTATAAATAAAAGCCGTTTAACTGCTGAGTATCAATGTTCAGGGGGAAACCGAAGTGGCTTATCTCGTGCAATTGCAGAGAGGGCTGGCTCCATCAGACGAGGCCCAGCCTCGAGGTTATCTAATCCAGGGCCGTCTGGAGTCACACCATTTCCTTCCACAAGGGATAAAGAGGAGTCAAACGAGAGGGAGCTCAGTCCATTTCGACATAAGACTTCATCTTCTGACCTCACAGGCTTGCGAGGTTCACCAGTCCCCAGCAGGTCCTGCACTGAAGCTTTTAATGGGGTGTTTGTAGCCCAGTTTGGCCAGCCACATGTCTCAGGGTGGAATAGATGGAGCAGTTTATCCCATCACAATGAGCTCTGGATGCCCATAAAAGCATGGTTACATTGGGAGGAGGTTCATCAGAGTTAATGAGGGGAGCTTGGGCTGGTGGAGCCAGCTTCATTTGCAACACCCCTCTACCCATAACCCTGCACAATTTCCCTCCCCTGCCCCTACCCTCTGCCATGGGAAAGAGGAAAGGAGGTACCCTGCTGCCAGAGGGCATGCTTACCACCTTCGTGACACCCCCAGAAGGACCCCAGTGACTGCCTATTTCCCTGCCAGACTGATTAAACACCACCTGCTTCCCATCCCGCTCCCCTTCCTCCCTCCTCACTCCCCCCACCCCAACACATACAAACCGAGGGAGAGAACACAGTTGAAGCTTTTCAGGGCCAGACTCAGAAGACAAAGGTGACTACAATGCAGAGAGCTCAGATGTTTACTAACTGTTACGACTTTATATATATATAAGATGTATTCTAGATGTATTCGCCTTTAATTATCACTTCTATTACAATGTTAGTGGTTCTTCCTTGGGGCTAAATTCTGCTGAACAGGAAAAAAATCCCTGCACAGTTCAAGCTCTATGAACCAGTTTTTCTCTATATCCATGGTCTAACCAGCAGTTTCTGCCTGCCCAGCTCTTTCACACGTGGAAACACACCATGGAAGCAGAGGACTTACTGCTGGTGAGAGCCATACATGCCCATCACAGTCCAGGCTGTGCCTCCTGGTCCTTTTGAGTAACGCATCACATTCCTATCTGGCTGATGTGTCCAGGACAGTATGCAATAACCTGTTCCTGCAGCAGAGCCAGGATTGGGTGGTCATCCCTGTACTCACTTTTCTGGGCAGGTTTTTTGTGGGCGCCTGTATGTGGTACCTGCCAGAATTTGGCAGCAGGGTATGTAATATGCCACTTGGCATTGTAGGCAGCCTCTGGTAGCAGATTGCATTTTACCGCAATGGGACTGAGTTAAAGTTAGACAGTTCTTGTGTGTGTGAGTTTTGTTTCTCCTTCAGTTTTTGAGTGAGGCAGCTTCTGGGGTGCAACAGCAACCCCTCCTGTGATTCTTTCTTACATTTCCCAACACATACTAAACCCCCAACTGTCAGAAGCTGTAGGAGCCCTAGTGATTTTTCCATTCTGCAGCAGTGCCATTGGCGATGCAGTAAGTTAAGGGCAATCAGAGTTTCCATTAGAAACCTCTACATCTCATACAGTTCTAATTCATCAGTAAGGCTGAAAAGGAAATTTGTTAATCATCTCCCCATTAAAACACTATTGATGATTTCTGAGCATGGGGAAAGGGGAGACCTGAATTTCAAGGTGCAAAAAGTCTAAATAAATTGTCAATGGAAAGTATTTTTGTTTTGTTTTAGCCAACCCTACTCACAAGTCTGCCAACTTTTGTGCTTACAGCCTAGCATGTTAAGGCTGTTGTGTTTGCATGAGAGAGTAGTGGTGTTTCCATGATGGTTAAGCTCATCTCCTGAACCACGGGCACAGTGGTCCCAGGACAGAGATACTCTGGGGGTGCCGATGTGTGTGGGATGCCTCTCACCTACTGTGAAATGGGAAAATGGGTGCAACAGGGAGGACCCCGGGAGATAGGAGGGGGGGTTCAGCCTGAGCGAGCTGCCGAAGCGCTGCTGTGTGCATCCAGCCCCAGTGGCGCTCGGTGCTCCAGCCGCGCAGGGAGCCTGCAGACTCCTTCCCAATCTTTATTTGTGGAAAAGCTTAATTGAAATGCAAGTGATTAAATCTAATGTATCATGCAGTATCCATTTTCACTGCACTACCACTTTCACTTCCCTGATATTATCAGGCATCTCAGCAGCCCCACTGTCAGGTTTTTTTTTTTAACTTGTAAGAGCTATGCCCATTCTCTCTCCTCTTTGTGAGCTTGGCGGAGGAGATAACAGTAAGCCAGCGGTAGATTACTAGTGCCCCAAACTCTACTCAAGGGATAAGGGATCTCAGCTTCATTTCAAACAAACACTTTAAAAATACATTCTTAGATCATTTGAGGGGCATGTGTTTTCCAGTTTTTTACAAAGCTATAGTGTAACAGTAAATACAATAAGAAACCTCTGTTGTTTTCGTAAATTTTCTCTTTTGAGCCTTTCCCTTTGCAAATGCCAGGCTCAGAGCTGTGTTGTTAGTGCTGTCCCAGAAGAGTGGGATTCTCCTTATGTGCTGCAGTGGGAGAGCACACCATCCTGAATGGCCACCCAATTTCTTGTCCATCTTTTTCTCTTTCCAAAAAATCTGTTTCTTAACAGATTTGTAGAGCAGTTGTGAGAGGAAACTTGAAGGCAGTAAATGCAGACTGTGGTGGCACCAGCGAGGTGCTGCTGGAGCCAGGGGGACTGGGACACATGTCATGGTGGGCAAACTGATGCCCCGCTCTCTAGAAAGGTAGCAGTTGGGAGAAGAGTGTGTTTATTGGAGTGTCCAATAGTTGAGGTATTTTTTATTTGTGTTTTTAAAATAAAAGCATCCTTTCCAACTATTTCCCTCTCCTCATAAGTGATAATGGAAGAGACATTAGCCTTTTCCATCGCCTGAGCCAATCTGTTTTTTTTCTAAGAGGTGTCCAGGATGTTCAGCCAATTGAGTGATCTAATTAGCTGAAAATTGTTAATTTCCTTTACCTTATAAAGCACCTAACACAGAAACTGTTAAATAATGTTAAGTGTCAGACTTAAACTGAGAACATTGGGCCATATGCTGCCGTGGCTTTCACGCCAAAAAGTGTAGCAACTTACTCCAAAACCTGCCTCCAATTCCTGTGTAGAAGCCAAAGCCTCCTGCTTGATATGCTGCCACACCAACTCACAGCGATAAGATGGTCCCACGCAGCAGCTCGCTGAGCTCGGGGAAAAGAGCCTGTGCGTGAGGGGAGGTGACAGTCTGGATAATTATGGCAGGAGCCAGGACACCAGCAACGTAGTGCAGATGATGCCCTTGTGAGCGCAGGAAAACCGATGGGAGGACAGTGCAGCTCAGGGCAGTGTTATCCTGGAAATGGTGGCAGATCTGTGCCTGCAGCTGCTAATTGCGCAAGTCCTTAGTCTGTGGAGGACCTGGTGGATGGGTGGGCTGCCGTGCAGGTCTTCATTAAAGCAAGGGGGTCCTTGGCTCAGTGCGCTGCACATGAGGAAGGGGCTGCTCCCAGTGCCACCAGCCTTCCCGCAAGCCCACAGAGAAGTGGCATCAGAAGTAGTGTGTTGCCTCACTGTGTTACCGCTGGCTCAACCCCAGCATTGCTTTGATTCAGTATCTTATGGGTAGGGAGGGATGCAGAAGGGGCTTGTCTTCAATAGGTTTCCTACACAACAGGCTGCGGGTATGGGAATACGTGTTTAGGTGCCAGCTTGCCCCCACAGCCCACAAGCTTAAATCTTCCTTGTGTGAGGAAGGGACTCAGGGCTATGTGTGAGTGACACAAGTGGGGTTTCTGAAACATCTCCTTTAAGAAGGTTGCATGGTGCCCCCAAGGATCACCTTACCCTGACTTTGGGGGGCATCTGTGCACATCTAATTTGTGCTTCGTATGAGGTTTTCTCAGCAGAAGTATTTTCCCTGAATCTCTTCTGTTGCTGTACCTGTGCTGGTGTGAACTGCTGTGCACACACATTAAAGCTGTCTGACCTGGAGTTACCCAATAGTGGACACAGTCATCATCTTGGAGAGGTTCTCCATCACTTACCTGATAGATGCTGCTTATGCCTTATGCTTGGGTTAAGAGGCTTCCTGCAAGGTCCCTCTCTGTAGCCACTGTCTAGATCATCCAACTAGAAGAGTGATCTCTGAAGGCCTTCCTGCTCTTGCCCCCTCCAACCTGCATACTTCCCATTATCACAACCTTGTGCTCTGCAACGTGAGCAGCCTTCACCAGCTGAAGACCTCTGATCCTAAGTCCACTAGAGATTTTGGCTTTCCTATTTGGCAAGGCAACTTGCTGGCCACCAGGTCAACATGAATAAAGACTTTTAAAATCCATAAAGTCCTGCAATTGCGAAAAAAAAAAAAAAAAAAATCCTCCAGATAATTATCCTCTCCTGGCAGCCTGACATCTTGAGCTGTCTGCACTGCATTTGTTTATTTCTGCTCATAATTAGGATCAAAACAATCCAAACACATACTCACCAAGTATTCTACTTTATATAAAATGTGAAAGTAAAATCAATCCTGGCCCAATCTTATCATTTTTAAAGTATGTTTATCCAGCTTTGTAGTAGGAACAGGCAGACTGTTTGAAGGCCACATAGTTTTCAAACCTTGGTTGCAACACGTTACCCCATTTTGAAACCGTCTTTATCTAGACGAGAAAACTAAAATCTGTTTGACAAAGTAGCACTCCAGCCAGTTTATCTTGCAATATGGCTTTAGCTCACAGAGCCTATTGATTTCCTTAAATTAATGTTTACAGAATGCTACTGAATTTCATTCAACGGGACATTGTTCTTTTGAAGCTTTGTAAAATATGATACAGAGTGTTATTGCCATTTGTTCCTTTGCTAAGACTGATGAAACATTTATTTTTTTAAAGTGCAGCCTTGAACTGTAGCTGTTTCCTACAAGTGTGTTTACTCTTAGAACATTAGTAATACAACACACTATCAGACTCCAGCACAATATCACAGGCAAAGTCTGTAGGTACGCTCCGGTCAGCTTGATCATATAAATGGAACTGAAGTTTAATGTAGATTAGACATCGTATGAGAAAAGGTTTTGAGCTTAGCCCAGCTGTCCCTGTCTGAAGGATCTTCAGATTTGCGCGCTACAGCCAAGCAGTTGTCTGACACTGTTACAATATTAGAACGGTTGCGTTGGTCTTGGTACTTCTAAGCATGGGACCCTGTACTGGAAATTAACATCTAATCCTCTCCTACTGCCCCCCCCAGAGAAGGTGGATAGCTTTATGGTTGCCTTGAGCGTGGCTTTCAATCTAATCTCTGGGGAGCACTTAAAAATCATCTCCAAGAAGCACTTGCATTGCTTCTAATGTCCACCTGAATTTTGGTAGTTTACTAAAATAAGGTCCCTTGTTACCTCTTCTTGAAATTTTACAAGAAGTCGCAGCCACTAATGACTTGACAATTTTGCTATTGCTTTCTACAGCTGTACTACCATTAGGGACATCAGTACAATAAATCTTCACTGTTTGCTTATAAGAACCAACAAGCCAGCCTAAACTGGGCACCCTTATGTAGGGCAGCATGTACCTTATTCCACAGGCATCAGAGTGAACCATTCACTTGGAGTATGAGTGGGAAAAAGTGCTCCTGAGGAAGGTGTGCGCTCCAGCCCAGCACAACCAGAGGTGGACTGTCCGCAGGGGATGTGAAGTCTCTGTTGAAACTAATGGGGTGGTGAAAGTTTACACTACTGAGGAGCTGCACCTTGGTATCCTCCCACATGTACTCAAGGAGAGGGACTTAAACTCCACATTTTATTGCATGCAATATTAATGCATCAGCTGGCAAGAGAGAAAAATAGGAAGTCATTTGAGCACCTAAGACACAGGCTTCTTTCTTTATAAGAGTGTGTCTGGGAACAGATGACTTTTCTTTCTTTCATGGAGGTTCCACATA
>VYZX01002900.1:18641-81141 GCA_013401335.1 Brachypteracias leptosomus | reverse complement strand
TAAAACAGCATAAATAGACAAGAGCAGATGAGAGCTTTAATTCCTTCCCAGTTTTCACAGGTGAAGGGAATGTGTTCACATGGGTAAGGATTGAGAAGGGGCACAGGGGTGATTGTTGGACTGCAATAGGAGGTACAGGACTGATGCATACCAGGTGTAAATCGGCATAACTGCAGAGGCTGGTAGAGCCCTGCTCATTTACACCAGCCAAAAGTTTGGCCTGTGACTTTTTCCTTGGCAGCAGAGCTAAGTTATGTTGACAAAGCAAACGACAAAGTGGGATTTCTTTCTGAATCAGTCTGATTTGCAGGCTTCAGCCTGAATCCCACCTAGACTCCCCCTGAGCAGACCTCATTGTCTTTCCTCCTGATGAATGTACAGTGTGATTCTTTGATTGACTGCTGCCACCTGATGCTAAGAAAATGCCCTGGGTTCATACTAGGGATTGTTAGTTCTATTAAAAGCAATGTAGATGGAGTTTATTTGTCACTGAAGCATTTTCTGCAGATGTTCCTACTTCAGAGATGTTCAGTCAGTTAGGTGTAAAGATGCAATGAATAGGTCGCCATCACTTAGGGTCAGGGAAATGCTACCCCCAGACACATAATTACCATGGCTGACTGATTATTGCCCAGTGAAAAATCTTAACTACCCATCCATTTAGATATTTCTTTTCAGGCTCTGGACTTCACTAGTGTTTTCCTTATTTAAAAAAAAACCCAAACCACAACAACACTGTGCAGTTACTCTTTCTAGAAAGGAAAAATGTTGGATGATGTACTATCCTGTGGGGATTAATCACAGCACTATTCACATTACAACATGCAAAGTAATGTGCGTAATCCAGTTTGACATGAAAAATTGCTAATAACATCCCAAAAGGAAAGAGCTATGAACAGCTATAATGTCTGAGGAGTAGGGGAGATCTTTGGGAACTCAGCATTATGAGGAGGTCTCTTCAAAGCCCCTGGAGGGCTTCATTCACTATTGTGTTTGTGGGCTGCTCTCTGCAGCCTGTTGTCCCAGGTTCAAAGGGGCCTGGCCCTTCAGATGTGACTCACGTACAATGAAGTCAGATCTTAAAATCATGGAATCATTGAATGGTTCAGGTTGGAAGAGACCTTAAAGATCATCTAGTAGTCCAGGTTGCTCAAAGCCCCATTCAACCTGGTCTTGAACACATCCAGTGATGGAGCATCCACAACATACCCGGGCAACCCATTCCAGTGTCTCACCACCCTCATAGTGAAGAACTTCTTCCTTACATCTAATCTAAATCTTTTCCAGTTTGAACCCATTACCCCTCATCCTATCACTATAAGCCTTTATAAAAAGTCCCTCCCCAAAAGGACTTCTTGCACTTAGACTTTATGCTTCTCATGTAGGTGCTTTTAATTGCCTCCCTCCCATCTCCAGTGACTTGGAAGGGAAGAAAACATCCAATCTTGGTCCTCTAGATTGGACACCAAAACCGAAAGGTGTGAACTCTTTTCCCCAAGCACAAAGGCAAAAAACAACAATTTGTGCCCTCATGAGCTAACATCAGTGTGTACACCAAAAAATTGGTTATCTGCTACATTTCTTGCTTTCTAGTATCATATAGGCAACAACTCCTACCCGTTGGTTAGCTCCCAGCAATACCAAGGGTGATGAACAGCACATGAGCAGAGTTGTTTGAACTGTATGAACATAAAACTGTATCATTTTTTATAGCAATGCAAGAATGAGACAAGCATGGTGTCTTTTGTAGATGTATTACCAAGTGCTCAAACAGCAGAGAGGTTGTGTGAAGTTTTAAGTTATTTCTTTGAGCTGGAATAAGTGAAACATAATAGTTGTTTTCTTCCCTGATAATTATTGCTGAAATAGAACTTCTATAAAAATGTTTCTTTCTGTGCAGCCTGTTGAATGAAAATTTTCCACAGAATGCAGCCTATCTTTGGAAGCAGAGAAATGCATGTGAGGGCTGGATTTCACTCTTGGAGGTAGACAGAGGACTGCTGAGGGGCTTCTGGAAGCAGAGCCTGTCAGCTGGTGTCAGGTGGAGCAGATCTCATGCTTA
Organism: Brachypteracias leptosomus; assembly: GCA_013401335.1. Taxonomy (NCBI): domain Eukaryota; kingdom Metazoa; phylum Chordata; class Aves; order Coraciiformes; family Brachypteraciidae; genus Brachypteracias; species Brachypteracias leptosomus. Next base: position 79,079 of record VYZX01002900.1, on the reverse strand, counting down.
TCTGATGGCAAAACGTGGCTAGCAATTTGCTAGTGTTTCCCTAACCATGTTAAGTGAGGGAGGCTCCAGAGATCTATCGTATCAGGTTAAACACGCACATTTCCAGACAAGTTTTCCAAAAGCGGCTTCTTAAGAACAAAACAAGAAGTAGAGGAAGATAAGGAGAGGAAGATGTTTACAAGAACAAAAGCCTGAAGTAGAGAACAGGTGCTGGCCCTGATCTGGCAATGTGGCATGCACTCAGTGAATGAGTGAGACCTGCCCAGGTGTCTGTTGGCCACAGGAATGGTTGAAGTGGCCCCTACTGCAGATGGAGAACTCTCTTGACGGAATGGGCAAAGAATAGAATAGTGAGGGAATATTTGCTATTATAAGCATGCTGGCCACTGGCCGGCTGTGTATTAGCAGTTTTAGAGCTGTGAAGCCATATTTCCGTAATAAAAATGGAAAAGAATACCTTTATGGAGATGACCTCAACCTTGCAACTGGCCTACAGTTCATTATAGTGATTGCTTTAGAATCATTTAAGGCAGAGGGTAAGAAGGTGGTGCTGGTGCCTGTGACAACTGTTTAGGATGAATTACCAAAGGTTGGAGGTAAATGGGATTTTTAACATTAACTCATTGTTCAGAGGCTTCTGGGAGTGGCATTCTCCTGCTAGCTGGCCATTTGCCTCACCTGTGAAGTGACAGTGACCTTTGGAAAACCCAGATGAGTTTAACGTGTCACAGCTCAGTGGCTACTTGGAGCACAATGCATCCGTTGAAGAGGTTGGGGTTTTATTTGTAGGCTTCTGAAAAAGAAGGGAAGACCATAATGTTTTCTGAGAAAGCCGTCTTATGGAGGTATCTTGTACAGCAGCCACAGAAGCAAGCCATTAGCTGAAGGCTTGCTTGCTTGTTTTTAAACTACAAACAACATTCAGAGATACCTTATTTCCTTGATAGCTTTCAGCACTGGTTGTGACAAAAGTTAAGCACAGAGGTACAGAGGGCTTTCTACATGTGCATAACTTTCTTATCAGTTCCCACACAGAGTGGAGAACATAGCCATAAAGGCACGGGTAAAATATCAAGCAGAGATATCTCTCCTTAAAGACAATTGTGTTTGTTTCCCCTCCTGCTAATTATATCCTATAAATCCCTCACTCTCCTAACTCAGACAGTAACATTTCGTTACCTAGATTCTGTCAGTAGACTTTACAAAGATCTCTAACACATGTTATAAAAGTTATTGCTATAGTACTATATATAACATCTTTGGTTAAGAGAATAGAAGGCTGACGCATTTAGAAAATGCAGGTGCTATGTAAGCCCCTTTCTGAAAGAAAGAACTTAGCTCAGTTTCCTTTGAAGAACCAGAGACTTGAAATTGAAAACTGTATTAATGCCATTGTCTCCTTGTATCAGCAGGTTCCAGAGAGATTCCTGGAAGTGGCTCAGATCACGTTACGGGAGTTTTTCAATGCCATTATCGCAGGCAAAGATGTTGATCCTTCCTGGAAGAAGGCCATATACAAGGTCATCTGTAAGCTGGACAGTGAGGTCCCCGAGATTTTCAAATCCCCAAACTGCCTACAAGAGCTTCTTCATGAGTAGAGATTTCAGCGGCTATTTATGAATGTATGAAAGTAGCAGTCCCCTTCTGATGCCCAAGTCATGTGTCTCTATTTTAATTTCATATATATGTGTATCGCATACATATATATGTATATGAAATTAGACTGTGATCCCTTCTGGATTTAAGTTTTCATTCAGTTCCAAGGGGATGGTTATTTTACTTCAGCCTTCGGTTTACTTTTGCCCGAGACCCTTAACATTTGAAGAATCAACGGGGTTAATTTTCAGGGAGAAGAGTTTGGAAGCGTGTAAAAGCCTGTCTTAGCAAGTTAGGGCATTATGTTTAAAAATGCTTTGTCAGATTTATTGCTTGCTGCAAAGTGGCATTTTGTCTGAGTGGGACTAATGTCATGGCACAATACTACAGACAGTGAAGTTTATATTATGTTTATACTGCTAAAGGTCTGAACTCTGTGGAGTCACTTCATAAGCTTCGAGCTTTTTTTTTTTATTTTGTATTCTTTTTAACTGATAACTAGATTTTGTTTCATACTTCAAAAAACTATGACATCTATTTTAGGTACTCACTCCAAGAAGTGATACCTAAAAAAGCAGACCCTGTTCTTCATGTTTTCCTTACAGAAATGCTAAACACCCTGCACCAGTAACCAACATGCCAGGTTGTTGTTTCTCTGGATTGCAGCAAGGGACATTTGCACAAATCAAATACAGTTCTTGCAGGGTGAGGCCAGTAATTCGTGCACAATATTGTATCAACCACACTAATTTTTGGAATACGGTCAGCTTATTAAAGTGGAAGCATTTCACTCTCCATAGAGTAAAAATGAAACCTTCAGCGTCCTATATTGCCACGTCTCAGTCTTACTTTAAGTGGCATTAGTCCCTACATTAATTTTCTCTTAGTCCATTCTGCCCCTCAAAATCCCCTTTCCAGTATACAAAGTTTTCTGTCTGTGTTCAACATCTGTCCTGAAAAGCACTTTTTGAATGACCTTAGGTATAGTAGAAGAAAGGAAAGCGTTTTCGCCTCACAGTGCTGAAGCAAAGTAAAAATAAATTAAAAAAAAAGACTCGTTTGTAGCTGTAGAACATAATTAGTCTTTTCCTAATCAGAAGAATAAAAATTACATTTTCATAAAAATCTAATCAAGCCTATACAAAAATGGCAGTGTCCTCCTGGCTATGCAGGGTTCAGATAGCCAAACTGGATTTTTAAAATTACACTAAGTGCAGCTTAAAACCCCCCCACAATCTATGTGAGCAATGCGCTGCACTCGTCTCCTGAAGCTGGAGCTAGTCTTGACCAAAATCTGAGCTACAGTGTAAAGTCCATGACGGATCTGGGTTCGCCTGAATGCTACACCACGATACTCCAGCAGACAGAAAGAAAGCTAGCTGCTAGTTCTCCTGCTTTCTTCAGTGGCTCTCCTTTTCTCATGTTTTTCACAAAGGTCTCGTCTCCAGAAGTTTGGGGGAAGGTTGAATATGCTATGGCACTCTGTATTTGTCATTTTCTCTGTCGTCTTTTGTACGGATGCAGTAAGAATTTATTGTTATCATCAATAGTATTTTCCCCTATATAATTCAATTTGAATCTAGAGGAAGTTCCTAATTAGCTGCGAATTATATTTAGACCATTGAGGATATTGGTATCTTATTTCTTTATTTTAAAATTACATTTTGACTTTGGAGAGTGAAAGTTTACCCATGTGAGTAAAGAGCTGACCTGATCATTGCAATTTCACTTCATTTACAAATACTGCTGATGGACAGAAATGTATGAAAGCAATTATTGTTAGCAGAAAGCCTTAAAAACCTGCTGACTTCAAATTAAACAGCACAATCCTACGATTCCCTGTCATTCTTTTCAAGCACTGGCAGTATCGGTGGAGTATAGGCAATGCAGACAATAGCATGGGATGAAGTGCCAACATTTTCACTATGCATTAAAAGCAAAACAAATCTTGATCTTGTACTCCTTGAGATTACTTAATTCTGTACGTATCCCTACAGTAGACAGATTGTGTCTTTTTATCTTTTCTTTTTTTTCTTTTTTCTTTTATTTTTTCTCTTCTTTTTTTCTTTTTCTTTTGTGCATGATTTGGTAAACATTACACTTCATAAAGATCTAGCTCCAATGAATCCTGAGTAAGAAAGGATGAAAATTGTGTTCATGCACTTTTTTTGATTTATGGGAAGAAGTGGCATCAAATGCTCAAGTTTTAATACAGTAAGTTCATCATTGGCATGCCATCAGATACAAAAGATAACACTGCATTGTCACCTTGGACATAAGAAAGCAAAGCCATACTTTGGTCATACTATGTGGACATACTACTAGCTACCATCTCAATCTGTGATTTTACTGTTGCTTTTATTATGTTTATTATTATTATTATTATTAAGATTATTATTATTATTTGGCTGCAATGTGATTCACATAATCTAAATAAGTGAAATTGTGTACTCAACACTTGATGTTGTTGCATTTATTTATTTATTTATAAGTAGCATAATCTCAACAGTAAATGAGGCATAGGAATTAAGAGTAGAAATTTCATCCTCAAAGCAAAATAAAAACCTCCTTGGTCCAGAAAAGAAATAAATGATAGTTTGATCATTTAAGTTACATGATTTTTCTGCATTTTATAGCCATATTGCCTTTGTGCCTCCCAATACACCTAAAATTATAAATACATGGCATAGCTCCTACTAAATTGTTAAGTAGAAAGCAGTTTCTTTCAAATGATCTCAATATTGTTTCACTAAAAATGGCTAAAAGGCAGGAGGCTACTTTTATTGGAATGAAAAGTTTACATAGGGAAAGAATTTCAAAATCCATATAGAAACCCCATGTTGCCATTCATTTACTGCTAATTCAGATTTATTTCTGCATATAAACTTGAGGTTATAGTCTGTGCCTAGACCTTAAATGCACCAGCGGAAGGATTAAAAAAATCCTTCAAAATACCAGTTTTTCCCCCACAAGTACGATTGTTCTTGTGCCTTCTGTGGCTTACAATTTTCATCTTTTAAACTTTATTTTTCAATTACTACAGCTGCAATAAACACTGATTTTCTTTTTTTTTTTTTCCCGGCTGTTTGACGTAATGTTGATAGCTATGCATATTTTGTGTCTTTTTAAAAATTAAAAAAAAATTAAAAAAACAAAGCAGGAGAATACATTTTTGAAGAAGAGAATTTTTAGAACAGTTTGATAACGCAAATTATTTTTTCTCAATTGTTTGAGCAGCATTCAAGTTTTGAAAATTCTTGTAGAAGCCAATTTTTTGTAACTGTGGTGCAAATCTTGTGTTTTCTTAGCCTGATGAAAAGTAGTATAGAAGCAATATTTCATACGTGACATATGTGCATATACATATACATATGTAGTCACACACAGAGACAAAATGTGTGGGTGTATGTATGTATATATACACAGAAACACACACACAAAATATGCGTATGAAGTGAAAAGCTTACCTTTTTCCTATCTAGATTAAGAACCTATTTTAGACATTTGTTATGTTTTGTGAAAAGAATGTTCTATTTGAAACTACAAAACATTTAATTCTTACTGTATCTCTGGTTGTTTAATGGGAACGTTTCACATTTAATGGTAAACACGTGGAAGATGTTAGAATGTAGTAATTATTTAAGAAAGTGTTCACCCATGTATTCCTGAGGTTTGCTTTGTGCCTCTGAGTATTATTTAATTAAAGTGTTTTAAGTTTGCAGAATCTTTGTTACTGTACCAGGTATGTGGGTGAACATTGAAAATCGAGGGGAACTTTTATAAAGCAATGTAAATATTCAACCTTACAGCTGTTCTTGCATAAAGACATAAGATTTTAATAACTACATTCTGAAAACATCTGTCAAATTTATAAGAAACACTACAGTAACTGTATAGATAGTTGAAAGCATTCTTGAAAATCCAGCTCTCTACTTTTAAAAGTTAAGTCTCTTTCATCAGATGTCAAGGGAATGGGTAATACAGTTTCTGTAAACTTGCAGATTTTTTTTTCTATGTATATGAAGTCAGTTAATAGAAAAATGGTTTTTTCCACAGGTTAATATTAATTAAGAAATAAAGGTGAAGATTTTGTGGCTTTAAAGATAGGATTTTCACCAGCAGCATTGAAAGATTATACATATATATATATACAGAAAGATATATATATATATTAAAAATGGAAAGTGGTTTACAAAACCCCCAAAGTGAGCACTGTACATGAGAAGTGAAAGCAAAAACTATATTTGCCATGTGTATTATATAGCAATCATTGGTGTTAATAGTGCAAATGTTTCCTTCTGGTACCAACTATGTGTTTGAAAATTCCAATACGCATTGTTTTCAAAAAGCTCCCCTTAAGGAATGTAACTGGTTTATATGAGTAAGCAGTTACTGTATTGCACTTAAATGTTCTGTTGAAGGAAATGCAATTTTGTTTTCTGTAGAACTGTTGGTTGTAAACCATCTATAAACTGAAGCTAAAAATGCTCATATTTAGAGCTGGGATGAAAACTGGTATTTAACCTTTGTATCTTCTTAGGAATATCCTTTTTATTGTACGAAAGGTGGTGGCACTATGACTTTATTTAGTCTTTTCATCTGAGCCACAGTCACCTCTCTCCCGAAGCAGCCACCTTCTGAATGCACAAATATACTGGGATATGTAGAAACAAATCTAGAAGAAACAGCGAGCTTACGTTTTTCTCTAAAATCCATCCTTTCTGCATTAATTGTACCACTTGAGTGAGATATTAGACAAACACAATAACCATCTTATTACCATATAATGTGTAAGAGTCAGAAAACTAAAAAAGAAGGAAAAAAACCCAAACCTCTTTAGGTTGGTTTTAATGCTGCCCAGAAGAGTCAAAGGTTAAGGTTTAAACTGATATTGTCCCAGCCATTACTCATATGTATATAGTTACAAAAGTGACAAAACACTGCCTTTATATTATTTAGCAATATGTTGTAAATAGCATTATTAAGCTCTTTTTTTGTAATAAAGACCCTTTAATTTGAAGATAGTACAATAACGGAACTGATAAAGTCAATTTTTGATTTTTTTTTTTTATTTTATTTTTTAGCTAGAGGCAATTTCAACTGTGGATTTTTTTGTTGTTGTCTATTGTTCTGAAGACTTTGCATAATTTATTGGTTTAATTTATCCTAATTTATTTGATGAAGGTGTACAATTTTGTATTACCAAGGATGTACTGTAATATTAATTGATGACAAGATAAAACAATAAGACTCCCCTGTCTGTTTGGAAAAAAAGGTGCAGTAGACAATTGATTGAAAAAAGTTACAATTCTAGCTTGGCAGCTACTAAATTTAAGATAAACATGGGAAAAATGTTTAGGGGGGGGTGGATTTTATTTAGTGTGTTTAAAGCTTTTGTATACTCTCCAGACTTTTACCTTTTTGCTTTGTACCACTTAAAGGATACAGTAGTTCAATTGCCTTGTGTGCCTTCCATCTTCTCTAAACTGAATGTATGTGCAGTATATATGCAAGCTTGTGCAAAATAAAATATAAATTACAAGCTCATTGCCATTGTTTATATTTATTTCCAAAGTTTATGTTGCCCCATATGGGGAGGTGGACCACTGAACCTCACTGGTGCAACCAGGCTGTGCCTAACACTGTAGTCCTCTGAAGGTTTTCTTTTCCCCTTCATTGGAATTATTTATTAATGAAACTGCCAGCTCTCTTGCAAAATGGATATAATGATTTATCTAATCCAGTGTCCTACCTCCAGTACCAGTTAAGATAATGAATGTTATTTTGCAATAGTCCATCAGACAAGGAATAACTCCCTGCAAGAGGCATGCTATATCTGAGGCACAGACAGCCCTTTAAATTAAATGTAGCCAATGTGAGCTAGGAAGTACTTTTACTTATGAAGTTTGATCATTTCCTGGGTATACCTGCCAGGCTGGTGTGCTGCAACAGGGAGTTCCACAAGTTAGATGAATGTAGAGTAACTCTTATTTTGCTGTGATTCGCATTTGTTCCTGTTATCAATTTGCCCTTGTTAATGGTAGTGTCTGGATACCATTCTCTATTCTTTTTATTACTATCTATCACTCTTGTTTGAATCACTTCCTTTTCAAGCTGTGTAATCATTAGCATTATATATAACTAATTTCTTCTTACACATTTCCTCAAAATGCAAGTCTCATTTGTTCATTATTTTTCTCTAGTCCTTTGCTATTTCTGCTGTTTCATATATATCTTAAAATTCTGGGGTTGAGCAAACCTTTGATTTACATTGTTGTCTGCGTTTCAGATATGAATGGTCTCTTTTTGGCTTAGAACTGGTGCAGATGGCAGTAAGATGGTAGCTTATTTGGATCACAAAATCGTGCAAGAATTTTCTGATTTTAAGAAGCAGCATGTTAAAAATATGTTTTCATCTGAGGTCATTTATTTTCAGAATCTTCCCTGATTCTGCCTTGAGACACTGTAGGGCTGAGCTGGAGCCTGAACCCAGCTTTAGCTACACTACAACAACCAAATACTTAGTATCTGCAACAGCAATTAAAACTCCATGTCTTTTTCTACAACTGGAGTTGCATTTGCTGGACAACATCAACACCAGGTGTAAAGGAAGTCTATGGAAGGTCCTGGAGATGCAAGACCTTATCTGTTTTTACTGCAAAGAAATTGCCTCTTCTAGTTCATGCCTATCCACATTACCAAACTTACCTACTAGAAGCATTTTCAGGCCAAAATACCTGACATTCAGGTAATTTTTTAAGGAATTGGTTGCCCCACAGCACTTACTAATTGTCCATGTATTCAGGAGGTTGCTAAGACCATGGCTTGGTGAGCAGGACAGACTGCAGTGTCTGAAATGAGGAGCGTTTCAAGGTCCCTGGCTCATGCACTCCAGAAAGCCTCCAGCCTTGAGGAGGTCCTCTGCCAATCTCAGCTCAGAGCAAGCACAGACATCCCAGAAGGGAGCTGTTGGGAAACCATGAAAATGCTTTCCTTGTCAGAGGGAAGCCAAAGAGAGGGTGAGGAGACTAAAACCAGGCAGCTGGTTAAGCACATCCCAGTAAAGCCTTACAAAGGCTGCTACAGATTACATGGGAGGGCTCATTTTTGTGTTAGCTATCAAGACATAACTAGATGAAGGAGAGGGAGATCAGTTAATGGGCCAAAGGATACATGTGCATGGGTAATTGCTAGCTCACTCTGTCCTCTCATCAGTTTTTCTCTCAAATATATTAGTTCTATGAAATAAAAGACACTATTTGCCATTTTACCCTGCAGTGGGAAGCACACAGATCCCTAAATAAGAAATCCTAGTTATTGGCATCTCAAAATACTGCAGGAGTTCAGAGCTAGACTGGAACTTGGCAAGTAGTCCCTGTCATTGCAGAGGGCCAAATCAACTTTCCCAGGCTTCAAGCACCCTGAAATGATCCAAATTTTGCAGATCTGGCCATCTGTGCTTGGAAATCCTCAGTTCCCCTAATACCTGGAATTGTTACAATAAGGAAGATACTATGTTCTAGCTTAAAAATCATAAGGAAGATGTGAATCATCCCTGACGAAGGCAATTTTATGTCACTGGGCCCAGCACCAGGAACTGTGGTCTTTTACACACCGCATTACTGAGAAGCCAAATGTAGAAGACTGCATTTTGTGATTTGAAGGCCTGAAAGAGTTAATTGCTCTCATTTTCTTGGTCTGTACCCTTATTTATGCCCACTCTAGGTTGTGCCAACACAATTTCTATGGAGATGATCCCTTCTGATCTAGTCTTCCTTCTTTGTTAGGAGGGAAAGGGAACTGACGAGTGAGTTGCAGCACACGACTGACTGTGTTTAGGAAACAACAGCAAACAAGTCCCTCTCTTTTTGCAGTGGGTTACAGCGTTTCCCCAAACACACTAATCAGATTCAATTTTAAAATATAGCACAGCATTTCTTTTAAGAACACAATATGGAAAATAAATTCAATCTTTGCTAAAGGTTATTGTTGAACAGGGATGGAGGGCTCCTGTGGTGGTGGCAGAACTGCTAGAGAAAAAGAGGGAGGGGGGAGGTTGTTTCCCTGCATGGCCCAATTCTCTGACCCCCCGGCCGCATTGCAAGGCCTGCCTGTTCTCCCAGCTTTCCAGTGAGCAGGGGCATTTGGAGAAGTTGTTTATTAAAGCCTGATCAATTGATAGGTGCAGAAAATCCATCATTTGCTACAATGCTTATTTTGGTGTACAGCTTATTAGTATCACAAACATACCTGCGCCTCAAAGAGGCGAAAGAGATATCTTTTATTTACATATTAAATTTTTTTAGACACTGAAATGAGTTCTTGTTGGCTTAGGTTAGCCTGGCTGTTTCCAGAGCAGCTGAGCAGAGTGAGACACCGACTCTCATGCAGAGAAAGGACCCCCCCAACTTGCTCTAGCCCAGAGTCTGGGAGCCTGTGATTGCGTTTTCGTGAATAAATCCTAGGCAAGTGAATAGCGGTACTTTCCCATTTATTTGGGAATCAGCGTGAAAAAACAAACAAACAAGCAAGCTATTTGCTTCACAACAAAACACATGAAAATGAACTGCTGTTGGTGCTCAAAGGCAGTTAATTGCACGCACAGTTTAATTTTATTCTTTAAAATTAGACTTAAAGTTGAGTCTCTAGCTCAGCAAAGGAAAGCAAAAAGAAAAGAGAAAGATGGCACAGATAGCTAAAGAAATACTACCGGCTCCAATGTAAATATGTTTGCAGTTTGCAAGAGACCTGCCAGTCAAGCAGCTGTGGGAGGTAACAGGGGAGAACGCATGAGAGGAAAAAGTCTTGTGGCAACAGTGGCCAGTTTCATTATGGCCACTGCCAGACTGTGAAACAACTCTGGGGGCTTGAAATCCTATTGCCTATTAAAACTGGGCATGACAGCTCTTTTTTATGCTTCACCAACCAGAGATGGAACTGTGTCCTAGGGGAAATAAGGAAAAATATTTATTACAAGTGTTAAACACCTTTTAGTACAAAACAACCCTAATATGCAGTACTCAAGGATAATTCATGCCAGCACATGTAAAACCAAGGGGAATCGCCTATCAGCTCAATAATTTGGTTAGAGCTTTTAAAGGAAGAGATGATGCTCCAGTCAAAACCCTGAGCCCAGATTTCTCTGAAGTGGAGGCACTTTAGGGGGGTTTTTTTAATATTATTTTTACAGTTTCTCAGCAGTCGACACAAGCCTCTGACAACACAGCTATCCCAGGGACTGCATGGCTGCCTGACCTGGGCTGAAGCTTGGCCATTCAGACTGCCCCTCATGCACGGCAGTGGTTGGTATATTTAGGAAAGCTCCAGAACACTTAGTGGTGGCTCTCATACGGCCCATGAGGCTGAGGTTTAAACTGCTTTAAAACTTATTTGAAAAATGTGCACCCTGAGCTTGCTGTGGATGGCAAACAGCCAGGAAGTATGAGAACATTCGGGTCAAGTGGTCAACAAATATATCCTAGTGAAACGTGTGCTTAGAATTAGCAAAATATAAAATGAAAACCACTGTTTTCTTACAAGAAGCTATGCATTATATCTTCCCAGCTTTTGGTGAAACCTAGAGCTCAGGTGGGGTTCTCTACCGCACAGAGTGGTGGAGGTGCCAGAGGGAAAAACCTCGAGCGCTTTTGAAAGGCTGAGCTCAAAGCTTTTCACACTGCCAGCTGCGTGTCCCCATTTTATAGACAGTGAAACGGAGACGTGGGACAGCAACACCTCCTCCCCAGGGCCACTGCCAGCCCTCCACGTTACTCATTAACGCTCCCGTTACTTGTTAACAGCCCAAGCAGGGGCTTCCCGCGCAGCCCTCGCAGAGCCCCCGTTTTTATTGCACAATCAACATGCTGCTGCCATTCCTGTTTTATTTCCTAGCAGAAACCCTGCTTTCTGGCATCTTTTCACATCCTTGCAAGCAACCGGAGCCAATATTTTAAAATACTGTTTCCCCAGCCATTTGCTTTCACAGAACCTGGGGGGAACCGCAGAGAAATGGGAAAAGCCCATCCATGGTGAGGATTTCCCCCTGCCCACCAGCCAGATCGCTCCCTCCTCCTTGCTGGTGCACATTGTTAGGAAGGGCCTGCTGCTTAAACCGTGGCTTTTTGTCCTTCCAGAAATTTCCAGAGTATTCATCAGACCTTCAAGGGGCCAGGGGTGGCTGCTGGCTGTGGCACAGGGTGGCCATCCCAGCTGCTGGCAGGGGCCTCGCTGGGGAAAAAGCAGACCAGAGAGTACTGTGGTGGGGCAAGCGAAGAAACCTGGCTCGGCCAGGAATGACCCTGTGCAAAGGGCCCAGCAGATGGGCACTGCCCAAGGCCACAGAAGCTGCTCCTTACTCTGGGTAAAAGTACTGGGGCTCACTTCCCGTGGGCCAAGGGGGGTGCAGGGGATGCCAGAGGATGGCAGTGGTAGCAAGGGTCTGGACCCCCTCAACACAGCCAGAAACTTTCTCAGCAGTGGGGTGAAGCCGGTGCCCAGCGGTGGGCAGCCTGCCCTCCACATGGCTCCCTCCTGGTATTTCCAAATTTCAGCACTACTCTCATGTCTCTTTGGAGGAGGGAAGTGGAAGGAGTGGTGACTGTGGTTTGGACAAGGTCAACATGACAGCAGCTCCAGCAAACAGGCACATATGTCGTCCCCAGCAAAAGAGCTGTACAACTGCCCTGTGATTCTGAAGATAGTGTTAAATCATTTGTAAAATTCAGGATTTGACCAAAATGTGATATTCTTTTTTTTTTTAAATAGATAATATCAGTAATATGNTTGACTGCAAAAGAAAGAAAATTATCCTGATTCTAGCACTGCTGGAAAAACGTGAAAGTTATTGCCACACAAAGAACCTCTTGAACTGCTCTGCCTTCCAAAATTTCTACTGCACTCTGCAGTTACTTGTGTATGGCAGAAGCAGCATCTTTGTATTATATGAACAGTCTGCTTCATAATCAAATACCATCTGTCGCTACATCTGAACTTGTTTTCAACATCTGTGCGTTCTGGTCTTAACAAAGCTTTAAAAACTAATTCAAAAACTTTCACAGATCACTGACTAAATATGTACATTTACCATCTTTCATATTGGTTTAAAATATTTCTTCTATAGCTGCATCCCCTTGGCTGGGAATAGTTAAGATGTATACACTGAGTTGCTTTATTAAGCTTATTTTCTAATGGCCTTGGGTAGCCAAGTGCAAAAGAGGGACACTTGCTCAGGCACCGAGAGGACCCATCATATTCTTTCTTGGTGCCAATACAGTCCCTTTCTGCCAATGAGAAACCTGAAAGTTGATCAGCTACCATACCCCAATTACTCAAAATGACACTACAGATAAAACTGCAACCAAGGGGAGAATCAACTGTATGGCTTATATGCTGCTAAAGTGTGTCTGAACAAATGGTGAAGTAAAATCATGAGAGCCCTCAGGAGGATAAGTACGTTGTTACTTTGCACATGCTTCAGAAATGTGAAGTACATCTTTACAGAACTTTTGGCCAACCCCCTGGCAGATGTTGACCAGTTTTGCTTATGTATACATCAGTTGCAGAACACTAAAACAGAGATTGGAAATTTTAATTTAGTCAAGGCAGTTGGGCTAAAATGATGGCTTTTGTTGAAACCATTAAATAGAGCTGCCTAATGAAGTACAGTACAGCACTGGCAAACTGAGCCCTGATGAGATGCAGCAGCTTCCAAACTGCAGCCCTGCGAAGGGGAAGAAGGAGGCTTGCAAGTCTTTAACTAAAGTGGAATGGCGACAGCCCTTGTAAAGCTGCGTTTGATTTTGTGTTTGAGGGCAGACACACTTGTACATTATCGCCCTGACATTTTAACCATTAGTTGGAAATGTGCCGTTGCAGTTCCTGCCATATATTTCTCAATCCTATTTGTTAGAAAGTGAGCTAATAGACAGTGTGATGAAGTGATCATAAATTCACTTTCAAAGGGCATTTGGGTTCAGAGCCTAAAGATTGAATATGGCAAATTCTTAGGCACAGGGAAGAAGGTGGGGGCCAGGAGGGTCATTCTCACTGATGGCTTCAGTGATTGATTCCACTACAGAACTATATTTGCCCTTTACTTGGCTGTTTAACACAGAATAGCTATAATAGGTTCCCGATCCATTATTCCTCTTCCTCCTAGGGTCACTATGAAGTTGAAAGAAAATATAACCTTGGCTGTGATAAAATAAACTTTAACATTACCAGGTGTTTGGAAATTGGAGGGTGTTTGATTGCTTTATATAGGATACACACAAACACACACACACACAAAGGGTTATAATATAATCCTCCATGCCTCCTCTGACAAATGGTTATTAGCATTCAGTATTGGGTTTTTGCTCATGCAATAATACGGTGTCATGCAAGTCCACACAGCCTTGAAATTCTTCTTGTTATACATAGCCTTCCAAAAATCAGATGCAGTATGCCGCTTTTTTTGACAGTGATTAGNTTATTATTATTGTTGTTGTTATTAACCTTAAGGAACTTTATTCCTCCATAAATATAAATGAAGTGTGTTTATCCTTAATCTGATTTCAAATGACCTGAAAAGAGGATCAAAAAAGTGCAAGATAGCTATACAGNAAAATATTTCTTCTATAGCTGCATCCCCTTGGCTGGGAATAGTTAAGATGTATACACTGAGTTGCTTTATTAAGCTTATTTTCTAATGGCCTTGGGTAGCCAAGTGCAAAAGAGGGACACTTGCTCAGGCACCGAGAGGACCCATCATATTCTTTCTTGGTGCCAATACAGTCCCTTTCTGCCAATGAGAAACCTGAAAGTTGATCAGCTACCATACCCCAATTACTCAAAATGACACTACAGATAAAACTGCAACCAAGGGGAGAATCAACTGTATGGCTTATATGCTGCTAAAGTGTGTCTGAACAAATGGTGAAGTAAAATCATGAGAGCCCTCAGGAGGATAAGTACGTTGTTACTTTGCACATGCTTCAGAAATGTGAAGTACATCTTTACAGAACTTTTGGCCAACCCCCTGGCAGATGTTGACCAGTTTTGCTTATGTATACATCAGTTGCAGAACACTAAAACAGAGATTGGAAATTTTAATTTAGTCAAGGCAGTTGGGCTAAAATGATGGCTTTTGTTGAAACCATTAAATAGAGCTGCCTAATGAAGTACAGTACAGCACTGGCAAACTGAGCCCTGATGAGATGCAGCAGCTTCCAAACTGCAGCCCTGCGAAGGGGAAGAAGGAGGCTTGCAAGTCTTTAACTAAAGTGGAATGGCGACAGCCCTTGTAAAGCTGCGTTTGATTTTGTGTTTGAGGGCAGACACACTTGTACATTATCGCCCTGACATTTTAACCATTAGTTGGAAATGTGCCGTTGCAGTTCCTGCCATATATTTCTCAATCCTATTTGTTAGAAAGTGAGCTAATAGACAGTGTGATGAAGTGATCATAAATTCACTTTCAAAGGGCATTTGGGTTCAGAGCCTAAAGATTGAATATGGCAAATTCTTAGGCACAGGGAAGAAGGTGGGGGCCAGGAGGGTCATTCTCACTGATGGCTTCAGTGATTGATTCCACTACAGAACTATATTTGCCCTTTACTTGGCTGTTTAACACAGAATAGCTATAATAGGTTCCCGATCCATTATTCCTCTTCCTCCTAGGGTCACTATGAAGTTGAAAGAAAATATAACCTTGGCTGTGATAAAATAAACTTTAACATTACCAGGTGTTTGGAAATTGGAGGGTGTTTGATTGCTTTATATAGGATACACACAAACACACACACACACAAAGGGTTATAATATAATCCTCCATGCCTCCTCTGACAAATGGTTATTAGCATTCAGTATTGGGTTTTTGCTCATGCAATAATACGGTGTCATGCAAGTCCACACAGCCTTGAAATTCTTCTTGTTATACATAGCCTTCCAAAAATCAGATGCAGTATGCCGCTTTTTTTGACAGTGATTAGCAGCATTTTTTTAAAGATAGGTGGCTTAGAACAAAATTTGCTTTGAGAGAGTAAAAAATTATCTGAAATTCAAGATGAAATTGAGTGGTTTAGTACAAGGCAGACCCAAAATATTTTCAATAATTAGGAGAGACTTATGCTCCATTTCACTGTTTTATGTGTTATATAGTATAAAGTGCCACTGCAGTTAAGTGTTTGTCAGCATTTTCCTTGTAAATCCTGGTTTTCCAGAGGGTTGCTTTAACTCGCCAATTTCAAATCACACTGGGCTAACACTCCTATACACACTGTCAGCCCAGATGCAAATTTCTGTTGTTGTTATTACCAAAAATGAAATCAAGAGAAGCTGCTGGGTTTTAGTTCATGGCAAAAGATAATGGGCTGGGGGCTGGGGGTGTGCTTTTTTTTCCCCCTGTTGCTCCTAGTTGGGATTTTGTTGTAGCAACAGTCTAATTCAAATGGGTTTGTTTTGAAAGAGATATAAAAGGAAGTTAGGGTATAGATGTTTTTATACACCCCAAAATATAAGTGGCACATAGAGGGCTCAGGGAGAAAAGACGGCAGTGTTCTGACCTGATACAACTTACTCATGGACAGGTAGATGGTATTCAGGGGTGCACCTACTAACCTCCGTGCCAAGCTTTAGTTCTGCATCGTAAATGTCTTAACACACTAATAAATGTCCATTGCAGCAGCCAAATTCTGCAAGAAAACAAAAAATTGCTTGGCTCAGCTGGAGCAACTCCTGTGAAACACAGAAGCAAACCCTGGCCTCCTCCCACCAGCCTTTGTGACCAACCTTTCAGGTTTCTGCAGGACCCCACAAATTTCACTGGCTGAAGCATGAAAAAGGGGCCAAACCTTCCCCCTCACCATCCCCCAAACCTGTACCATCCCACAAGGGGCACAGAAGAGGACAAGATTTGGTGCTGCGGTCCCAAACATCTTCTGCTTGACAACAGAAGCAGGGGTGCCTCCTCCTGCCAGTCCTTGCTGGCCCCAGCAGGACTCAGGCCCTGGAGGGATGCAGGATGAAGAGGAAGAAGAGGAGGAGGAGATGAAGGTTCAGCAGCCACCACAGACTGTCTCTCCAAGACATGGGTCAGAGAGCTCAGCAGGATGAGCAGGAAGAGCTGCTCTTCTCCATGGATAGAGAGCTGAGGCCATGCAGGTTAGGAACATGTGCTAAATCATAAGACTTTTTCTGGTTTATTTGTTTTTCCCTTCACTTTTAATTAACTAAAATTCCTTTTCAAACTTAAAAAAACAATGCTGAAGCATTGCTCTCCCCCTACTGACTGAGTCTTTTACTATTTAACAACCGCTTGGTTTTGTTAACTGCAGAAGGCTGTACTGAGATGCTCCGGGCTGCTCTCCTCTGACGATGTGGCCCTCCACCCCTGCGAGGCACAGGCATGTAAATCCAGATCGAAAGCAGATTTACACCCATGTAGTGCAGCAATACATAGTAAGAGTAAGAGGAGAAATAGGCCTAAGGTCAAAGGATTGCATCAAGGAGCAGCACACTTCTTGGATGTTTACAAATCTAGAGGGTTTTCTGCAAGTAAAGAAATAGGGAGTCCCTGGGTGAACAGTTGCTACCAGCTCTAGAGAGGATAAAAAGTGGTGATAATACAATCTGGTTGCCTGGAGAAAGACTAATTAGAGAGTATGTTCTTATCACTTAGCAGACATCCACAGGTCCATCTTGTAGTACTTTTAAATCAGATCCTCAGCTGATGTGATTTGCAGTGCTGTCAACGGTGGGATTTATATCACTACTGTTGGAGGTCTTGGGGTATGGCTTGTGATATTTTGGTGCTCTGGACTGAGAGACTAAGATCAGCAGAAGAAACTATGACATTAGTAGTGTTTAATCAATTTATATCGAGTGAGGTTTCAGCCTGCTTATAGTAGCAGCAGGTTAATTTTGTAAGCCATTGCTTGTGTACCTGCCTCCAAGATCTGCAGCCATCAGAGCTACTCCATACACCACCTTAGCATAGTAAACAGGTCCATATTATTCCCCACCTGAAAAAACACTTAAGTAGATTTCACTTGACAACAACTGCCTACTTAGAGTTAAACTAGAATGCAACTTTTTTTCTATATCCAAGCCCCAAATTTCCATATATTGATGCATTCCAACACAAAATTCAAGCTTGGAGATCAGAGGACCCAGCTAAATGTCAAGAGTTTTCCACACAAAAGAGAAACTGGATTTGCCTTCTATGTAAGACATACAGCAGATAAAACCAATAATACCTTATCTCCTCCCATGACTTCCTGGCCAGGAGCAGCAGCAATATACACTAAGATTATCAATTTGCTGTTTATAGGATTAAGTAAGGAATAGCTGAAATCAGTCCTTGCTTTTATTTTACTTTAATTCATCTAGTCATAGATCTGTGTGGTAACCACCTATAATAAAGTAATAATAACAATAATAATAGAGCTTTGCACTTTTACATCATCTTCCATCAAAAGCTATCTCAGTGTGCTTCATAAACATTACTCTTGTATCCATTCCTTCAATTCCTTCACTTTCTCCTCATCTTTATCTGTAGAATTTGCAGTAATATGATAGCATGGATAGCCTTACAGATAAACTATGGCAAGATGTCATTTCAGTGAACTATAGAAAGAGTGAGGTAAAGTTATTTGAAAAATATGGGAGAAATTCAGTAGGTTGAGGATGGTGTATGTTCATTTTGCTAACATATTATGTGTTCCGTTAAGGATAAAAGGAAATCCATACATTCTGCTAGGTCAGCTGATATTTCTTGTATTAAAGGAACATAAATCAATGTATAGCACTCAGTGTATCTTGTTTCAAAGACAAAAAATGAAGAAGAATGTCAGTGAAGAAAGTTTGGAAAGGTATGGGATTCATTTCTTTATTACAGATAACATTTTCTAAAATCTCAGTCTTACGATCACACACTTCTCATGTAAATAAGTCACAGCACTGAAAGGTGACAGAAGATGTAGGTATGAGGTTGCAATTTGAGACACCCTGGAGCAGCAATCATCTCTGGTTCTATGGCAGCTAGCTTGCTAAACACAGAAATGAGACACAAATAAGAAATGCTAAAAAATACTGCCACAGTTATTGTCTTCAGTGTCCTGAACCAACTTCAGAGCAAGGAAAGAAGAGGCTGTTTGCTCCAGGAAATTCATCCCTGGAAGCTTAGCCTGTCTCCAAAGGAAAACTTCCTAGGGTGAAATTTCCTCTATGTGGATAGCCAGCACAAAGCCCATATATCACTAAGCTTGTGGTAATGATTCCTTCCATCTCAGTGCTTTAATTTAAAGCAAATGGGAAGCAAAATTTAAAAGACAAGGAAAACACCTGAGAATGCACAATATTAAAGCAAGCATGCAGGTTTAGGAGAAAAATGCACAGCAAAGAAGTGTTTTTTAAATGAAAAGTGCTGCTAAGCAGGAAAATCCCAGTATTCCACCAGCATCAGAGGCCTTACTCCTCTTGCATTGCGTTAGGTTTGAATATTCTCTCCACAAAGAAGCCCATCCCTCTACAAATGAGTGGTCATTTCCTTTGCTGGGCACTGCAACCCCAACAACAAAATCAAATCCAGGCTTGAATCAAGCATGAATGAAATGCTGGGAGAGGCATGGATAACAGAGGGATAGGGGAACAGGCAGTGAGCTCCAGTGGAGGAGCAGGAGGAATAGGAGACCTATGGTCCATGCCTTGACTCCTCCATCCATAAAATACAAGCAGTAGTATCTCCCTGCACTAAGTATATTGAGACAGGCTGTGTAAATGTTAAGATTACTACCAGCTATTATCCCTTCAGTAATTTCATTCTGCCCTCCCCCTTTTCTCAGTATGACAGTGACTGTAGCACTAACCCAGTAATAGGATATTCTCATGCCTCAGATTCCCTGGTGTTTAATTTTTATATCATTCTCAGAACCTATCACATATTTGTTTTGATTTATTCAATATTGATCCTTTCTCTGACTTTCGAGCAGCTATCACCTTCCCCGCCTGTTCCCAGGGAATCTGCCAAGCCAGCAGTTTGTGATTTTGTCATAATACATGTGTTTCGTTCTCCGAGTGGCTGTCACAAGCTTCTGGATCTCACAAATGTTACATCCCCTCTTTTTATTCACATGTTCTGTATATTAAATGTTCCCAGAGATGGGCTTCACCTGTGTGGAGAAGCAAGGCTTTTTGTATCAGTTTGCAGGGTACAAATCTAAACCTGTTTTAGTGGAGAAAGAGGAACTTGATTTTTGCCGGATTTGAATAAATGCTCTTATACTGCTTTCCACAATACATGAGAGGAGGAAAAAGAAAGCTGATTGAGGACAACTTGGGGCAACATTTTCTGCGGTGCCTGGGTGACTTGGGCATGTTTCACTTTGTTAGCAGACGCTTGTATTTTGATGCTTGTGGCACAACTTACCCACACACCTCCCTCAATTCAGAAAACTGGATTGAAGTATTCTAAATTGCCTTCCTCAAATCTGTTACTTGCTAGTTCTGTGTCTCGCAGCTGGTGGTCTTCTCCAGCATGGCCATGACAAGAAGGCCGCATACCACCAGTAAAAGCATTGTCCCGTTAGGAGCTATCCCTTTTCAAGGGAGAATAAAGCAAAGCCCATATTGCACTACGCTAAGGGCACAACATGCAGACCAAGAAAAGTGTCCATCCCCCTCTATTCAGCTACATCTGGAATATCACCTCTGGTTTTGAAACCCTGGAAGTCAAAGAGGATATTGAGAAACTGGAAAGGTACCAGCAGAAGGCTGCCAAGATCATCAGGGCTAGAGCACATGAATGTTGAGGAATGATTGAAGGAACTGGGCTTATTAAAGAAGGTGAAGAGGAGGCTGAGAAGGGAGGTCTCTAGTCAGTATTTGAAGAGAAGTCACAAAGGCAAGTGAGCTGCTCTTCTTGGTAGTGGCGAACAGTGAAACAAGCAACAATAACCATGAGCTGTGGTTCAGGAGATTCAGAACAGACATTAGGGAAAACTTACTTACTAGAGAAGTAGTGCAGGAACAGGTTATCCGAGAGCTGATATCTCTGTGGAGGTTTTCAAGACTCCTTGAGGAAAAAAACAGAGCTGACATTATCTGGTCAGTTAGTAAGAGGTGTGCACTGAGCAGAATGCTGAACTAGATGACCTGCAGAGGTGCTTATAATTCATACTTCTATGGTCAAAATGTGTTATGGAATTTCAAGGAAATTTTCCAAGAAGCCATCTGAAAGCATACACATACACACACTAACAGGGTTTCCAATACAAACAACTTCTCAGGATATTTTGCCATCAAAGTTAAGTTCCTGTGATCTCCACAGATATTAGAGATAACGTAGAGTAGAATGCAGCAGTCATGAAAAAACAGTCCTAGTGTTGTTTATATTCAGGTTTTAAGTCTTATGTCCCCATGAAATTCATGTACCATTCAGGAAATTCCCAGCTTTCTGCAGAAGCAACTGCCAGCTTCCACCTACTTCTCCCCCAAACTCTTTTTCTCCCAAAACTGTCTTGCCTACTTGTGAAGAGTTTTCCTTCTTTCTAATTCCATATCCTGACATTATTTGGATTTTGCCTCCACACCATCTTGTGTAAACCCTAGATCTGTCTCCTTATCTCCAGTAATTTCCACTCACCGCAGCCTCAGAAATAATTGGTTAATGAGAGGCATATGCTTGGGTGCTGTGTCCATTTTGACAGTCTGTGCTGTAGCACTCAGGGTGAAGCAATGGTGGCAGAATCTATCCTTTTCTATGGAGAGATATCTTTTGTTTGTTGGGCAGCTTACAAAGTAAAAGATGAGTTTGCAGAGGGAAATTCAGAGATGGGGCAGACTTTTGCATGAATTCTTTTCAAAACACATTTCGCTGCATTACCATTTCTGCTATTGCGTCCGGTGTCACCAGGGAACGGTTCAGCATAAACACCTCCTGAGGAACTGTTCCAGAGCCTAATGCCAACCTGAGACAGCTGCTGATGCTGAACAACATCATCAAGGGCCCACTGTCCCTTCCTGCCACTCCTCCTCCTTCACTACCAGTGAAAGAACTATGAAAAGACCAAGAGCTGGTGTACAGCCAACAAGAACTAAAGATCTTGCAGCTGGTTGTACCACCTGTGCCTTGTGAAATTCCAGCCAAAACAACGTCCTCTCCCTCCCCTCAGATAACCCCTTTATTAAAGAGAAGGGCATAACATTTGATAACTTCATAAGCGGGAGTGACACGTGCAGAGCAGCAGATTGGGAAGGCAATTGCTCCCACTATCACCAGTGGTTGTGGACAACTGACCATCCTGTGTACGTGTGCAGGGCCACTCTGGGTGAGGCGTCTAGTACGTTCAAATCCACACGCAGTGTGTAAGCCACATTGTGCCAGATATATATAGCTGTTCAATGCCACCCTGCTGAGCCAGTGCCAGGACAGATCACATGGTGCTTGCTTTATTTGGGCTGGTTTGAGAGAGATGTACAGAATCCATGAGTGAAAGTGCTGATACATGCTACTCTGACACAAAAGGAAGAATCCTTCACTTAGGGCCATAGAGCAAATCCAATGTTCTGGATTCCCCCATTAATATCAAAGGGCATTATACCTATGTAGTCAGAGAACATTGTCTCAGGCCAAGTTCCACCACACAGTTCTGAGAGGGGAATTTTTCTTGAAGAATGCTAGAAATGAGTCTATAGCCATTAACTGGTAACATTCTTCAAGCAGCAAAATATTAGGCCTTTTCGTTTTTATCTTTCACTAGAAATTAATGTTTCAATTAACCATTTTTATTTTAACTGAACTAGAAATAAGAGAGGAGCACAGTTGAGATGGATATTATGCATCTTCATTCCATCTCATTCATGTATGTGCTTCAATTTGTGTGTTTTCACATGTAGCATGAGCTTACACTTTTGTTCTGCTTGTGTCATGTCATTATTTAGATTCAATACTGGCGGGTGTCAGAGAGAAAAAGACCCTAAACAAATATGTATGGGTACAATGAGGGAATTAGTTGTGATTACGGTGCACACCCTGGTGACACTGATGAGAGAGGTGAGACCTCACTTTTCATGGATGCTTGGGTCTAAAGAGAGTCTCCTGATGCTGGCAGCAGCCCTGCTTTCAAACATTTAACTGACCAGCTTTGACTCTATTCAGTGAAGGGCAACAGCATTCATATACAGTGGCTTATTAGAAAATATCAGCATACAGCTTTTTAATCCAATTAAAAACATCTGGCAGCAGGGTGATCCAGCTGGCAGCCTATGGATCCATACCTAAGTTGTGGAACGGCTGTGCCCATCCCACCACAGTTGCCTCAGCAGAGACCCAGGGCAGCTGCTAGAGCGGTGCTGAAAGCTGAGCAACTCTGCTGCATCTCTGCCCAGCCAAGGGTTTCTAGATATCATCTGGAGGCAGGATTGCTGCTTGGGGCACAGCTGGAGGTCAGGAGGGTGGACAACTCCTCTGCCTGGCCTACAGCAGGGAAAGGTGGGCTGGAGGCAGGAGCCCCAGCTCCTCTACCCGAGAAGTTTCATTTTGCCCTGTATGAAGCAGATGGAAATCTGTTGTCTATTAGAAGCTGATTTCCTCTTGAGGGTCACCTAACATTGTACTGGAAGCACTGGGAATATTTTTAAACTGTCCTATCGCTTTGGCAGGAGGATTTCATTTTGCGCACTTGGTTCTTTCTAGCAATTTCTGCCACAGAACACGTACTCTTCCTTATTGACTCCACAGGGTGGTACCAAGAGGAAATACACCGTGACCTTCATCAAAATAAGAAGTACCATTAATACAAGTCCTATTCTTTCTCTGCTTTCCTTACAGAGTTAAGTGAGGCGCAGGAATCATCAAATTAAATGGCTGGGTCAGCTTAATGTAATAAATCTATTAGTTCATATCATCATATATTTGATTTATACTACCCTAGACAATTACTAGCATGTCATTTCTTTGTTTAGGGATTTTTAATTTGAAAGTGTTCTAATCCTTAGTGTCAGCTGTTCCTGGTGGGTGATGACATATCTACTGTGAGTGAAACATTCTGATGACATATAGAGTGCAGGAATCAAATGTCATAAGCATAAATATTTAAGCAATAAGACATGACAGGTAGAGCATTTCTTGGCGATTATCACACACCTCGGGTGGTGTTATGACGAGGCATTTGTCCAAAGGCCAACTGACTCTAACACACTAAAAGTAGCATGATCGCCTGGAAATGTGCTGCTTGAAGTGTCTTATTGACATTTTCCCTTCTCTTGATGATTTCTTCATTTTCCAGTGGGAGCCCCAAGGAATTACCGTTTCCTTCCTCTAAGACAGGGAAAGCTTACACCTTGGGAAGATCTTAGCACCCAGAGCTACCTGGAAAGGGAGTGTACATGAAGGTGGACCTAAGCCTCAACAAAAGACACGTAGTGCCCACATTCACAGTCTGAGCATGGTATTGAAGCGGCAGATCCGGCATTTCCTACCATAATAAGTGCTTTCTGAATCAATCAGATATAGTCAGCATGGCAATGAGGAGCCAAGCAATTTCTTTAGCAACATTCAAGCTACAGACAGTATTTGAGGAGAAAAATCCATATAATCTTCATTTAGAAGTTGTTTTCTATAGTTAATTGCTCTGGTTTAATAGCATTAGCTTTTCTATGAATGACATGAGGATATGCTGTGAAATATAGAGAGGTTGGTCTTGACTAAAAGGTGTATATATAAAATGCATACTTAATTTCAGAAGTTATGGCTTTAGTTCAATCCATCCAATATTGCCAAAATCCAAGCCGAGATAAACCAGCCTAAATCCACTACAAACAACTAGACCAGTCATACCTCTGGAGCCCTAGTCTCTTGGGCTGCGGGACTAGCTTCGTTTCTGTCTGAACTGGATTATGTAAAAAGGAACATTACACACAAAAATAAATGTTGTGAATCTTCAGTGTCTATCATATTTTTTCCTATTTGCTCATTGTGTAAGAGAGGAAACACATGAAGGAGTCTCCTAAGTGGCCAGGTCTACACCATCCATGGTGATTTCTGCTGTGATCACAATACCTCATTTTTTTGCATAAATACGGAGCTGCTCTTAATACAAGTAGGTGGAAGAATATATATGCATATCTAGTGCATCTCATTGAGAAAAATCATGGGCCACATTCACAATTTGAGATTAGAGTTATGAAACCAACATTAGGCATAACTGATTCCCCCAGCAAGCTACTCCCTTGGCAATGTGTGAGCAGAGCCTGGCTTTAATTTCACAGATTTCAAAATCATAATTATTTTGAATAAATTTTGGTTTTGAATTGAAAGAAAAATCCCATATCTTTTTCTTGTACCCCCACCAACCACAGAGCTCACTGAAATAATAAGGAGTAGTGGCAGGAGACATAGCAGTGTTTGCCTGCCCTGAGACACTGATGTCTCTGTGGATGACCTTCAGGCTAGTGTTAAGGTGAGCCCCATTTTTTGTGAAGAAAGAGCCATTATCTCTGCAAATCTGGTCTGGCTGCAAATCTCCCACTCTACCTTATTCAGTTGTAGCTCCACAGCAGCTTCAGCACCAAATCTCGAGTTTGTTCCCCAGCAAGCCACAAACATCAGTTGCACTCAGCCTTAGTAGCCTTTAACATTCGAATCACAGGAAGGCCAACAGGACCACCTCATGCAACAAAGTAATAGAAAAATGCAGAGACAGAAAAGGCACCAGCAAAGTTTTCTTTGTGATCATTGTTTAACACTGTAAGTAATTAAATATTAATGAAAGTATGCTACTTTCATTTTGTGAGCAATTTAATTCAATTAAAAATAAATGGATCTCCTTGGCTCAGTGGATATACTGATATTCAGCACTACCCTTAACTTAGTTTCAACAGCATTTCACTCCAGCACAGCACAAAGTACAACATAGCCCCCAGCTAACATCATTAACTCTTTGAGTCCCAGCGGCACGATTCTGTCACCCTGCTGAACCAACACAGCCTCTCCCAGGGAGCATTGGCCATGCTGCTTAACTTGCAGGAGCAGCAATTTATACCCAGTGTGTTAGCAAGGATATCTTGCACTGGGGCACTGTTTTCTTGAAAGGAAGTAATTTCAGAAAGACTTAGCAGGCCTGCATGGGTCTGTATCTACTAGCATGCCGTGATCTGGTTAAGTAATATATCTGGGAACTTCATGTCACATAATGTAGAACTATTCTTTTATTGCACTGAAAGAGCTGTTTTAGATTCCCTCTGAGCCCATAGGCCATGTCTTTCTGATAATAAGAGTGTTATCAATGCTTTAATATTGAACTCAAATCTCTGCATGAGAGAGCATCTAAGAGCTATTACTCAGTGCTGAAAGCAAAACCCAACTGTTCTGAATGGGGAGGAAAATGCCAATCTGTTGACAAAAAGTTAAACAGAGGTGAAATCTAAACTCTGGCCAACATTTTACAGCCTTAACGCATTGTTAACTTTACATCTTATCTGTCAGGAATAGGAAACTAATGTTTAAAAACAATGTATTGCTTTTACAGGCAAGGTCAGCATTTGTTAGCTTTCAGGGTTATGCTGAGCATAGTCAGCCAGGGCTACACAGAAAGAATTGCTCCAGCACCCACGGGCTGAGGTCTTCCAAAAGTTAAAATGTACAAACCAATTTCACTCTCATTTGTCTTCCACGCAGCCACAGGAGCTTTGCTCTGACTTTTTTGTTCAGCCTCTGTTTTCACATGGGACCGTGGTAGTGGTGGCTGGAGGTTAACGTCTTTCAAGAGGTGCTGTTGAACAAACCCTAGGCTGAAGAAGCAGTTGCTGCATTTTGCTTTTGGGGGAGCTTGAGTTCAGGGTCACTCTGCTCTCTTCCAGGGGCGAGGTCCGGATTTGTGTGCCTGCCCCTTGGACAATGCTGTGCTTTGTTCGGGCAGCAAGGCATCCTTGTTCAGCCATGCAGTTCCCAAGGAGCTGTGTAGGTAAGATAATACAGGGGAAGTGGAACAGAGACTCATTCTCTTCCAGAGACACAGAGATCTCATTCGGAAAACACCACTCAGATGTGTTTTCCCTGTATGCTTTTATATTAAATAATCCCACCTCATGCACTTAGAAAGCATTTGATCCATGGGACAACTGTATGGACTAGCTGAGCATGATGCCATTAGAGAAAACCCACGTGCAATGTCCACTGCACAGCAAACAGGCCGGCAAGAGAAAAAGAAATTAGTTTCACACAAAACAAAAGAGCTTCCAAAACATGTGCTGCGTGTGCTGCCACATTCATGAATTTGCTTTCCTGGCAGATGCAGCCCCTCTCTTTCCTTAGCAGCAAACATTCCGGTGGGCAAGACTTGTAAGCCTTTTTGTGCAAGCAATGAAAAACACCATGAATGCCAGTGTAGGTGAATTTTTGTGGAAATCCTAATAACAGAGAGGCTTTTTTTTTTTTTCCTCATTCATGCTGAAACAAAATACATTTGTTATATCATTAAGAATATCTGTGGGTTATATGCAGATAAACAAAGTAAGATTCAGTGAAAGAAAGGAAATACTTAGGTGATTAACCAGAAGAGGTTATAAATTGCAAATACTCAAAAAAGTCCAACTTTTTGAACAAGTTGTAGACCCAGCTTTGTTTACAAAAAGTACTTAAACACAATCATAAAAGCCAAACAACAACAAAAATGCACAAAAGGTCTCACTACATCAGACAAAAGATTTGAGATGAATTATCTGATCAGCTCTAAGTGAGGTATGTTTTGTACCTTCTCCCCCATGTGCTTAGAGACTTCCCAGCCTGTTTTAATCTCTCCAAGCAAATGAGAGCCCTCAAGGCTCATTAGGGCTATTTACACAGTTCTTAATCAGAAAAAAATTAGATCTACAAAAAAGAATAAATAAACTGATGTGAGGTATGAACTGAGAAGTCATGTTTAAAATCAATGTCCAAGTCTGATACTGACACGGATCTCCCTGGGGCTACTTCAAAGAAACAGTCGTTGGGGAGAAAAAGGAAGGAAAAATAAATAAAATTTTTTTAAAAGTAGAAAAAAAAATATGGTGAAAAAATGTTAAGATTTTAAGACTAAGGTTAATGAAAAATCAGAGATACCAGAGACTGTAACAAACCATAAATACAACTTGGAGAAGAAGGGAATCTCTCCTCTGAGATTTGGAGGGACCTGCGATTCAGCCTTGGCTCTCTGAAGGTGGCCATTTTTCTGATCTTCTGCTCATTATTTGTAAAATAAAGGTAATGGCACTTTCTTTTTCCTCCTGGTTATTTGTTTTCTTGGTTGTTTCTCTTAGATATCTCTTACTGTGAATGTGCACTCCCGTGGTTACTAAGGGAGAGGAACTGTGACTCTTGTTACATGGGTCTAGAGGAGCATTTACAATCACATTGATCTCCCAGGCACGCAGGTGCAACTACTCATGGCCAGCCAGTTCCTGCCATCCACATACACATGTTCCTTTGAATGGCAGCTTGTACCTACCCACCCACCCCAAAATAACATCTATCTGATTAGCATAGCACCTGTACCATCCACATTTTCCAGTGCTGAACCACTTCTTGTAAAGTAGGCCCTGGCTTCTAGAAAGGAGAGGAGAAAAATGGATATTGCAATAGAAGCTAAAAATTACCAAGTGGCCAATTCAAATGATGCACGTGAAAGGGAGAGCATCTTCCTGTCACCTTTCTTCTTAGATGGTGTGGTTCTATCAGCAGCAGAAGTGTTAGTTCTTAGCCCAAAGGAGGTTTCAACCTGAAGTGTTGCATACCTCCTTCAAGCACATTGCCTCTGCCTGTGCCCCTGCTCTCTGCAGACTTTTATCAGTTTGACTCTCTGCATTGCCTCAGTACTGAAAGCTTTCCCAGATTGACCAGCACAGGCATCAGACATTAGACATCACCCAGTACTCTAACAAAACAGTTCTGTTTTTCCAACTGTCCTTTGCCTTAGTGATAGGATTGCCCATTTCTTCTGATTACCTTAGAAAGGTTTACATGGCATATCCATTGGTCATCTACCTATTTCTAATCTTCTTCATTGCCACAATAGGAAGAACAGAAGAAGAAGCCTTTCAAATGCCCTTCACGACATTAATCAGCCCAGCAAGAGGGAGTTGCTCCAAAAGAAGTTTAAACCGATCATTTTACACCTTGGAAGGCAGAACTGAAGACCAACTGAGAAGGAAGCATTTTGTGGTCAGTAGCACCACAGCTGATATTCCCAGCTGCACAATCAGCTTCAGCTGACTGAAGAGGAATCATGCAAGCAAACCTAAATGAAAAGTCAGTCTCGTATCCATAGTGTGCATTGCATCTAAGGTACATATTTCTGAGCAAGACAAAAGCAACAGCAGACTTTCAAACTATAATCCTTCAAGTAAAGTTGAATAACTGAAGAACACTTGCTTGGGGCATTCAATAATTCAAGTTTATACCCAGATATTCTCCAGAGCTGCAAAATGTAGGGTAAGCATCAGAAGCTCTTTCTTGAGACTTCATCCCATCTTCAACAGTGTATTTTAAAAAAAATTCACAAATTTCCAATAGTATGTGAATAATAGGATACAAATATCACAACATTGTTCAGCATTAACTATTAAATATGGCCTGCAGCTGTACCACCTGGGGCTCTGATCTTGACAGCTCTCACAAGTTACAGGAGACTTGACTCCAGCCAGAACTTGGACAAAAAGCCTCTAAGGAAAATATAAATGCTACAGAAGATATTTTTGCAATTCAGCAGGAGAAAATGACATAAGGAGCTTCTAGTTGTTGCAGAGTGTTGTAACTGATGGCTTTTGTAGGCTATTCCACTTCCTGGGGCAGAGTGTTACCTGCTACGTTCCGCCTCAGTTTTGAAATGACTTCCCACTTCTCTAAATTCTCCTCCATGGTTTTCACATAACACTGAAATGTCCAATGCTAAATTATCAGGTACTGTGACTGTATGAACTATTTGAGTTCATACTGCTTTTCACTCCAAAAGTAACTGCATTTCCACAGTGGGTAAATCATTTCCTATAGATGTAAAGTCTATGGTAAACTTAGAATCTTTTGAGATGACATATGCGTAAAATACTACTGTTAATACTCTACTAGAGCCCAGGTAATAATTATGTGAAGAAAAGATGGCAAAAAGAAAAATCTCTGCTTTTTTTTGTCATCTTTTTTTATGTCCCACTCACCCCTTCCCAGCAAAACCACAACTCGAGCAAATCTGCAGAGGTAGATACAGGGCCTCACCTTCATATAATCTGAAAACTGGAAGTGTTTTTTCCCTCCAAACAGTCCCTTCAAAAGCTTTTGAACTTCAGGTCTGTTCCTTCAAAGAGCTTTCAGTGGGAAAAGTGACACTCAAACCCTTTCCCTCATTGACAGTGATTATCCTTCTTTCCCCTGCTTCTCTTCCCTTACCTGGGCTTGTGGTGAAAACTCACTGCAACTGCTCTAAGGAAATTCTGTTACGTGCTGACATTTGCCAGGTGACAACAAGGTCGGGTCAGGTGTTTGATACCCAGGTCTTTGCATGTAATTATCAGGTAGTATTACAGGTAACCGAGGCTCAGGACATTTTAAGGGGTTATGATGAAGCAGCTCCCTTACCTGTCCAATCTTTTTCTCAGTAAGATTTTCAGAGGCAGGGGGAATTTTATTTCTAATCCTATATTTCTCATGGTCAAAGTCAGGGGTTACTTTTTTTGGCAGCTAAAAAAATGTGAATAAGCAATGAGTGGGTTTGTGAGCCCGGAAAGGTGATAATCACTAATATCTCTGAGTGGTAAAATATTCTATAAGGTTTTGATATTTGTCACCAGATTTTGTCTCTGATGTTAGCAGATCAATCCGCGTTCTCCAAATCTTCTTAAAACCTCAAACGAGTGCTGCTTTCAACTCTTGGAAGAAAAAGCTATCCACTTTCTTTTTTTTCTTCTATGTCCAGAAAACAGTCCAAGAGAAGCTTCTTAAATCAACGAGAAGCTTCACTTGGGATTAGAGTATCAGCCTGTGGATCTGACCAGACCGGAGTTAAATTACATTTCAAAACAACATTTTAAATACTACAATCACCATTTCTGAGTCTGGTTTTCTTTCAAGCTCAAAACCTTACCGTCATCGCAGAGTTGCCGTCTTAAGTGTAAATCTAATCTAAATATTTTCCAATAGAGAGAAGAAGAAGGGAGAGGGGGGAATAAAAACCTTTCTAAATGACGCTGGAAGCTTTGAAAGCGATCCCGCGGGCAGGCTCTGTCGCCGTGCTTTGCATTTCCCGGCCGGGTGCCGGGCACGGAAACCAGAGACCCACTGACACCCAGCGGCTGCCGCCGAGAGCGCACCGCCCGCTCCGGCCCCGGCCCCGGTCCCGGCCCCGGCCCCGGCTGCCCGGGGCTGGGTCCGAAAGGCTGGATCGTCCCCCGCCGCCCGCAGCAGGAGCCCCGGGGCGGCCGGATCGTGCGCCGCGGGCAGCGGTGCGGGGAAGGATGAGGGATGTGCTGCGAGGTAAGGAAAAGTTGTTTTCTTGATCGCAGGGACCTCTGCCTCTCGCCTGTTGTGCTGCTGCTGCTGCAATATGATCGGGTGTTGGAAGGCACTGAGCACCCGTCTCTCCCTCTCCAGGCAGTGTACCGGGTGCTTCTCCAAACCAGCTTCTTACATTGAGTCCAACGGTGTAAACTAATCGGCCTTTCAACAAGGAAAAACATATACACACCACCCCTAAAGCATATTACAGTATCTTCCTCAAGTCTTTATTTTAAAGGGGTTTGCTGCCCCAGAGAGAAGTAGCCTTTTGAAAACATGCCAATCACACCCACCAGTTGCCCACACACCAGAGGAACATGCTCTGGAGCTGTAGAGATGATGTGCTTCCAGTCACCAAACTTTGCGTGCCCATGATTATGGGGGCTCAGGTAGTTCAGGGAAATGGCTATTGATCATCTGAGAAAAAAATAAGAGTAGGAATTGGAAGAAGGGGTAAGAAAAACACAGGACGCAGAAGCCAAGAGAAGGAAAAATACTTAAACCAAACAGTCAACCTCCATTTCTTTGATTGCTATAAAAATGAGGCAAAATAGTTGCATGTAGAAGATAGATGAAGTGGCCACAGAAGCTGAGTATCCAGCACCTTAAGTGAAGCCAATATAAATTGGCCTTAGCCTCTAGTGTCAAATACCTGAGCCGCCCTGCTGAACTTCCTTAAGCTCTGAGATGCCCTGATTAAAGGATTGCATCTGTCTCAACACTAGTTAAAAAAAAAAAAAAAAGGCAGCAGACTCTGGGAGCTGCAGGACTGGATGCCCAACATCTCCAGCAAACACAAAAGGCAGCTCTAATGTGAAGATGGATGTAACTGTGCTTGTGTCCACCATCAACAGCCTGTGTGTATAGCTCATAGGGACAGAAAGTGAGAGCTTTGCTTTTGGTATCAGCATTCTTGCCGTGCTCAGCACCACAGCTTCTGAACACTTTACAGACATTAAAGAAATAGTAAAAAACTAGTCTTTCCACACACACTCTTACTTCTGTCCTCCACATTTTGCAGTCTGTATTTTTTTGCCAGAAAGGATGAATTTCTTATCTTATTTTAGACTTGGTAGTGCTGGGTAGAAAAGATGCGGTTTTTATTTTGCCTGCAGTTTGTGTGTTCAAGGAAAACATGAGCAGTGTGAGGTGCTGGTTTGGAAAACCATTGCATGGCCCTGACTTGCAACAGGTCTCCGGCCATTTATGTCTCCTTGGTTGTCCACATGCCGGGCACCCTGCAGTTGCTGAGCACTTTACAGAGCACACTGGAATGTCCTTAGAGTGACTGGAGAATCCCCCGTAGCAGCTGGAGATGCAAAGTGCCTGAGATAGGGCTGAACTAATCTAACACAGCCCAAAAGACAGCAGAAACATGCACTGCTCATGGTGTGGATTTAATTGCCTTGCATGGGTTTTTGGCTTATCTTCAGATGTTACTGTCAACTTTTGCAATCATAAAGGCAGGAGGTTTGTTCGTCCCACAAGATGTGGAGTGACAGCCCCATGTGTGACACTAACCTTTCGACAGAAAATTGCTTCAGTCTTTCTTCAAGTGAGTGTCCCAGCAGCACAAGAGAATCTGGAGACAGCACAATCCAGAACTTTTGACAGTCAAATCATCTAAAAAAATGTGGGATGTGGCCCTATGTTAAAAAGAATGAATTATTTTGTCTTTGTGTGTGTGTGTGGAGAAAATAATTCCCTTGTTCTCTTCTTTAGCAATTTGCATTTGAATAGGTGGATCTGTTCTTTACATTACTTTTGAGAGCCTGCATTTCCCAAATTCCTATTATACCACTGGGCTTTCAAGGACAGGAGGGAAGCCAAAACATTTCCATCTAATGCAAACATGGATTACTGAAAGGATGTTCTCATTTTTAAAAAATGCACTGGAAGCAAGAGCCAGGTTTGCTTTGCTAGCACCTTCTCTGCAAGCCATCGCTTCCTTGGCTTGCTGCATGTAGAGAAAGAAAACCTCACCAGAAGGAAAGGGCAGAAGTTCCTGAAATGCCACTGCCTGCAAAGAGAGCTGAGGAAAGTGCTACTGGGCAGGCAAGCGCGCCCACAGCAGCTGCAAGGAGGGTTTGCACACTGTCTTGAAGTGAAATCAAGCACACCGATGGCTGGAAGCCCTTCCCCATCAGTCTCCAGTTAGTCATCATCCTGTCTATACCTGGAGAAGACCATGTCCAAGAAAAAAAATATGGTGCAAGGAGGGAAGATATTTAATACCTCATATGTTAGCAGAGCTGAGATTCAGCTGTGACTACCCCCAGGCAAATCCAAGTTTCCAAATGTTCCAGGTGTGGTTCCAGGAAGTAGATCTGTGTTAGCGAAACCAGTGTCCAAAACACTTCTTCCTTAGAATCTAGATGGAAATTTTATGTCAACCGAAACTGTTCTTCCAGCCAATGGATACAACAAAGTTCTGAGAAGTACAAATGAGCTGAATGTTGTCATTGTGTGTGTGTATGTATGTACAATGATATACTTATATATAAATAAAAAGATATTGCCTCCACATGTCCCTCAATCTTCTCCCAAAAGTTTGGGGAATCTGGGGAGCTAGTCAAAGAGAAAATGAGAAATCTCAGAGCATGCTGCCGATGCTCCATCCCTGCAGAACTCATTACGTGCCCGTTGCTGTACTTAGGGTGGATTGGGAGGGGGCTCTATTAGAGAGAGAAAGTACAGAGTAGAGTTAAGAAGCATTTTTTTTCCTTCTAACTGCTGTCCTTTTATCTGCTCTCCTTCTCATGTTTCTGGGCTTTTTTTTCTTCTTTCTTCTCCTTCATCCTATGGAAGTGGCACTGAATGCTGATGAGCTAATAAATGGTCCAACCCCAGGCAATCATTTTTGGGTAATTAGTTCAGCTACTGAACTTCTAAGACTCATTTTTTTTCACCTGCCCAGCCAGAAAACTTGGGTGGTTAGTTACCCCATCACTGCTGAGTGGTCTCTGGGGAAGGGGCACCCAGAAGCACTTGAGCTCTTGGATACACTATTCAATCTCTTGTTAAGCCTAGCCCTGTCTGAGATATTTAGTATTTTATTTACATTTTATGAGATTCCTTACTTGTGCCAAAAGCCAAACATCACATCCCAGTAGGACCAAATCTGGGATTTGTCATAAGCTTTGGTGAACAATCACATCCAAGATCACAGATTGGTCCAAAACAGTTGGAATAGCCCTACTTTAGGGAACTTGGGGGGGTGCCCTTCTTCTGTTTCAGAATAAATATTTCAAAATTTCCCTTGGAAGGGAAGTTTGGAGAGGGAAATCCTGGCATTTGGTTTAATGAACCTGACAGGAGAGCTTCCAGCTTTCCTCTTTCCCAGGATGCTCAGCCTCCTCACCCCCCATCAAAGCCCAGAGTGCCAGGGTGAGCAGGCTTCCCAGCCACACAGCTTGGAGCTGGACTTTCATGATCACTGGGCCTTCGCAGCTCCCAGTGATGAGGAGCCCATAAGCCGTAGGGCTGTTGATCCTGGAGCAGGCTGCCTTGGAGCTGCATGCCCTGAAGGCTCCAACTCCAAAGCAGTCCAAGTGATGGAGAAGCCCTGGATGTGTGGACCCTGGAAGTCCACCAGGTGAAGCGAGAGCCTTCCTGGCAGGCGGGCAGGCTTCCAGGGGAACCTTTGCCTGCATTTCACTGGCAGGTTCCCAAACCTGCCTAGTTCCAAGAAACAGTCTGGTTCCAAAAATTTGGCATTTTCTGACAAAGATCTCTTCCATCTGAGAATTCCTGCCTGGCTCCAGTGTACCCTCAGAGCTTTAGGGGAGACCGCTGATAAACTGGGGGGAGTTTTGAGTTTTTGGATGTACAGTTAGCTTCTTCATGGCAGAACATATGATAACCAAGTCTGCGGATGAGGAGAGGAAGTTCTGTGTAGGTGAATTATGGGGGCTTTGTGCCCTCCCTCTGACACTGGATCAGCATCAAACGCAGAACATAGGTTAAATAAACCAGCCATTTGTCTGCTTGGGTGTTGGCAATTCATATTTGCTACTCACTAGGTGCAAAAATAAAGTCAAGCATCCTGGAAACACACAGAATTTATCAGGCACCTCTATCCTTCATGAAGCAGTGAAGGAAGGATGCAGTCACATTTCTTCCTTCACACAGACCATCTTCAGAAAGTTTTGTTTAAAATCTTTGTTCTATAGTTCAACTCTTTTTTTTTTTTTTCCCCCTTTTTCTCCTCTTAAAGTCACCTTGGGTGACAGATGTCACCAGGCCTCAAAAGAGCCGCTTGGATAAATCAGTAAATAATATTCATGAAATAGTACGTGCTAGCATATCCCACTTTTCTTTTTATCCGTTCTAACAATACCAAATTCCTCATCCCTGAGACTCACATAAAGCCCACGACAGAGGGTTCACATTCAAACTCCAATCAGCAATTCACAAACTAACACAGAATGATCTAGCTGATTTCACTAGGGACCTCCATATGGTGATGAAATTTATTCTGAGCCATGTTTAGGTTTTGTAGTTGTGGGCACCATACACAAACCCTGAGAGAAACTGAGATTTTTAAAGCTGAGCTGGGAATTTACTAATACAGCTCCTACTGAAATGAATGGATGCTATTTGCCCTCAACATCTCAGTCATCCTGGAAGTCAGACAGAGTCCTGTATCCTGCGTGTTAATTTCTCCACCAAAATAAGGATAATCTCTTTCAGTCTTTTGAGTCTACAACAATTTGCCAAGGCTCACTTTTTTAAATAGTACTTTTGCTATTATGTCCTGGAGCTGGACATGTCTTCTCCAGTTGTAATACTGTTAACCTATAAATTGTTCAGTTAGATTCAATTTTCCAAAAGTTGTAATAGGGAATTTGTATTCCCCAACTCTTTGAAGCATGTAACAAACACACATTTTTACAGTATAGTATAGGCGTGAAGTTTGTGTGGCGTCTTCAAAAGAAAATAACACTCCAGATATACTCTATCTTTTTTTCCCCCATAGTTTGAGAAATTGATTGATTTTTTTTTTTCTTTCATTTTTGCCTGTTTAAGTACAAGACTGGAGTTGGTTTTTTCTGTATTTTTCCCTTCAGACAGCATATTTTCCTGATGGAACTCCTCTCCCCCCCAATACACAATGTGCTTTTCTGATTTACCAGCTCTAGCATTTTCTCAACAATCATGTGAGCAAGAGCAAGGACTGAATATTTTTAGACACTAGAACTAAGCAGATGGTGAAAGATGTAGAAGATCAATAACGAGTTTTTGTAAAGTTTACAGCTCTGCTTATTTCAGTATATTTCCAAATGCAACGAGAAGAATATAAAACTTGATAGAATGAAATGGGAGAAAACTGTGCTGGCCTGGCTGCCTTGTACGAGAACATTTTTCAAGCCATTCTTTGAAAGCAAGTCATGCACTTGCTCCAGCTTTAATTGTGAGCTCTCCCTTTGTTAATTTAATTGTACTCATGTTGCTGTTTGGTAAAAGGTCTTGGACAGATGTGTGCTCATCTGACATTCTTCCAAGCATGTCTGCGTGGTCAAACTTGAAAGGTTTTTTGGGAGCTGAAAGTCATCCCATCAGGAACCAGAAACAACACCATCTGCTTTAGGTGACTAAGCGCACGTCAAGAATAGCCATCTCCCTCCTTCTGGGCTCAAGCCTCCACGCTCCCTTGGGCTCTTCCTGTGAAGCAGCTGCCTTTCAGAGGTGCAGAGGAAGGGGAAACCATAAAAAAAGTTCTGTCCACAACACAGTTTTCACTACCCCTTCAGGGGCCTGAGGGCTTAACTAAAAACAGGGTGGAATAAGGCAATTGCTCAAAAGCTGGTAGCACAGCGCTGGAAATGGATTCTCCTGGCCCAAGGTAGGGGCACTTACCAGGATAAACCAGTATCCTGTTTTGTGAGCTTGAGTAAGTCCCTCCACCTTTCTGTGCCTTCACTTCTCAGCTGCAGAACAGGGCAGCACAACCTCATTTCTGTACCTTCTTTCCCTTATAAACAGCAAGGCTCACAGGATGGCCACAGGGTGTATGATGCTGCCATATATGGGAAGGTGTGTTGCCATCAGCCCGCAAGCATTGAGCAGAATTAGGAAAGCCAGTCAACAGGCCAGCAGTTGACAGAGGTTGAAGGAGACAAACAAAATTCCCCCAAAGTCACTAAGGCAGATTTCACTTCATCGAGCATGTTCCCGGACACTACCCGACGGGCTTGTGGGGCTGCGGAGCAGGCACATCTCACTGTCCAGCAGTATCTGCTGCAAACGTGGTGTGAGCAGCTAAATGTCAGAGACAAAAAGGCTGGTAGGCAAGCCGATCCTGCTGTAGCTTTTCATCCACGGCTGCTGACCTTTCCAGCCCCGCAGCTTCTGTTCATTAATGGGAATGCCCGCACCATGCTGACAAGGAGGAACTGACTGGGAGCCCTTCACACATTTCCATGAACTTGGAATGGAGCAGTCTCTAAAACTGGGGAATGAGGACGGGACCAAAGAAGACCAAAACCTATTTTGATGCTTTATTTTCAACAGACATAAGGTGGCTGTGGTTTACATGGCATTTTTAGGGCTTGCGACATCCTCAAGCTCTTTGTGCTTGGTACTGGCAAGATGAGCATCACACAGCTCCCATCTTGTATTCAGCAAGGGGCTGGCACCAGTGAGGCTCCTCTCCTGTGCAGGAGATCAGGAGGAGAAGCGTGGGGCAGGATGGCAATGCTCTTTTCACACCCACTATAAAGAGTTGCTGTGGGATTTCCAACTTCCAGCCAGATCCTCACCACCCAAAAAGGGGGCCCCGCTAAGTGCCTCGGTGTCATCTCTAGCAGCTGTCCCTTCTACCCAAGCAATGTCAGCCTTGGAGCAGGGCCAGCATCTACGTGTGGAAGCTGTTCTCTCCTCCAACCTTCTGGACCTTAGGCAAAAGAGCTACTAAATGAGCCATACTGACACCAATACTGCAATCAATTTGTTAATAAGGATCAGAGACAGACTCTGCTGCTGGGAGGAGGAGGAGAGGGGAAAGGAGATCATTATTTTTAATTTAAATAAATCAATATGTTAATAGGGGAAAGGATGCACCCTGCACAAGGATGGTGGAAGGGGGAAGGCAAATGAGTACAGCTCTTTTTTTCTTTTTTTCTTTTTTTTTTTGAGGGGGGGGTTGGTGCTATGTGGTTTGTCATTAGCCTGGGTTTAAAAAAAAGAGAAAATTAATATAAAAAGAATGGGAGTAGACAACTTTAAAAGTCCAGTAATAGCAAATAACTAATTATACCCATCTGAGACTCAGAAGCATGCCTAGCTCTTTTCTTTCTTTAAAACAAATTAAAGAAAAAGGAAAGCTTGATTCCCAGGAGGGCTTATCTAAGGCCTCTCATCTCTAATACACATCTAAAGGGACAGGGAAAATATCTTTTATCACTTAAATCTCCCTGAAATTTAAGACCAGCTGGGAATTTTTTTATGTGGATATGATTCATTAAATTCATATCATTCCAAAGAAACCTTCCTGCCGGTTTATCTTTGCCACTGCAGTCATCTCTCCAGAAAAGCACAATTTCCTGAATGTTGTCAACCTGGACAGCTCAATTTTTGGCTGAAGGTTAGATTTCACTTGGAAACTATGGAACTGGCCCCACATTTTTCTTTTCAGGGAACTGGTATGTGCAAATCATTCTACAAGTCAACTTCCCCCTCCCTGCTGAGACAATAGGAAAATCCTGCACCACCGTAACACTTCCAGCCTGAAAGGTGGAATGGTTTTACTTTCACAACATGTTTCAATATTTATGCGTTGTATTTATGCATTGGGGGTTTAGCATCTTTGATCAAATATAGGTACGAGAGCTCTGAAGGCTCAGCTTGGAGAGCGGCCGCATCCAGCTTCCGCTGGGATCAGATGCAGTAAGTTTGTATTTCAGCAACCTTTAGAGACGCTCCATAGCGGAATGATGCACAAGATGATAAACAGAGGGTTGTGGCGGAGTTAATATCCGGGTATAACGTGCAGCCGCCGAGACGCTCCGAGCGGCGCTCCGCGTACTTTTAGCAGGCAGGAAAATATATGTTTTACATAATGAGCTCCTCCACACATAGTGCCACAGAAGTTACTAGGGAGACGGTCCGTCTTGAGCGCAAAGAAAAACAAAGGGAAGTTCACGTGGCAAGATCGCTCCTTGCCGGCTCCGTCTCGCAGCCGACGCGGAGGATTGGGAGGCACTTCCAAGGGCGAGAGTTTGAAAAGCGGAGCCGAGGCAGGGCACCCGGGCGGCGGGGAGCGGGAGGCTTTGGGAAGAGGTCAGGCTGAGGGCAGGGTGGATCGAGTTCAGGGGCGGCTGGGGAAGAAAGGACGCGCGGCCCCGACAGATGCTCGTCGCGTTGTTAGGCGCTGTCGGAGGGCACGTGAGCGCCATGGTGATGGGTGCGCTCCCACATCCCCAGTAAAGGAGCCCCGAGATGGAGGGTTCTGGCGAGGGGGAGAGGGACCACACCCCAGCCTATATGAGTACTTCACATTAGACTTGTGAAATTAAGAATAACTGCAAGCAATTGCACAGGAGTAAGCAACCCGGAACTCCCTGAATTTATCCCAGGGTAGAAGAGCAAACAGTTTTCACCCTGGGGTTTTTCTTTTCTCTCATCCATTAAGCAGACAGAGCTCTGCCTTTTGAACAGCTCCGCAGGACGTGGCCAAGAGTAGGAAACTGTTCCCGGATTCCCCGTTTTGAATGCTGCTTTCCTGAGCAGGTACCTGGGCACGTCCATCTTTCGTGTTGCCCTGGGTGAAAGTATCATTTTTCCCGTTTCCTGTTTTGCCCAGGAGAAGCTCACAACTTCCCTGCATTTTGGTTCAACTTATTACTTGAAGATTTACAGTTGTATTTCTAAGGTTCAGAAAATTCAACGTAGGCAAATAATGTCAGTAAAGGCTCTGGTATCTGGTTTAGATACAGACACAGTCCTCTTATTCAAATTAGGGCTTTTACCACATTTCCAAAATCCTCCCAGACCTCTGCTACCTTGAACACAGTGAACGTGATTAAAAGTAGCAGCTCTTCTCACCAGATGCCTGTGGGAGTATCAGATCTAAACTAGATTATTAGACTAAAACCTTGCTTTTCAATTCGACCCAAGTTAGCAGTCAGGATCCTCTGGTTACAATTTGAAGCTATCATCAGTGTTTAGGGGCCAGACTCATGCAGGAATCACCAGCAAGAGCTCATGTCACAGATTTACTTTAGCTTTGCAGCTCCTAAATGCAATACAGCTCTCTCCTGATCTCCAAACGCTGCCAGTAACATAAGCTAGCAACCTTCCTAAATATTCATAAATTGTTAGTTTTTTAAAAAGTCTAGCAAACCAAGAAAAATTCTCCTGGCAGAATAGTTCTCAAATTGAGAAATCTCTTTACTTATTCAATAACAGCTTTTGCTTTAGGACCTCATGCCGTCATCACAAGAACAGTTTTATCAGTGGGCAATATTTTGCTGCTGCCTTCACACCAGCAATTAGAACAACTAACAGATAGTCCAGACAACGGCCAATTTATCTGCAGAAAGGGAATTTGCATTTCTCTTTATATACCTTATGTTAAAGATATACAGCATCCTACAATAATTACCACTATATAAACTACATATAATTCTAAGGTCTTCAGGGCATTGACCTTCCATTTTTATAGTGTGCCTGTACAAAAGCTTTTAAGCTGTTTAAAATGTTTTTAGCCTCTTTTTTATAGCTTTTTACTATTCCTATAGTTATCAAACGGTTACATATATAATATACAATGTATAATGAATATACATACAAATAATATAGACATTGAAATATAATTGCTAAATAGTAAATAATATACTATTGTATCTTGTTTTATACATTATCTTCTATATAGTAAATGATGTCATATATTGTATATCTCATAATTTTCTCTTAAATATATATATAAAGCCAGCATTTCACCTTTCTCCACGCATGTTCAGACATGTACATAGGTGTGCCTGTGTGTATTGAGCATGTATACATCAGCAGCGTGCTATTAACATGTAACAATATATAGGGCTGCTGTTTTTTAAGTATATGGTTTAAAGGAATTTCCTTAAGGCATATTCAGTAATTACATAAGTAAAATAGATTATGAAAGTCTATGTTGCTATCAGGTGCTTTCTGTTAAAGAAAGTACTATGAAAAAAGTATTAGTAGAGGAACCTAATTATTGGTGAAGAAAGTAATTTCATTTCAAACATCCTATTAACTAAAATCCATACATAGAAATTATTGGCTTCTTGCACCAATCCCCATTATAAAAACCAGTGAAATCCCTTTGCAAAAAACGGGAAGACTACAGCTTAAACCTTAAGTACTTTGATAAAAATATAAGATCAGTTTCATCCCAAAGTACAAATCCCAATCTCCATCTAAAACTGCCTGACCCTAAAATATATTCAGAGCTTGTTCTAATCACAGGAGATGTATTCTGAATAGGACAGCCCTCTATCATCTGCTAAGTCTCTTTAAGTCATCGTTTTCACTGTATCTGAAAAATTAATTCCTTTTCAGAAATATTCTCATCTTCTACTAAAAGAAAAAAAAAGCCTTTTTGATGTAGAGTGACAGGATTATGAAGTGACCCTTCAGGTCAGAAGGAGACTTTTCCTTTTCTCATCAAGGAAATCAATTTCTAAGTCCAAGTCTCTTTAAATAATATATTCTTGTGGCACGCATACAGCTTTTTTTGATCTGCTATGAAAAGAATAAGAGGTAAAGAGGATCAGGGGTGGCGATGGAATATTATAATCTGCCACACTCACACATCAGCCTTTCACTAAGTAATTCCAGATAAATTGAGGATTTACATATTTAAGATTAAATGGGGAAAGAGTAGCGATGCATAAATAGAAGAATACAATTTAGGAAAGTTAACTCTTAAAAAAACTTAATGTTACTTGATGTTTGATATCCTTCCCCTGTCCCACCCCATCTTTTTTTGAGCACATAATGTTTATTAGAAAATAACCAGGATAATCTCTTTTAGATCAACTGAGCACAAACACAGATGCCTTAGGGTTTCTCTCCTCCACCCCTCCCACCTTCACTACTGAAAAAATACCAATTACCATGACAAGAAACAGTTAAATGCCTCCAAAGACACACACACACAGCAGATGGAAAACAGGAGGAAACCAGCTGGAAGTGTGTTTCCCTTAGAACTGTTTTTAACAGCCTGTGCACAAATAATGTCTCACTAATACGCAGATAAAAATAAAACATAAATATTTAAAAGGTGAGTGGTCAAAGCAACAAGATGGCATTCGATACAGGAACTCTCCCTTTTCTATTCCCTTCCTTGTCCACACTCCAGGTAATGGTTCAGAGACATCCCGAACCTGGTCTCTGACTCAAGGAAGGTAACTAATGTGAAAGCTCTGGTGATGGCTGTAACCTTTTGGTACTGCTGTTTGCAAGACACATGGGCTCACTCTGTTTTTTATTACTTACCTGTTCAGCCTTTGCTTTTATGTTGAGCTTCCTGTGTGGAGGGCTTCCCAACTCTGCCTCCTGGAGCTGCCTGCCCCAGCTGAGCTCCAGGAGCAGTTCACACCAGCGTAAGACAAGGAGGCCAGCCCTGCACAAAATTCTTTCTGCTCTTGGGTGCTCAACCAGAACCATTTTAAAGGAACTCTTTTTTCTAGAAAATACTAAGCACTTTCTGATAATCAGGATATTTTTAAGATGTTCAACATAGTAATCTGAGATCCCCATAATCCATTTTTATCACCAAATATACTGGCCTGACCCCTCTGCAGAGTCCACACACCATCCACACTCCTTTGTACCCCTGTGGCTTTGCCGTTATGGAGAACAAAATCAGTGGAGGTGAAAATGCTCAGGATCAAGAGAGATGGAAATGCTCATGCCCCTTTCTAGCTGAGCAATGCAAGAGAGGGCAGGAGAAAGCAAAGACGTTGCTTGGAAGAAGTAAGAGGGACTTCCAGTGCTCCAACCAGGGCAAAGGCAGCTGCAGGGGACAATAGAGATAGGAAGCCTACAGTTCTTCCCTAGGATTTCCCAAGCCAGAAGCACTGGTGATATATCCTGCTTGTCCTGTCTTTGATCTTAACAACTGTATTATCAGCTAGAACAATTTTAAGCAGAATAGATGGGTTGGCCGTTACTTATTTAGAACCCTTCCTTTACAGTCACTTCTCCACCAAGTCTCATTAGGCAGCCCTCTCGCACTCACCAGGAATTCAGTAAAGCAGATCCTTAGCTGGTGTTAATTGGTCTAAGTCCATTTACTTCAAAGAAGCTGCTCTAACTTACAGTGCCCAGAAATTTGACCCAGTTTCACTCGCATAATGTGGTCTCTTGATGGAGGAACAGATGTATTTCTTCTGCTCTGGGTTTGAAGCTTTAAGTCATTGCATACATTTTTGAGAATCCATGAAATCTGGTTTTTTGGAGCAAATAAATCCTGAACACGATGACTTACTCCAATGAAAGAAGCTAGAAGCTACAGAACATAATGCAGGAAAGTAACAGTATATCATGTTGGCCCACCCAAAGCCAGAAAGA
Organism: Brachypteracias leptosomus; assembly: GCA_013401335.1. Classification (NCBI taxonomy): domain Eukaryota; kingdom Metazoa; phylum Chordata; class Aves; order Coraciiformes; family Brachypteraciidae; genus Brachypteracias; species Brachypteracias leptosomus. The sequence continues at coordinate 35,431 of VYZX01002900.1, read as the reverse complement.
ACTAGAAAATCCTTTCATGAGACATCTAGATGACAGGGAAGGCAGGTGATCACATAAGCATCTGGAGGAATCTTGGCCTGAATGACATGAAGCCATCAAACACGCCCTCAAGACAACTGGTTATACAAGTAATCAAGAGTGATTTGGCCCAAATAAGGCTTTATCCAAATAAGAATTTGGACCAGTAAAAGATGGTTGCATGTGGTCTGATGACTCAAGGTAAAATACAAGGATTTAATTTTTTTCTTATTATTATTTTTTACAGCTTTTTTCACATGTCTTCAGAACCGAGAGGAGTGAGTGAGCCCTGGCCAACACCAGCTCTAGCCTGGCTGCAGAGAGCAGCTGTAGCACAGGCAGTAGCAGCAAAAGCAGTAGGAGGTAAGAAAGGAAGACAAGTAATTGCTGGGGTGTGAGGCAAAGATGGAGAGAGAATGGTCTTACTCAGGTGGCATCATGAGGGTCAGCAGCTAAGGATGAGCACTTCTCAGAAGCTTTTCCTCTTAAAATTCTGGCAGCATATCACTTGGCTTTACCAGAATATTAAACATAATTTCAAAGTTGTTTTCTGGTGCTCAATTTCCTTGTTAAAAGTCTACAGAAAAAGAAAGATCTGTTTCCTCTGATGTTTCTTTCCCTCCATGAATGAACTATACTTTTGTCTGTTTTTATTTTTGTACTGCCATATTTATACCTAACACCTTCAAACACATATTATTTTAGAGATCTGATACCATCTAGTGTTATTGCTGGCTTTTCACATCTTGCACTTATCAAGTAACCACAGTCAGCAACATGTCAAGAGTTCATCTCTGCATCACGTCAGTAGTAAAATAAAACCCACTTCCCACCCAATATCTATATTTACACACCCCACAGATGGGTGGTGAAATTTACAGTTCATCTAGGAAATTTACTCTCTTTTAATCTCTGGAAATTTATTTATCTGTATGTATACCTATCATTATCATCTAGTGCCTCACCACTGATTTATTTCTGCCTTTGCAGCAAATAGACTGGGATTATTAATAACAAACACATGCATTTATGAACAACCTGTACACAACCCAGGGCACACTAAGGTCAAGGGTACATTTACTTCAAAGCAACCAATGTTTCACTCTGTTTTGCAGTGAATTAGATGAGATTTTAATTCGTAGATAGTAATGACTGTTGCAAAGTCTTCCTAAATATTCTGATGCTGTCCAGGAGGGAGATGCTTATAGGGTTTCATGCTAAAAGAGGACAAGATCAACAAGAAGAGTCAATCTCTGCTGGACAACATAGTGTGTTCACCTATTTGGGCACAATGAGCTTTAAAATACAAAGTGTGGCTGAACTGAAAATACGCATAAATGCAGTATATTCATAAAGGTAAAAAAGAAGGAAAGGAACAGTGTAGTAAAGTATTATAAAAGATGGTGGATTAGTATCCATGGAGACCCCTTTCTTTATTCACCCGTTATGTACAGGATGATTGGTGATTTCTCTACAACATCCCAACACTGCCTTGATCTGGAGAGACAGCAAACACCTCTGTAGCTAAAAGGGTAGTTTGGACTCCATGTCCCTTAGCTCAAGGCCTCTCTTCTTGTGTAACAGGGATATAGATGTCAGTTATGACAGTAATTTCTGCAGCAGGGCTACTTGCCTACTTCAGAAGTAGACTAGTAGCCATCAATACTTCTAAGTCACTCAGCAACCTAGAAGCAGTGATCTACAGGAGGTTCATATTTATTGCTACCCCTTGCAAACAATTTGCTACCTCCAAGGGAAATTATTCTTTAATCATTAAGGGCTTCATTGGAATCAGGGGGAGGGGAGTTCATTATTTCGTAGCTTTGTGGAACATAAAACTAGGATACTTTTCAGCGTTGTGTTTTACTTGCTTCCTTATGACTGCTGAAAGTGGGTACTAAATGGTATACACTAAAGGTGTAGTTTTCTGTTATGTTTACACATGCTAAATGCCTGGGGCTAGGAAACAGATACCTGTCTTTTAGGAGCACTCCTCCAGGCAGCCTTTTTTATTGTACAGGACATGTGAAGGAGATCAGCTTAGAGGGAAATGCCTTTCTGTGCCTCTAGAAAGAAGGTAAAGAACAAGGAAAAGAGGGAGAAAGCCTACCTAGACAGGACTGCCTCCAAAAAATGAGCTGTTGGTATATAAATGTTAATAAATTTTGGTATTAGAGAAACAATTCAGTGGGTAGGAGAAGTTGCCGCCTCATGTCTCTATTTCTTTCAAGATGTATGGTTAATTTATAAAACCACTAAAAGTTAATACGTTTCATATGTGACACTTCACACTTAGAACAAACCTGTGTTGAACACTGACTTCACTGAAGCACACCAGCCATACTGCATCTTCCCAGAGAAGACCTGGCCATATCCTCCAGATATTGCTGCACAGTTAATCAACACTTTAAACAAAATGGTAGAGTTGTCAGCACACACTACAACCTGCTCAGATGTGGCCACACCAGTTGTGAGAGCAGGTATGATGGCAAACTTCAACTAAAATAACATGCTACTAGCTTTAGGGAGTTCATCTCCCAGGAGCTCCAAAGAGGCTGGAGCCAGCAGACAAGCTGTCCCAAGGCAGGGGGAAAGATGTTTTTGGATACACCTGGATTTACCAGAAAGCCTGCAGCCCACCTGCAGCTCACCTTGGACACCTCACCTAGAGGCACACAGATATACAGTGGTACTGCTTACTTCAGGGATCTTTAAGAGTTTACTTAAGACAATTATACTACAGTAACACAGAGGTTACAAAGTCAAGAAAATGTCAATAACAGAGAGGGACAGTCATAGCCTCAAGACCAACTGCTAATGAGAATTAGCAATGCATGTCTCTATGCCTATTATCTAGGAACTGAATGACACTAGTATGTATGATATGACCTCAAATGTATTTAATCTTCCACTCTTCAGCCTCATTTCTGCTTTAGTTTCCCCTCTGTTACTCCAGTTACAACTTTTTAGTGTCTATGTTTGCCATTTCTCTATGGTTATTCTCATTCTCTTTCTGCCAGTGCATGCACAACAGCTCTTTTGGAAAGTTTTCAAGAGGTAGGCTGTGAAAATAACACTTTTTTTTTCTACAGTGACATTTTTCAAGGGCTAAGAACTGGCTTGGACTAATCTTTTTTTAATTTCTCATGACAACTCTTATTTTGAAACACTATCTTATCAAAGAAAAAAGCAGCTGTTTCACACTCAGAGCAAAACTGATTAAAATATCTCATATTTTCTGTTCTACGTAAATGTTCTATTTTCATTTATATGACAAGAGGACCTGGAGCAGCCCCCCTCCCTTGACCTGACATTAGATATTGTTTTACATGACATCTGTTCTGGCTGAAGTCTTGAGGAATTCCAAACCACAAAGTTCTGTCATATGAACACAGGACTTCAAAGTCACCGGCATCTGCAGCAACAGACACATGTATGACAGTTTTTTGACAATGGTGGTTCAGTCTACCTCAACTGATACACCAAAGTCAACAACATATGTACATTTTCTTCACTCTTGTAGCACACGTGGGCTTTTCAGCCACAACTACTTTCTATGTTTAAACTATTCATATATTTTGTAGTTATATACTGAAATGCTTTCCCTGTGAAAGATTCTTGGATGGACTGCAGTAATTATTTGCTTTTACATAGTTTCAGAAGATGTGTAAAGACCCCTCTCAATTTGACACTGATACAACTTCTGTGCCTTTTACTATTAACAAAGAAAGCTCTTAAAGTAAAAATAAGGATATTTTTACTGCTGTTACTGTATTAGCAGCTGAAATGTGGTTGTCCCTTCGAGATCCACTGTGTCACCTACAGTTATCTAAAATGCTGTTCTCAATTTATTATACACAAAAATAAAGATATGAATCCAGTCCTCCAGTTTCATTTTATATGACAGCTCTCAGTCATGTGGGAGATGTCTACCACCAAAGTCTATTTATAATAAATTTATATTAAAAGTCTGTCCTATATGAGTATATGGATTAGAAAACGTGTTTCCTGAACATACCTACAAACACACAAAGTCCAATCCATATTCCTTGATCTAATGCAGATTGAATAAAAATGTTCACAAAATTCTCACAGGTTTGCTGCCTTTCAATATCTCCCCTGCAGGTCCTTCCTTCCCAGGGGACTGGTTGTTTTAAAAACAAATCTAACTATGAGTCTTGTTTTCCCTAGAAAATCTCCAGATAAACACAAGTTGAAATGGCTTTTTTTTTTCATCAAAGCTATTTCTTGATATCTTTGACATTGTTTTTGTTCTTTTAAATTAAAGGGGGAACGCGCAAGTCTCTGAAATGGAAAAGGACTGAATTGTAGCTGTCTGGGAAAGGTCCTGGTTTAACGCAAAGCTTATAGCCCTGGAGTTGAGCACGAGGGTTCCCATCTTACACCATGTGTAAAAGGCTTTGCAACCCACTGCATTAGCAGCTCATTTCTCTGTCATAGGTGTGGCCACCCTCAGTCTGGGACAGTCCCTAATGTTAAGTCATAGGTTGTGTGACAGTGTCAAGGGAGGAAAAGGGAAAAATGTGTCATTTCTCATCACTTTCCACAACTTCTAAATTCAGAAATGAGGCAGTTAGACCATCACAGACACAGTAATATGACTGTTATAGACTCAGAAGTGACTAGAGTTTAATTACCCAGATATTCAGCAAGGGAATCTTCTGGATTGTTGTGGTGCATTCCAAAAGACCTGCTTTAAATTAATTTGAGCAATCTGCAGCAGCTTTCCCAGAGAGAGGCACACTGCTTTGTTGAATTGCTGCAGACCCCTTCTCTCTAAGGTAAGAAGCACATTTGCACGTGCTGACAGAACCCATGTGGAAGCCCTGAGTTGCTCAGGGCTTTCTTGACATGTTTGCATAATTGTGGTTTTTCAGACCAAAAGCGGAAGGTAAACTTCATTCATGCCTGACCTGCTGGCCTTCACAGCTGGAACATGTTGGGAATCACTTCTGGCACCGAAAAGGTTAATTGTCTCCTGCTGTGAGGTAGGAGTCTAGAAAAGGTTCCCACATTTGGTGGGAATTATAGTAAATGAGGTTTTCTTTATAGCACTGCTTATTCTCAACATGTTGAAAGGGCATTAGTTCACAGTCACTTTCTCTGGAATTATCAAATCTGCTCAGGAAGCCTTCATTAGGATATTAAACAAGACTTAATAAGTGAAAGTGATTTGCATCGCTGATAATCGTGCGCATTAATCAAGCAAGCTTCTGTCTCTCCCTCTGCAATATGTTTCATGTTCCATTGTAAAGCCTCTTTAATTCTGTAGGGCTTCTTAAAAGGGAAATGTTACATTTAGAAAGCCATTTTAAAAATGATTTACTTAGCAAAGATCACTATAAATAATGTTCAACTCACTCCTCAGCTTTAACCATCAATATAATTAATACTGAGGGGTTTGTATCAGGGATATGGACCAGATGTGTTCCCATTTATCAGATATAGATTACACTTACTCTAATAAATGTGTTTTCATTCCGAGTAACTTCTGAAACCAAATAACTGCATGGAGCACTTTAATCTGAAGTCACAATTTTAGGCTAAGGCATTTATTTCTCGTGCCATGGGGGACCATGGAGGCTTTCACTACATCATCCCACATGCCAGAGTCACACCCGCAGTTCTTAATGAAATTGTGTGGCAAATACCTCCTGCTGTTCAGTAATTCCAAGGTAACTTTGAGTGATCTACTCTTGGGGAGTGATGCCACTTCTACAGAGCACAGCCAACTAGCATGGTGTAATTAATACCTTACACTTCTCTGGAGTCTTTCTTCCCAGGGCCCCACAATGTGTGTAAGTAGGTTTAATTTTCAGAACACCCCACAAGACCAGACTTTTGCACACAAGCAAACTGACACTCAGGGGACAAGTTTTTGCCAGCACCAGCAAATCCTTGAGAAAACAGCATTAGACCCTTAAAAAGTCTTAATCTGCTGCTCTTGTCATGAGCCTGCACTATGCCAGTGCTGGCCACCCCCTCAAACATGACCCCACAAACACCAGAAAGGCTATGCACACTCACAGGTGCCAGCTGGATACTCCACAGCCATGGGAATATTTTTAACAAGAAAAACAATATCACTATTACTGTTCCTCACCAAATGTTTCACCAAGGACAGCCTTAAGGAAAATCTTGTCACAAGAATCAGCAGCCATTGAAAAATGTGACAAAAATGAAAGCCTAATTATTTTTCTTAGTGCATCAGGAAGGACTGTGGTTGTGGTCTCTAAATATACAAAAGTGACCAACACTGTAGTCTACTTAGACTTATTCCTCACTTGAGGAATAATAATGGTGTCAGGATGAAGAAAAGAAGCACAGCATCTAAACAAGCTCACTCCTGGGAGTGACCTCTTATCCACCAAAATGAGCTAGAACAAGGAGGTGCTTATGCATTTATTTAGGTGTCCAGATCAGAGCCTGAGCAACTACGATTGTGTTAAGCTATCTGTGATACATCTATGCTTCTCTTTCTGAAGAAGAGAGGTAGATATTACTGGTGGGAGTGCAAAGTCCACTTTTTCTACAGGTCTTATGATTTAGTCCACTCCCTGGGAGAAGCAGCCATTGTTTCTCCTTACTTGCTGCATGGATTTTGTGCAGTTGTCCCTACTGCATTTCATGCCATTTACATTCTCCCAAGACCTGAAAGCATCATTTAAGAAACCATCACTAAAATTAAGACTGTGAGAGTATTTATGGCTTTTAAGAAAATGCTGTTTGCTGGAGATGTTGTTTGCATTCCCTCAGGCTGTGCACATAGCTTAAATGGAGCTAAAGAGATGATGTTTCTATAAAGTTGTGGAGACTCAATTCATTCTAATGGCCTGAAACATGAATTATGTGCCCTGCTTCACTACCTTCATGGTTCAGTAAGCTGCTATAGCTCAGATGGAACCATTTATCTGAAGAGAGGAAGGTGTTACTCCCTGTGTGCTGCTGATTTCCTTTTATTTGTGTCTATACATGTGTTTATGTGTGGTGTTTTCCAGATATCAGGTGTTAAGCTTCATAGGTCTATCTGAACAGTTTTCTTTGTTTTCTGGAGTATATTTGAGAGGATCAACATCCAGTAATTCTTTCCTGTTTTCAGTATCAAGTTTTATGGTTGAACCATTCACATGGGTGAGAAACTGTGCCTCTAAGCTTTGAAATCAGTTATGTGGATTCACTCTGATGATAACCAAATGGGAAAAATATTTCAGTGTCCACTAACAAGAGCACAAATGCAACCATATTTTTTCCTAACTGCTGTACAAAAGTTTTAAATTTTCAAAACAGGAGGATAAAGTTTAAGCTCCCAAATCAATGCTTTGATGTTTAAATGGAAGTGGCCATTTATTTTTCAAATATGTTGGGAGTTGTGCTGGAGGTCAGTGCAGCAGGCTTGCCTGAACGTGGTCCATTACCCTCTGCAGCAGCAGCAAACATGGAACAAAGGGACCCCTTAATTATCACACACAAGGAAAACTCTGGCAGAGGCTGAAAGAAGGTAATGAGTATATCTACAGTGAGCAAATATAGCACCGTATGAAGATACCCAAACTAGCTCTAATTGACAAAATGTGGTTTCTCTACGTGGCACTGCTCTGTGCCATGTAAACATAGACTAAACCTGTGTTTACAGTGGAACGTTCCTGGGACTTCTGGGTAAAGTTAGCTTTAGGGCCAAGACACCCTCCATCTAGTTCTGACAACTGGAAGACTGGAGATAATGCTCATGATATCTCTCTATTCTGAATTATTGTTGCCAACTGTATCAGTCTTAAAGTCCCTACTCCTGGGATCATACGATTGCTGAGAATCTCTACTCTCATTTAATAATAAAAAGGTAATTTCCCTCAATGATGCAGAGGAAAGCTTGGAAGCATGACCAGAATATGTCCTAAAACCTCTCCTCTCCTGCCAAAAAGTCCCTCAGAGGTAATAAAAGGAGCCTAAAAGGTATTATTTTTAATCTTTCAATATTTAAGCCAATGACATAATTCTCTATGCTGCAGCATCTTATGATTTTTGAGCACTCAGAAGTATTAATAATGCAGTCTAAAACAGATATTTGTGAAAAGACAGCACTAAATAGCACAGGAGAGAGGCACATGAGGCCTTCAAAATAGCAGAGCACGGCTGGGAAGGGAGGGAGGAGGAATGGACACACATGCTCTATCAGTATGCCTAAATAAAACAGGCCCTAGATGTTTCTCTGTTCAGAGGCCAAGTGGAACGAAATGGCTGATGCCCATACACATCAATTTGCTTTCCCTTAAAATAGGGTGGCTACGTTCAAATTGCCTCCTGGGACTAGTCCCTGGCTAATGCTGGGGAACTATGGCACTGTCTGGGAGGGTGCTAGTGGCTGTCAGCTAAAACCCTGCCAAGGAGCCTTTTGACAGTTGAACAGTATAGATAGTCCCATATGAGTGCTCAAGCCCATGCCCAGAACCATTTTATTTACTACTAGAATCTCCTGGTATAGTAAGAAGGGAGAGTCTCAGAGCTGCAGCCTCAGGTAGCTGGGGAATGGGACTCAGTGGCAGGCGAGGGGCTGCAGGATGATAGAAACGGGTAAGAGAAGCACGAAGTGAGGGAGGGACTGGCAGGTGGGAAAAGGAGGAGCCTTGAGGAGCCAGAGCACGAGGAGCCAGAAGGCAGCGAAACATGTGATTCTCTTAACGCTAAACTGGAATGATTTCCTGAACAGAAAAGTGTAACTGCCCTTTTCTTATTGCTGCAAAATGTTGCCGCATAGCTTCAGTTTCCCAGGGCCACCCCTATCTTAGCACCTGGAGAAGCCACCTGACAAATAAAAGCCTTACTAAGCTAGGCTGGCATATTAGCCTGAAAGAATTCTGTACCAAGTATTGATTTAATCTTTATATGCTATGTTGGAAAATCAAGCAAGATTATATCAACCAACTGCTTTCAGGAAAAAAAAACAACACAAACACACAAAAGCTCATGTAGAGTAAGATTGTTGATTTAGGCTTAATTGGAGCAAATGCTGTTATAAAAGGCAGGTATATATAATTTCTCAGCCTTCTAAAATTCCTGAGTAATATTGGTGTGAAATACAGTTCTATATGATTTTTAAATGGAGGAATATGTTCAAATATAGGGCCTGATTCTATCTCCATTGCGTCTGACTTAGGTTTTTACGTCCTGAGAAAAAGATTACACATTAGAGACAAATATTTACTCCAATTTGGAGGAAAATTTATATGTGAAACTCCTGGGCAGGCTCATTGCATGACCTGAGTCTAAGTCTAGGAAAACTTATTTATAACCATAGGGCACAAACATAGAGGGATCTAATCACAAACATTTTTACTTAGTGGAATGAGAAAAGCAGAAAGCTCTGGCCTTTGAGACACAGGCAAAAGCAAGGAAGTTGATAGACCTAACATAATCAAAGCATCCAGATCCTGTCAGAAGCCTTGGACATCACCTGTTTTTAACTGTGAGGGCCAGAAGGTCAGATATAAACTGCAATAATTGCTTTCAGAAATTATAACAAGCATTCAGCAGTACTTCTCATAGAACATGAGTCTGATCCTGGTGATCATGATGTGGAAATAATAAGAGGAAATCCTTTCAAGGTTCTGTGCAAGCATTGTCGTGGGTTCAAGCAGCCACCAGCTTTCTCACTGTTCTGCATTAAGTGACTGTTAATCTCTGGTGGCCCTGTTGCAGTGCGATCTGCTCCCACAAACTGACTCCTCTCAGAAAGCCCACTCCTCTCCCTAGAGGCACCTTCCGGAACCTACAGTAGACAGTAGCTCACTGGTAATTTCTATAATGATGTGCCAGTGGTACTAAGATACTTGCCTTCTTGCTGGAAGCACTTGGATAACCTGTCAGTGTCTGTTATGTTACCATGTCATATCATATTTTATGTGACACTGCCTACAGGGCTGCATATATGGAGTTTCATGAGCCCCTTCCCAATGGTCATAGGGGTGTTTGGAGCAATAGTAATTTTTACAACTTCTGGAGTAATACAAAACATTTTGGGATTTAAAAGAATAAAACTGACCTCAAACAGAGGCTTTTGCTGTTGGCCTGGTGCATCATGAAAAGGACAAGAAATGTGCCTGCTGTCCTTCATGGTAAATTATCACCAGGATCCAGCAGCTACATAAAATTGGATTCTGGCAGAGTGATCAACTCATTTGTACTCATATTTCCTGTTATTTGCTTTGTGATCTGCTTAGCAATGTCCCCTCAGTGAGCCTGACATTGCATCCTAAATCTACAGGTCTTTGTTTTTTGCAGCAGTATGACCACTCTCACATGCTGCAAACCCAACGTTGGTGGTGAAAAGTACTCAAGTAAGAGAAAAACACAGATTAACTGATCCATATAAATTAGCACACAACTCAAGAAACTTAATTAATAGCAGTGAGACTTCATCATAAAGGCAATAAATTGAAGGAGAGTCATTGTAATAAATTCTTCAAAGCAGGATTTACGATACCCTAGTACAATAGCAATGGCATCTTTCTTCCTGTTGTAGATGGACTATGTACAGAGAGGAAGAGAGGGGATGAGAGAGGAAGGAAGGAAGAAAAACTGATGTTGTTGGCTTTCTATTTTGATCTGTCAGGGTGATACATCTTGTTCAAGGAAAACTGAAATACCAGTGAAGATCTGACAGAAATTACCAAGATTGTGAGATGCCAGAGTTTGAACTACTTTCATACCTAACAAAACAAAAATCGTGAGACCTTTTATAGATTGGTATTATTTTATCCACAGTTATAAGAAAGCTGATCACTATTACATCCTTAAGAGGTGAGGATAACCTAGAGTACATTCAGGCTGCAAAATGCCCGTGAGGGTGGCAGAGCCAAGGATGGAACGAAGGGGCTGTAAATCCCAAGTCCTTGCTCTGACAAATAGTTAACATTTCCCCTCAATGTGAAGAAGGATGATTTTTCTGGGTTATGTTATCCTTTTGGGCTACATAACCTCTTATTGCCCAAGAAATTAGTTGTTCAAGCTCCAAGCGAATTAACAGGTTCCGGGATGGCACACTGCAGTGAAAAGTAAAGACTGTATATTCATTTGCCTATGACAGCCTTCACCTCTGAAGAAAAATGATCATTTCAAATATGATTTTACTACAAAAGCAACAAAAAGAGACTCTTTTCTTAAATGTAGTTACAAAATGATTTTTACCACATCCTTCCGCATCTCCTTTTTCTACGGATCAGAACGACAGGAACCAGATGCTAAGCCAGAAAGGACATTGTTCCACCTGCAACATCTGGCTCTTTGGCAAACCATACGGGAAGCTTCAAAGTTGCATCTCTGCCTCTCACATGGTAAGGCTGCTGGTCGATTGCTTTATCTTCCTGGATGTAATTTTCCTTTGATTCACCTATAATTCTGAGGAACCGATGCATTTGTATCCATTTTGAATAAGGTTCTGTACAAATGCCACATTTGATCTCTAGGCAGATCCTTTTATTTCCTTTTATATGTTCTTTACTTTAATTCATGCACTAGCTTTACTGCTGCTCAGCTACATCGTGGCTGATACTTGCACACACGCCACAGCCTTTTTTCCCTACATGAAGTTAAATATCCAGGCTCTCAGCCACGCAAAACCAAGTAGAAATTAAAATTCTTTTTCTTAGTATTTCTCCTTGCTGCAGTGAGGTGTTTTTAGAGGAGAGGCGGCCTCCTGTCACTTGCTAACATGCCTGAATCATTCCTTTCCTCAATTCCTTGGTCCTCTTCTACCATATTTTTTCCAACTCTGTTTCTTATGAGCACCAAATCAAGTAAGTTAAACATTAAAGTAACTTTCAGATGAACCAAAAAAACCCAAGACAATTCTAAGACTAGGAACCACTCTCCTCAGAACCAACTGGGCTTGTGAGGTATCAACTAATTTCAGCTGTTGTCAAGCACTTTGATGTCTAAATATCCCAAAGCCCTTGTCTCCACAAAATAGTGAGATAATCGAGATAGTGGAGAACTACACAAACCATGCATAGCACAACAGTGTTCTGGCTGGGCTCTCTAGAGGGTGCTGTGAAACACTCTGTTAATTAATAGGAAAGGAGTAATAATTCATTAGCATTCATTCATTTAGGATTTAAATCCTGATTAGAAATGTATCCTGCCCTACAGCTATTGGTATCTTTTTTCTCTGTGCTGGAATCTGTGAAAGGGAAGATGGTTCCCACCTCCACTCCACTATTCCCTTCCTCCACCTGCATCAGTCATCAGACTGACATCTATTTCCGTAATTACTGTATCCCTGCTCCGAGGTAGGTAACATGCATCCCACCTGGGATAAGGTGAAGCCTAAGAATTTATTTTTTTTTCTTAAAGAGCCATTTTTTTTCAGGTTCTCTACCTGTGGCCAACCAAAACCCAGCAGCTACTTCAAAACAACATAACCCGTCAAGAAAGGCAAGTCATTAGTCCACAGAAAGCAAAGCTACTTTCCAGCATGTGGCCCAGAAGTGCCTCATCTATTTGCTTTAAACACATTGGGTCAGGCTCTGTCTCACAGTTGATGGACACAGACTTACTTCTCAGCAAGTAAATCCCCAGGGAGAGGGAACTGCAGCTTTGCCTTTGCCTAAGCACCAAGCCCAAGGATAAATGCATTGCAACCTACAGACAAAGTCATAAAAAGTAAGATTAGCGGAGGTGAAACAAACGAGGATTGCACCAATGCAATTGGCAGAAACATGACCCACTGTGTTCCAGCTTCACAAAACTCAGCAGGAGTAAAGGAAGCCTACATTTTCCTGAATTTAAGTTTATATGAAAATATGGGCAATTTTAATGATGATCTGAGTTTCAATGACAATTCTGCTCTGAGTCAGAGAAACTGTATTTTCTCCAACCTTTAGCAATCTGTTGACATGGAAGTTTCTAGGCATGGCTATTACATTCAGTAACACAGGAACCTGCAAGTGGGGGTAAGTCCCAGTTCTCCTAGTTACTGTACAAACTCAAGGTAAGAGACGGTCTCTCATGCAAAGGACTAGCAATAAAATACAAAAAACCTATGGAAAGTGGCAATGGAAAGAGAAGCATAGAGGTGAAGTGACTTAATAAGGTTACATAGGTGAGCTAAGAGCAGATTACAAGTCTACTCATGCCTTCTTAAGTATCCACTAGAAGAGGTCATAGACATCTTTCAGTGTTTCCAGGCATACCCCCAGTATTTGTTACCCTCTATTGGATGCCTTCACTCGGTCTTTCTGAAAAAAAAAAATCTTTGGATGGTACTTCACAGTTACCACTATAGTTTACAATTATAAGCAGCTACAAGGGAGTTTGAGCTCATTTATTATTTTTATTTTACCCATTTTGCACATTTAGGTAGTTGGTTGTGTAGAAATACACATATATGTGAGGTTTGAGTTATTTCTCCTGCAATCTGTACAGACCACCTTTTGCAGTCTGATAATACAGTATCCATGGTTGATAATCACAGAGTTGTGTTCCTCTGCGATCCACTCTAGGATCTTGCTCTAGCAGAGAGGCTGGATTAGATGATCTTCAGAGGTCTCTTCCAGCCTCTCCCACTCTGTGATTCTGTGGCAGCCACTGGGCAGTTTGAGGAGAAAGCACTTTGTCAGCATTGTTTGCTTGACTCAGAAAGAAAATAAGAACCAAGTATGATCTGAGAGTGATAGTTTCCATGGAAGTCTACACACTCTTTTCTCTCTTAACAGTGGAGAAGCCAACCAGAGGTGCAGCACCTTGAGCCAGGTATACAGATTGACAGTAAAGAACTACTTAACTCCACACAACAATGTACAGTGAAAGGGAAGGCATGGGTGTCTCTGGTTGCCAAAACCTCATGGAAGAACTAAAGTCATGCTGATTGCAAGCCTGGGAGTGAACAAATAAATGCTATTGATGTGTATGTATTAACATGTGCTTTTGAGAAGCAGAGGAGAAGCACCCATAGCTCCAACTGATGGCAATCACAGATTCACTGGGTAGGTGTTGATGAGAGTGAAGTAATCCCCAGTCCTCGTTGGTGCAGCTGCAGCAACTGTCTGTCTCCCAGCCCTCCCTGTCTCCCAGCCCTTCTGCTTTTCTCTCTGTCCAAGGAAAACAGATGACTGCTTTGCCTGCTCTGGAGGTGCCGGTCACTCTTCTCTCTCAACTCAGAGAGACTGTTCCTGGGCTTTACTTAGCTTGTTGACACTTCTGTTCAAGACCAGAAGGAGATTTTTTGTACCAAAAACCACACCTGATTTTCTAGCCTGACCTAGAAGCAGACACTCTTCTTCCAAACCTTGCCTCTCTCCCACTGGGCTCTGCACACTTCTGTCTGTTGAAGGAACCTTGCCTGCAGAAGGGCATCCCAGGGAAATGGAGTGGTCATGGAGAAGAATCACTGTGTGCAGGAGATCTCCTTTGCTGCTATGATTATTATCTGAGAGATTCATTAACACTATTAATAATGCCACCTACCAAAGGTAGGTCACAAAGAACAACCTAGGAGCTGGGAATCTAACTGGCACCAGTAAGATTAGACAGGACAGAGGAGATGGCCAACAGAGATGAGAGAGATGTGGAAATCGGGCATGCAAAAGAGGTGAGTGCAGACTTCCTCCAGAGTCTAAAGTATGAAGTGCCAGTGAAGCCTTCAGCGTCCTTCTCTAATGCTGGAGGACAACAGAGAAATACAGATTTTTTGGTCAGACCTACATTACCTTGCCAGCTCTACAGATGCACCTTTCCGCTGCTGCATTTTTAAGCTGTACAGCTACCAAGATAATTCTACAATGCAGAGCTTTATCTTCTGAATAAAAGATCCCATCTTGTGTCCAAAAAGACTTAGTGTTTCTCTCCATATATATGATTTTATGATTTGTCCTTCCTCATTTACAGTAACATCATAGTTCCTTAATGGTCAGAAACCTCGGGCCTGATTTTCAAGTGTCAAGGACCATGAAAAAAATAATTCCCTGTGAAGTGAACAAGATCTATGTGTGTGCTCAGCACCTTTGAAAATCAGGCTCTCTTGTGCTTAGCTATCAAAATGATTGGCACTGGGCATATCCCTAGACAGTGTGATCACTATAAAAGTATTCCTCCTTCAAAATCTTGTCACTAATTCCAAATCACATTCCTTCAAAACCCTGTCAAAAATATATTAAATTTCTACATAAGCCAGTCCAGCTCTCTGCAGAAGAACAGTTTAATTCACCCTGTTCAACCTGGTTAGGCTATTCATATTCTCCATTCAATTAGGCCAGCTCTATTTTTGATCACATCAGCACCAGAACAAACATCATTTCCCAGATACAGTCTCAGGACATTCACTTTTTAATGTCTCCACTCAAACTCTGTTGGTTTGATGCTTTTTCTTCTGTTCCCCAGTCCTCTTCCTACATTTCATATCCTTTTCAAAGGATTTCTTTCTATGGTGCTCTGTGAGACTTTCCTCCACCATCTCATGGAGTGCCTCAAAAGTGAATGGTGATTTGTCTTCTCTTCAGTCATTATCCTTTATGTGTACATTTGTGAAATCAACAGCATTCTTTTTATGAAGGCAGTGACACTGTTCTTTCATAAGCCACTACTAATATTTCTCTTGTGTCTGTGGTCTTTCCCAGGAAAATTGGGATGACAGAAGGCTTCTCAATAAAAGTTAGGGAATTCTCCCTATTTTTGTGGAATGTGTTTACATCAGGCAGGCTTGCATGTGCACAACCACCCAAAAAGCATATATATTTTTATAGCAAATTCAGTCCATCTAGTAGATGGAAATCAAAAGGGCTACACTGCTCTGTGACGCTTCTACTGTATACCCAGGAGAAAAACTTGGCATTAACCTTCAATAAATGAATGGATTATATTGCAAATAACAAGATGGCTAAATATAGGCACAGTCTATGAATTAAACATTGCCTAACTTTGCATGATGCTAATTTATTTCGGCATATCTTGATGATTGTGGTGTGGCTGTGTCCTTATGAAGAAGTCCAGTGGTTGTCCTTTATAATCCAGCTGCTGGCTACAGTAAAATATACAGTAATCCAGGTCAANACTGCTCCAAAGGCAGTCTAATGTACAAAAGAGATGACAACAGGTAGAAAGCAAACACACGGCGAGGGGACTTGCCCAAAGCCCCAAGTGTATGGTGAGCATTCAGCTCCCATAAGCTTCTGCATGAAAGCAGAATGAGACTAAGACCAGACAAGAGATGGGATAGCTGTTGGTAGGAAGGCAGCTTTAGGAATAATTACCAATGAGAGAGGCTGGTTGAAGAGAGAGAATTCAAAGAAGAGCAATAAAGAGCCAAAACACCCCATTGTAGGTTGCAGAATGTCCCATGCCAAGACAAGAGGATGTGCTGAGCCTGTCCCTGGCTGGGGGACCATGGAAGGGCACCCATACCATGGCAGAGACATCCCTATGTATATGCATAGGGCACGTGTTTACCTAAGTGATGCTTAGCATTACGAGCACCTTGTATGTACACAGCACAATCACCTATAGCCCGGCCAGTACTATATGGCATCTGACTTTGTCCTCAGGTGTTCTTTTCAAACACAGGTGCACTGTAAGCACCATGCTCCTTTTAGCCAGAAAGGCTGTTTGATCCATAAACACACTTTTTACTCTTTTGCTCCTCTTAGAAGCCCACCTGTGCCTCAGAACTAATTCTTGAGTGGGACTTTCAAATGCTCCAAGGGTGCTTGTTTTCCTTTCCACTCCCAGAGCTTTGCCATATCTGTTCTTCCCCAAGTCAGAAAACT